>JAYESA010000006.1:188288301-188728991 GCA_036927795.1 Iris macrosiphon | reverse complement strand
GTATTAATAGGTCTAATTGCTGGATTAGGTCCTATTAGGCCCTCAAACACAGATATTAACTTAGAATAGTTAGGTTCTTCATCATATTTCATGTTGACCACAATTTCAAGAAATTGCTTAAAAGGTTGAGGACAATAGACACATAGTGATTCAGGGGGTGTTGCCATCTTTTTCTTGCAGACTAAAAATGATTTGTTGTCACCCTGAGAAGGATAAAAACATGTAAACAATGAGGGGAGATAAATGGTGAACTTGAGGGGAGATAAATGGTGAACTTCCAACCTGATACCCCTGCCATGGTAATCTGCCTCTATGAAGAAATATGAGGGTGTAAGCGAGAGATTCTAGATCATCTCTTCGACTTGCAGTTCTTCCTAAGTGTGCGTGAACACTAGCATACCGAACCGTCCCTCTGCAGCAAGTGAACAGTTAAGCAACAGGAACTATGGCACAAGTAAATCTTATGAAGGGTATCAATCAGCAACACCATATACTATAAGGATAGTGTGTTATGGACATGCCTGAAGACATCTGGGCGTTGATCATATTCAACATGCTGACCACTTGCAGTATCTTTCCATCTTGTTGCTGCATATTCATTAACAAAAATAAATTATATAAAAGACATGTTTTCAGAATGAAATGAGGATTTAATTCAAGGATCCTCATTTGAATTTATGGTTATTTACATTAACCTCCCCTAGGTTTTATGTTTATTACACGGACCTCCCTTATTTTGCAAATAATTACACAGACCTCCCCTAAGCTTTTGTGTTTTATTTTCAAAATAAGGGTGGTTAGTTTAATAGCCCTTTACATAAAACATAGGGGAGGTACGTGTAATTATTTTCAAAATAAGGGAGGTTTGTGTAATAAACATAAAAGATAGGGGAGGTCAGTGTAAATAATCCTTTGAATTTATGACTTGCAGTTCTCTCACCTAAGCCAAGATCAACAAGAAACAACTTCTTCTCTTGTGCTGTTGATGGTTGACCAAGTAAGAAGTTCTCAGGCTTCACATCACCATGTACATATCTAGTAACAGGCATGAGAAGAACATAAATCATACACAACAGAAAAGTCTCTCTCTAACTATATAAGCAAAGATGGATCCTCTGCATATTATTCTTTAACGAACCAACAAGCTAGAAATTCTCAACATAAGTAGATTGACTCGACAATATATGCATACTATTCAGTATCGATGCTTACCCTTTGGAATGCATCTTCTCAAGGATTGAAATGGATTCCACAGCAATACAAGCAACCGTTTCCAGAGGCATCCTAGAAATCACAGCCAGAATTTAATTATTCGGAAACGTGTCTAACAATGACTAATATCGTTTAACCATATGGCTTCAAAATTACCTTCCTAACTAGTAATTTTTCTGCCTGCCAATTGATGTTGACATGCATGATTCATTTTTGTACACATTTAAACACGTGTAGAATTAATACACATCTATACATGGATAAAACAGAACATGATGGAACCCACTGCTGATAATGTTGTTATGGTGCCTAGTGCCTGAGGCACAAGTTGAAGAGATTGGGCACAAATTTTGAAGGACAGGAAAAATCAAAAGGTTCTAAAAAAAAATTAAATATGTTTTGATGTCATATCTTGCTACTCTCTAGATCTGGTGTCTCGTATTGGCTCTCATATCCATGAGGTGATATGTTGCTGCTAGTTACCAATGCGAGTTGTTTGAGCTTGTCATGTTCAACTTGAGGGGAGTATTGACGAACTATTATGACACCAATTTATATCCATCTACCTGCAGTCTTCTGATTGTTCATTTTATTGCTTCTAGTAGTATGTCCTCATGTCTGCCTCTGCTAGTGCTTATGATTGAGCATCGACCTCTACTACTACTTCGGGTTGTTCCCTCCTTGTGCATCGACCTTTACTACTGCTCCTACTCATGAGTACTCGTGCGTCAATCTTTAATAATGGTTGTGCATCCTCGTGTGTAGACCTCTACAACTGTTTACTCTGCCTACAGAATTGATCTCTAATGTGATTGTTTACTGCTACTATTGTTGGTCGAGCATCCACCTGGACCAACTCAGACATTGTCTACTCTACCTAATAATGTGCTCTTAGGTCATTTGTCGATCTATGCCACTGTCGTCTATTGACGTTATTGTTTCTATTGCAATGTTTAGCTTTGCTTTTATTTCTAACGTATGCAACAAGCAGGACATTTTTCACATGCTCCAGCTTGATGGGAAGTGTTAGATTTAGTGAGCCTGCGTTAGGTTGATTTAGCTTATATAGTCTGCCTTAGTCCCGCGTCAGGTAGAGTTGTACGTTCTCCTGCTCCTATAGTTACGTACTCAAATCAACAAAGTATACCACTTGAGAAGAGCGGCAAGAGCCTCTCTCAATAATGTCCCTACTTATAGTAAACTATCATAGAGACACCCAAAAGCATATAAAAGAAACATTGCACAGAAGAAATCGACAATTAGGATTTATTGCCGAGAAATGTGAAGAGATTGGACAAACTAATCAGAAATAAATTAGCACATAATATCCAGATCAAGCCAGATGAAAGAAAATGATAAAATGGGATTGATAAAACTAAAATCACTATCACAATAGATACAGTTTAACTATAGGAATTAAAAAAAAAAAATCCCATTAGTATATAAATAGATGATATCCCAATGGAAAGCAAAAACAATCAAGTGAATATAATCTTACGCCAATGAAGGTACAGAATAGCACCTGCAACTATAGGGTAGCAGGATGTTCATAGTGATCAAGCTCTCAATGAATATGCCAGCAACTATCCTATGGAATATACTAATCCAAAGATTAATGAAAGTAAACTTAATCAGTTCTCCAACTTCCCCCAAGTAATGAAGTACTGGACTTTGATACAGCCCAACTCTACCTTCAACAACAGCAACAAAGCTTTGAAACCAAATTTTTGGGATCAGATGTTTGAATACTTTTCTTCCATTCTGCTCTGTTAAGGGCCATTTCCGCTGTAACACTAACAAAAACCATATCCATATAAAACATCAATCCAAAGACACAGGCCTACTCTACATGAGACCAAATTAACTACTCCGAACAAGATTTCTTTAAAATTCCGAAATGATGCAGAATATGTATTAAAATCAGATTTACAACCCAAACAATATAGGCCTTCTCTTTGAAATGAGACCTCTCCATTTGATCAATTCTGATTTCTGAACCTACTGTCCTTCATTCGGGCCAGATACTTGAGTCTAATGACCAGCTCTGCCAGTTTGAATTCTTATATGCCTTCAAATATGACGTCTCAGATTGCATTAAAAACTTGCAAGATAAAAACATAAGACAACAGCTTTGCACATTAAAAACTTGTAAACAGACATGAAGTAAAAAAAAAAAACTTTCAGTCAGCCTTATGCTGAAACAAGAACTAGTCACCTTGAAGTTGTTAGAGATAATAAATCAGTGCATAGTAACTCTCACCATAGAGAGATCACAGTCAAGAAATTGGAAAAGTAGAAGTTACTGAATAGCAATGTTAAACTCTTATACTAGTCGAGCTAAGATCAAATCATGCTTTAACTGACGTTTCAAATGCAATTTACATAACCGAAGGAAAGCATACTCTAAAGTATTACGTAAATCAAATATTCACATATTATTTTATGAATATGCTCACGTTTGGCCTGCAGAATTCCATGCATCCCATAAACTAGGACCAAGCATATCCATAACCTGCAAAAATTGTATGGAAGAAACAGACTATCAGCTGAAGTTGCATAGTAATTTTCGAGAATGCACAAAACCTAAATGAAACTAAAGAAGTTTGAGTAGCTGAATCAGCAACAAAAATATTTCAAATTGGTTCAAGATCATACCATTATATAATAGTCTCCTTGTCTCCCTTTATAATGTACCTTAGGCACCCCGTGGCTGCCACCAAGAGTACTGTTCAAAAGAATTAATACAGCACTATCAACAATGGTTATAAGGAAATAAAGTGTGCATCCAACCATACTGAAGGAAACAAACCTGTAAACTTGCCATTCGTACGGAGGGCCATAATTACAGCCTTTGCTATTCCTATGCTCAAACTTCAGAGCAACCTGTAAGTGGTAAAAAAGGTAACCAAGAAGGAGACGTCTAAGCATCATTTCACAATAGAATCGAGATCAACAGCATAACAAATGGCAGTTGGACGAAAGATCACCTCCAGAGCGCCGGCACCCGTTGTGCCGCTGCCACCAGAGACCCTGCGGCCAACAAAAACTTGACCAAATCCACCTTTGCCCAACTTTCTCTCAACCTTATATATAGGAGACCCTCCTACTTGGACCTAAAGACAGATGAAGATTATACAACAGTTCCTCATAATAAATTCAACTGAGAAAACACAACCAATACATTTTCAAGTTAACAAAAAAAGGAAATAGGAAAAAAAAAAAAAGATTTGTCCTCAGTGAACAGCATATGAACCATATATTATAGCAAAAGTGAGCAAGTAACAAGTACAAACACAAATTTAAGTTGAAACTACGTTTAAAATTGATCTGAAAGAAATAGTAAATTATGCAGAAAAAATAGTAATGACTAATTGATTAAGCTTTTGTTTACGTATTCTTCTATTCTTTGGTGAGGAACCAGTACCCAAAACCTTTGGACTGGTAAATTCTCCTCTAAAGAGAATTTATACCTCTATACAATTACGGAAATTTCTAGTACCCAGCCACCCACAACGCAAGTATCTAGTATGATATCATCACCTTTCTTTCTATATTTAATCTATCCATTACCTTCACAGTTCCAGTGAACTTCATATCGACGTGCAAACGCTAGTTATAAATCACACTGGATAAAGGTAAAAATGGCAGAGAATTGCTAACTACTAAAAGAAACAACTATATGTAATAATTTTCTCAGCTACATGGTGCGTAATCACTAAACTCGTGATTATACAGCAGAAATGGTTGGGGAGGTTAGTACTTACTACTTAGTACCAGCAGTACAGAGATTCATGTCGATTGGGAAAGATTAGTTATAAAAGGATGATACTAATGATTTGTTGAGTCAGTAATCTTAAAAAATATGGATGATTGTATCTGTCAGACAGATATTGATGCTTGTTGATGTCCTCGAAATACATGACTAACAGGTGAGTTTACTATTGAATGTTTGTTTGATTTGCTCGCTTGATGCATCTGCTATGTTTTCAAGTATTACTGTTGTACGCAATGGGAAGAGAGTGAAGACTCCTTTGCTCCGCCCCTTTTTTGCCAGTCACACTGAACTTTGGTTCGAAAGGAGGAGAATCAAACACCCCCATACAGGTGTCAGATCTGAAAGAAACCCATAAGCATATAAAAGCAACATTGCACACAAGAAATCGCCAATTGGGATTTGTTGACGAGAAATGTGGTAAGAGAGTGGACAAACTAATTGGATATGTGATCAGCACATAATATCTATATCGAGGAATTCGAGACAGAAAAAAATGATAAAGTGAGACTGGTAAAATTAAAAGCACCAATCATAATAGATAAGAGTTTAACTACGAGAATTAAAAAAAACAAAAAAAAACTGACGTATTAGCATATAAACAGATAGTATCCAAATGGTTACAATTACGGAAAAGAACCCCAGCAATAGGATGTCCCCAAATCATTGTGAATCACCATAGATCTAGATAAAGTCATAAATGCCTTGTGAAAGCGGAACAATCAAATGATAATAGAACAATCTACACTAAAAAAAGACGTGTGGTGCCGTAGATAAAGGAGAAATGAACTGTCATAATCAACATGGTGTACAAAAAGAAATAATGGGATGAATTCTGAGTCGATACATGAAATCAAATTGTACAAAATTATAAATTATTGTCAAATACACAGACGAAAGCCACAGACAACTCTAACAAGATTAGCACACAACATAATACATGTTCGACACTACGCTGGAGAAAAATATCTCATGAAGAACTGTCAATCGGATAACGGTGGCATAAGTGCAACAAATAACAACAACAACAACAACAAAGCCTTTATTCCAAATTTCTGGGTCAGTAGTTTGAATCATTTTCTTCTATCGGCTCTGTTAATGACCATATCCTCTGTAATGCTAACAAGATCCATATCCTTTTTTAACACTTCAAATCAAGTTAGTTTACGCCTCCTTCTAGTCCTAGCGGCTCCATTGACTACTATATTATTGATTCTCCTTACGGTGGCATCCATATACTCTTTAACACTTCAAACCATCTTAGTCTGGGACTACTTTTAGTCCAAGCAGCTCTATTGACTACTATATTATTGATCCTCCTTACGGTGGCGTCTATGGGTCTGTGTTGCAGATGTCCAAACCACCTAAGTCGATTTTCTCTCATTTGTCCTCAATTGGTGTCACCTCTAATTTCTGAGAGATACACTCATTTTTTATCCTATCCTTTAATGTATTTCCACTCATCCATCTTAGTATTCTAGAGGGGACACTAACTCTTCATAAACAAAATGATAATTTACAAGATAATTAGGTACGTAATACCCAAATTGTTCTCATAGAAACAACGATACTCAACAAACTATTCCACCGCCCAAGATGAGCAAAAGAACTGTCACTAGCTATGCCCAATAATTGCGATGTTAGCTAGTTTCAAAGTTTTGAGCTCTCGACTCGGCATATAATTCTCAACTATCAACATAATATCAGCAACCAGACAAGTTGAGATAAACAAACTAAGATTGCTACATAACCTAATAATAGCAATAGAGAGCTAAAATGTTAGATTAAAGTTTGAAGAAAGTATACTCTGTCGGGGAAAGGAGTAGTGTTCCCTTCCTCCTCCTTCCTGTTGGCACTCAGCCCTCCGCTCTCGTTCACCATGATCTCCTCCTCGGCTCTCTCCCTCTCCTCTTCCTTCTCTTCCGCGACCACCACCCCTCCTCCTCCTTCCTCTCTTTCGCGGTTTCGGCCCTCGTCCTCACGCGATTCGCCGCTCCGTTCGAGTCCCTCTTCGGCGGACGGGCCTCCGGCTTACTGACCGGAGATCGGCGACCGGTGGCGGCTACGGTGGAGCTCGGAATCCTCTGCGATGACGCGGAACGGCTACCAGCCTTGGCATGCTTCGCCCATTCTCGTTCGCGATGATCGGCAGCAAACCCTAGAAATTGATGATCGATCGGAGTCGATTGGGGATGGTTTAGTGGAGAAATTGATTCAGGAAATTTGAGTGGGAGTTGGGGGAGATTGGGGGTGATATTTGGGGATGGATGATGGAAGAGGGGAAAAAAAAAAAGGTAGTTGTGTGACTAACCGCAAGCGGTCACTGTGGTATGGAGTGTGATGAGGCCGTCCGTGTGAGGGAATATGTGAATTTTTGGTTTACCATCACGTAAAATATTTTTATTTTTCTATTTTTGTTAAAAATAATTTAAATATTCGAATTAAGATTTGTTATATTTATATTTTAATTAGGATTTTTTTATATCTTTATCTTTACTATTATAATGCGACTTGAAAATGGCTAAAAAATGAGCCGTCTAAGTCGTTTATAAATCCACAAATATTTAATTAAAATTAAAATATAACCGAATACTTTAAAAAAAATTATTCACATATATCCACAATAAATTTATAATTAAAATATAACTAAATCTTTATAAAAAATTAATAATATATATATATATATATATATATATATATATATATATATAACAAATCTTAATTCAACTATATTTAAATTATGATTCAATAATATCAAAAAGAAAGAAAAATTATTTGACAACGCACGTGAGTTTACTAGTTTTAATTATAATATGTTATGGATATATGTTAATAAAATATAAGATTATTGGTGCGGAAGAAAAAATAGAAAGCTAGTTTTAGTTTTAGAGTTATTATTTTTCGCAATTCTTTTAATTAAATAGTGGAGGATTTACAAAGGACTTAGACGGTCAATTTGAGCTGTTTCCAAGCCGCATTATATTAGTAAAGATATTCGGGTAAAAATTGGACCTTTTTTAACGTGTTAAAAAGTGTCATAATATTGTAAAACATTTTACTAATTAGCGGGATTGTGTACCAGCTTAGAGTTTAGCCCTAGCATATTAATTTAGAAATTTTGGATCCTGAATTTTTTTTGTTTCTTTTTTTCATTATAGCATCCCTATCCCTAGCCTATATATATATAAAAGTTTCATGTCAAACATACGAAAGATGGTATAATGGAAAAAAGAAACAAAAAAAAATTCAGGGTCCAAACTTTTCAATTTGACATGTGTAAGCTCCCTCATTTTGGAATAGGAATAATTTGATAATTTATAATTATTTTTATTATTTTATTTAATTAGATAGATTTAAAGAATTAATTTCTAAATCTTTCTTTTATATATATATGAAACTTTGTCATGGCTTGGATATTTTGAGCAATGCACAATCTTTTTTCTTCAAACAAAATTCATATTAATGATCTTGACTGGACCTACTACACTTAGGACATGGGTGTTGCATTAGTTTGATCTTCCACATGCTCCAAAAATATTAACAAACATCTCGGACCATTGATCTTGTAAAATTACCACTATTTGACTACTTGAACCCCACTGAGCCCAAACACCCTACTTGGACTTTCAAACCAATTCATATGAGACATGTACACTACCCCCACGCTCATTCCCTACTCAATAATATATTCTTCACACTTAAACTCTCGCACATGCACAACTATTGGCCCAAATGGGTAACCGTCAACTCGATTTCGATGATCGACTAACTATGATCTAGTATGACTCATTACGGCACATAAATTGACAGTCGTTGCATCTTCGTTACTTCGCTAAACATGATACTGCAAGTGAATAAGCTGTGTTATCTGAGTTTATATTTTACATTTTATTGAGTCTAGGAAAGAGTTGTACATTAGATCGTGTTGGCACTAGGATATCCAAGCTCATCCATACAAAAGCCTAGTCCACAAATCAAACCAAACCAAAATCCAACTAAATAAATCCCTGGACAAAGGGAACCGAACTCTGTCCGAACTCTGCCCAACTCGTTTAGGGTGAAAACTGATTCGACTCTGTCTTCCGGATGACCAGGCTCTAACGTTCAAATTTATGAACGTTGGGCATCCGAACTCTGTCACGCCCCAGTCCCAAAATACGTAGGACTAGGACACGTAACACACCAGCCGTATGTATACGAACTCCAATATATGAAAACCATATACACACGTACGCTGTACATGAATATCAATCCACAAGTGGTATGAAATGTAATACAAGTCACAGGGTAAAATCTAAATCTCATCCACAAAAATCAAATATAAATAAATAACCAGCATCTATGAAACTAGACCTCAATATAGGTATCTAAGGATGATAGTTGGATGGAAACAAATCCACTACCAACTCGAATATAAGAGCAAATACAATATGAGTACAACACCACAACACAATATAAGAATACCAACTATCCATCACAGCTCGAAGAGAAGACATCCTCGGATCACATGTAACCATCCAAATCTGCGCTCCTGTAAATACTCAAGAAAAGATACACCTGGCAGCGGACCAGGTCCTCAGAGGGACGTAACAAGATACAGAAAATACGAGCCAATTTGAATACAGTAAACATGCATATGGTTTGAAAATAAATAAGTACGCTGTACAAGACAATCTATATGAATGCAAATGAGGACAACTTTTCGACGTATGGGCAAGGGTAGGCTACTCGATCTACCTCACAACTCACACACACGTCAATGGACATCAGAAATCGATATACCGCGGGGGTAGCAACCAGCGAGACTCCAGAAATCGACATACCGCGGGGGTAGCGACAAGCGCGACACACGCCCGTAGTGCGAGCTATATACTACGGTTTACCAGAGTGGTTAAAAGCCCATACGCCTAATGATTGTCCTCTATGATACTAAGTGTCAAGTGTGTGTCAACATATCTAATATATAGTAATGTCTGAAAGAAAACTACACATGCAAGAATAAACAGAAATGCAATAAATATAAAGAAATATAAATAGCATACAAAAGTACTGTAACAATTTGGCAAGGTATCTTGCCTGGGGTCCTGCTGCTGGTATGAATCAGAGTCCAAGTCACAGTCCAAATAGCCTATGTATTACAAATTTATCACGTCAAAAGATAATTTATTTTAATTTATTTAATTCTGAAATAATTACTCTAAAATCCTATTTTAATCTTATTATTCTGATTTTTATGTTAATTCCTAAATTTTGTCCAAAGAAACTGAATTTTATCAACTCGAGACTCATGGCACACAAATCGAGGCGATCTGTTGACCGAAAAGTCAACCGATACAAACTCAACTTTTATGCATGATTTCCTGTAGATTTCAGCATCAAAAATATACTGGAATTTACGGCTCGTCCGAATTCAAATTCGTTTGGGAATTATGGCACATACAAATTTTGTATTGTGCACCGATGGTTAAATTCTAACCTAGAAGTTCTACAGAAATAACAGTATATAAATACTTCGAAATAAATTCTGGAAAAAATATATGTCGATGATCTCGACATTAGCTTTCCGAAACTTTAAACGGTTCATGATTCTGATTCCTGGTTCTCCCGAAATCGCGAAAACATCGAAACATATCTATTTTCGGACATGCTGTGCTCTACGAATTTTCCAGAATTTAATACTCATAATTTAGAAAAACAATTTATATAATCAGAAATCTAACCTCATTATCGTTCTAACAAAAAAAACTTGAGCGCGTTTGGAGTCCGGAGCTAGAAGATATCGTCTTTTTAATTCGTCATAACTAGTAGAAAATGAGGCTGAATTTATGACGAATTTTGACTATTTTTTGAACGAAAAAGAGAGAAATTTGGGGAAGAAAAATATGAAGGATGAGGTATTTATAATGGTGGACACTACTTAATTAAATACGACTAGGATTGGTTAATTTGGATAGGATTATGATGAATTTAAATAAGGATAGGATATACATGAAGTTGATTTCCTAGTAGGTTCAGGATTTAAATTAATTTAAAATAGAGTTTAAATTTATCTCAATAATTTATAATCTTAAATATAATTAAAGATAATACAAATAATTTATAAAATCTTATTAATATCTATTAACACTAAATTAGCATCTATCTAATATTAAGACTATATATATCCAAATAAATCCTAAATAATTTTAAAATCTAAATAAATTTCTTAAAATTCTAAATAAATTACAAAAATATAATTAAATATTTTAAACTAAAATAAATATTTGGTAGGAACGACATGCAAGTATGGTCGTATAGTAAATCATAGAAGTCCTAAAAATTTATGTTTTCTAAGTTTTAATTACCAAAAATTCTAGAAAAATCTCCAAAAATCTAAAATAACCTAAAATAATTCTAAATGAATATTTATATAAGTAAATATACTAAAAATTTTATTTTCTAATTAACTAAGAGAATATTCTAAATAAATTCAACATCTATAATAAATATAATAATATAAAATATACACAAAATACCTATTTTGGGTGAGGGAGTTTACAAACTCTGCCTAAATTTTGTTCCTAAAAGCCCTCTAAATAGAGATTGATTATTCCATTCCAAATCACTTATTCACTCGCTTTCATATCTCTACCTATCTGAGCTATAAACCTTTCATATTTCCAAGATCAACTTCCAACCTTCTAGTGCCAACGCAGTTCCGATTTAGAAGTCTGATCGAGTTATAAGGCTTGGTTTACAAGTTCGTCTTTCATACAAGTTTGAAGTCAGCGATCCCTTCGCATCAAACGCATGTATGAAGTCATTCGAGCCTTCGGATCAAAGCTTGATATTGTAAGAAGTCTGCAAGCCTTAGAATCAAAGCCTGTGATTTACTATTGATGATTATAGTTGATAAAACTCTGAGCAAGAGTTCTCGGGGCTGGACTAATCCTCTCAGAGAGAAATCAGTATATATCGCGGTGCTTGCGTTTGTTATCTTGTCTCTCTTTACTGCTTTATATATATATATATATATATATATATATATATATATATATATATATATATATATATATATATATATATATATATATATATATATATGTCTTGCATATACGCTGCTAGTTGGTAACTGCCTTTACTGAGCTTAATTTTTAATTGGATTATTACTTCCGCTACACTCCATTTTTTCCTCTAGAGTTGCCCTACGATCCTAAAACAACAACTCAATAATGCAATAATTGCCCTATTTGAGACACCGAAAGAGAACCTTCTTGTACACTTGCACTCAAACCCAAGCAAGACCCAAACAACTAGACCGAAGTACACCCAAAGCCTTATTAATGGCTAAACCAAATCTCTTAGGTCTGAACCAAAGCTTAGGGCCCATTACAAACCCAACCAAAGAGGCCCAACAACCAACAACTATATATATAGCAACTCTCCTTCACAAACCCTAACCCTATTGCTTCCCCCTTGGCTGCCACCTCCTAGCCGACCTTTTCCTCTCCTCCCATGAGTTCTACAGCCTCCTTCTCCCTCTCTATGGTGCCCCGTTCCCCCTATTCGGGGAGCTCGACTAAAAAATACAAGACGGTATCGTTCGATCGGGATAGATTGAAACAAGAACCCATCCTCTTTATGGATTTGCTTCTTCGGAATCGATTTCCATATTCAGTGGACCGTGTGTAAGACCCCCAATTTTATAAACCGTATTAATTATTTATTTATAGAAATTATAAGCTAAATAGAGGGGATAGATTTTTATTTAATTTTTATTTGAGGAGTTTGTGCATCTAGGGGATTTATGGAGCCATTATAAATTTTTTTCTAATTTATTTCATGTAGGAGACCATTTGGACAGTTGCTAGCTTAACCGTATGCACCAATATAATTTTTTAGAATTTTCTATGTATATATATGTGTATATATATGTATATCCTATTGGATCTCAACCCAAACACCCTACCCGCTTGCACCCGAACCCGCGTAAAAAATATCAACAACAGCAGTAGCAAAAACCAACTTTACTTCCCCTTCTCCGCGCGTAAAGAAAAAAATATCAGCAGCAACACCACCGCCTCATTCCACCGCCTCTTAATCTATTATTACTAAAATCTCCCCAACCGAAACCAAAACCAATGAAAGAGAGAAACGGCAGCAGCATCCACCGCCTCTTATTCTCTATATATATATATACAACTTTTCCAAAACCTAACTACAATTCTTCTTTCACAAACTAACACACTACTTTGGACGTGCACTATACAGAACTCTTGCTCGGCAAGTATACCTTGCCATCGTACTGTTATTTACATTCCATAGATGTTGCATATTTATTTCTGCTTATTTAGTTCATCTATTTGCTATATAAATTATGCGTCCAAGAAAACTTGGGTACAACGACGATATCGTCGTATCATGTTTATTTAAGTAGATTTTTGGACCTACTTTATGAGACCAACCCAGTATTATGGAGCATCATTAGATTCATTGGTCGTGACACAGTTGTTACACGAGTTGTGAGTCACATATAGACCACGGACTGTGTGACAGGTCTGGTCACCTGTACGTATGGGCCGTGCGTTAAGGATGACTGATGATAGAAATTTTGTATGCTAGAAGACTTAGCAGTTATTAGAGGTTCATGGACATAGCCTATTGTAGTACGGTGGTCCAATCCTTGTCCTTGTTTGGTTGTAGGATTGGGCTAGGGTACTAAAAATGGGCTATGAACCAGATCGTGTCATGGATGTGACATGCTTAGAGCATGGGGTGGGGAGAACAACAAGTAAGGCGTTTGGGCTCATTTACACTTTTCTTTTATGTCACCCGTACGCTCCACCGAAGATACGCGGTTTGATGACCCCTATATATTACAGGCAGCCTCTACCGTTCAAAAGACGGTATGCTCGTAGGCCCCTGATTCTCCGAGAGAATCATGCCAATCCCATTTATGGCCAGATAGCCCACGTGTTGGAAAGTTGTTCTCAAACTGCATTCACTTAGACAGTTAGGCGACTCATTAGATGTTTATTTTCAGTACTTATTGGCATGTTATTATGTATCTTGTTATGTCCCTCTGAGGATCTGGTCCCTTTCCAGATATAGACGAGCAAGAGTATCCGCAGGAGTACGGACCTGGACCTGACTCTACTTACCAGACTGAGGAGGTCTTACCCTCAGAGTAGCTGTGATCTATTTCCACTGTTTAGAGATTTTGTTGCTACTTCAGTATAGTCATTTTATAGTGGATTTGTTTCCACCTGACTATCAGACTTGATACTCATCTTGGATATTAAGTTATTATTCAGCTCTTTATTCTACTTATCATTGTGCTGTGGATGAGATATAGATTCTGTGTGACTTGTTGTGACAGTATATTATCACTGGTGGATTGGATATTCATAAACAGCGTACGTGTGTATACGGTTTCCATATATTGGAGTTCGTATACATACGGCTGGGCATGTTACGTATTTCTAGTCCTACGTATTTTGGGACTGGGGCGTGACACTGTACCCCCGGGATCGAATTAGCAGCAGAGTCAAGAGGGACCTCTCTGCTGCATTCTTTTGTTGTCTAGATTTTCGCTGTCGCTTGTTGCTTTCGTGCCTTGAGTTGGTTTTTGGATTTGCTTGAGTTTTCATGAACGGTTTCGTTAGATTTCATTGTTTTCGTTCTTAAACTGCACTTCAATTCCGATATTGAAAATGGTGGAAGAGGTATTGATCAGTTGTTCGTGGCAATGCAGGTGAACCGGCAGTAGGCAACGCTCGAACGGACTCCTGAAGCACCACTTTCCTTCCTTCTTTCAACAAACTAAGTGAGTGGTTACTATCCCGATCAGTTGGCCCTTCTTCCAGTCTTCACACCTAAATCTTGTATTCTTGCTTACCCCGATCAAACGATACCAAGTAATAACTAAAAGACTTCAAGATAATAAGGGAATAGACTTGGAAAATTGTGCTTGTCAATCAAACTTGTGAACAGTTACTCATTTGCATGCTTGTTCGTTTGGAATGTTCATCATATGCATAAATACAAGTAAGAATACATATTTCTTTTTAAAATTGTGCTATGAATAGAACTCATCCTGAATGCAATAAACAAATAACCTGGAATAAAAATTCTTCAGGATTTGGGTGTCCTCATAATCGTTCAGTCCAGCGAGTGTCACCAGCCTCAATGCCACCTCATCGCCACCTTCTTCTTTCAGGTCCTTCTGTTGCTGCAACGGGATTGGTGTTGTTCGGTCGTGTCGATGATGAGGTGGATGACATGGAGGTTAGGGAGGAGTCCAAGCGCTTGGAGAAAGGAGCCACCTTTGACTTGGATGTCATAGCAAACACAATCCCCTCCTTGGCTTCCTTCTATTTGGGGATATGACCACTGCTCTCATGTGGTCTGAGAGCTAGAGAGAGAGGGAGAGAGAGAGAGAGAGACCAGAGGTCATTTTTATGGATTTGGGGGCTTTTCGTTTATGAGAGGGAGAGAGATCATAGACGGTAGACGCAAAATAGAGAGGAGAGGGAGTGTACTTTTAGGATTATGGTTTCTTTTTGTATATAAATGAAGTGAGGGTATACATGTAAAAACATATTTATTGGATTTGATTTTCGGTTCGGATCGAAACCGAAACCCAAAATCGTAACTCGAATCGAAAAACCGTTTTATTGTAAACTTAAAACCAAAATCCGACACGATAGTTTCAAAACTGACCCGAATTGTTAATTCGGGTCGTTTTTGGTCGGTTTCGGGTCCAAAACCGAAATCTGCACACCCCTATGGGTTACCAAGTGTTTAATTCTGAATGGAAAGTGAGAATATGAGCATTGACTCGATGACTGTAGTGTATAATTAGAGATATTTGTTTACATTTATTTTTAGTTATTTATAACAATGCAAATTATACTTTATAGTTATGTTGCATACACATTTGCATGGTCATGAACAATTTGAGCACATGATTTGGTGTTAGTTCCTCGAACGGGGGCACTGGGACCATATCGGCCTAGAAGAAAATATTTGGACGTGCTAATAGGTACGAGGTATTATGGGAACTTCATTGAGGCTAGCTACATTCTTTAAAAAGATGTGTCATAATACAATGTAAAAGTCCTTCATGGTGCATAAATGATAGCACATATGACAGTCATATAGTTATGCTACAGACTAATGACAACTTTTATGCTGGCTTAACAAATATAATATATGAACGATTTTATGTTGCTTAACTTATAATATCTAAATCCTTTTTTCCAAGAATGGACAAGACGACTATTGGTAAGAAATCATTGCAAAGTGATATGAATTTGTCTTTCATGTTTTCAATTGATATTGCTGACTATGAGGACATGAATATGCTATTATGCTGGCGAATATGAACTATCAATCGACCCTAGTTCATAAAAGAAAGACCACTTAATAAAATTGTATGCTCACATGGATACTGTGTTGGTTTAGATGAGTTGGATTGACCCCGCTCACTAATACATTCCCTAATGTGGCAACCCCCTCCTCCACATGTACGGAGAGTCGCTTGGATAGTCCTAAAGTAATCGGAGAAATTGGTTGTCGAGTTGACTTTTTTCTCTCTCATTTCCTTGTTTGGATGCCTAAAAAATAGGGAAAGAAAAAATGAAAAAAATAAAAGGATATTTAGACTTTGGTTCTCGAATAAGTTATAATATTTGTATTTTGGTCTCCATAATAGACACAATTAGTGTTTAGGTCTCGAACTAACGGTTGACTGTTAAAACCCAAGTAAAAAAATAAAAAGAAAAAGAAAAACGAAAATAAAAAGAAAACGAGACAATGAAACACAACAACAAAACGAAAAAAACGAATAAAAAACCGAAAAAGGAAAAAAAACGAGAAAATACCGAAAAAAAAAAGAAAAGAAAAAAAAATCTTAAAAAACAAAAAAGGATAAAAAAATGTCCGAGAAAAAAAAACCCATAAGGGATAGGATTTCCATGTTTTGTGGGCAAATTATTTACGCTGGTATTCCTAATTTTTGGAAATATTTTTTTTTAACCTAGACCAAACATGGGAATAGGTATTCCATAATAAATTTGTCCGAGATATTTAGGCTTTATGTCTCGATATTTCGGGAAAATTTATTTCTGAAAATTACGAATATCTGAGCAAATTTTTTTGTGGAAAACCTATTCCCATGTATGGTTTAAGTTAATTTTTTTTTGAAATTACAAATACCTTGGTAAATAATTTATGAAAGGAAAATATTTTTTAACCTAAACCAAATTATTTACCGGGGTATTTGTAATTTTTGAAAATATTTTTTTTAAACCTAAACCAAACATTAACATGAGTATTCGTAATTTTTTGTTTTTTGTTTTGTTTTTGTTTTTGTTTTTGTTTTTGTTTTCATTTTTTATTTTTTTCTTGTTTTAAAACTTTTTAGTTGGATTTTAACAGTCAACCGTTAGTCCGAGACCCTAACACTAATTATTTCTATTATGGAGATCCAAATACAAATATCGTAACTTATTCGAGATTCAAAGTCTAAATATCAAAAAATAAATGGTTAATTCTAAAGACAAATCATTCCTTACTCAGGATAACCTATTAGGACTGTCAAAAAATTTGACAATCCTAAAAATGTAGTATTATAAAAAATTTCGACACTGTCAAATTTTTTTAAAGTCCTACATATTAGAAAGACTACCAATTATTAATTTTTTTTAAGGGTTACTTTGGTAAATTTTTCCCAAAATCTCTTATTTCTCTTTATTTTTCCCCTGGTGGGCCCATATGTTTTTTCTGCTCGAATTCTTCTTCCCTTCACCAAAACACCGTTCCTTTTTATTTTTTCTCCATCATTCCCTCGATTTTTTTTAACGGATAGTAAATTAATAAATAAGATTTAACAAATAGACAAAATTTTCCTTCGGATCTCATCTTTTTACAGTCCAATACTCTCAAATCCTCATCCTTGCCTACTCATCCATCCGTAAAACTAAACTCTTCCCTGTCAATCTTCCTTCTACCTCGAGACCGCCAATTCTCATCTCCCCATCTCGATCAATCCAATCGACACCACCACCACTACTGTTGATCATCTCCTCGACTTCAGATCTGCGCAGAAGCACCGTACCCAGTCGAGCGCGCGCGCGTGTGCGCTACGAGCAGACGACCCACGCGAGCCCAGCCCCCACGTGGTGGTACCCGACCAGACACAGTTGCGACCGCCGAGCGCATCCGTATCCGACACGATCGTGTCTGATGTCACGCCCCGATTCCGTGGAATCGATAGTCGTCCCCCGGGCGTGACCGCCGTGCGGGCCTAGGTTGCGCACCGCACAAGGCTAAGTATTTTATTTTCGCATAGCGAGCACATATTCAGAGTACGCAGATTAAATGAACACAGAATTTGAAGCATGAAAAAGTTCTCTTTTTATTGATAATATGAACATCTATTACAAACTCCTTGAACTGAGGCATAAGGATTGCCTCTACGGGCTTACAAAGTGTTGACACAAAATGAGATAGCAGTCATGTACATTACATCCTTTACTAAACTCAAAATATAAGACCTTGGGTCGGAACGACTGCTTTGCCACGAAGTTGCATGTTTGCTTGGTGGCTAGCTTCTTCTTCAAAATGCTTCTTCTTCAAAATGCTTCAAAAGGTGGCACGGTCGAGGCGTGCCTACAGCTGGACTGGATTGGGGGTTTGTCTCCTGCTCCTCGCTTGGTTCTCCTAGCGCGGGGAACCTGTTTCAACGAGGGTCAGTACATCGAAACGTATTGGTGAAGGCAAGCTAACCCAACTATACCAATCAACACGTTGTTTTAATGAAGCTTGCATATTTTGTGGGTTTCTATCTTGCCTTAGTTCATTTTAGAGCAAGAAGTAGATATAGAAAATCAATGAAATAACCCGCCACCGTTCGGTGACATTTACCTGCCCGTCTGAACCACCTGCATAATACTTACCTTGCCTTCCCTGCCAAGAAGACACAAGTTAGTAGCAACAGGTTTAAATATACAAGGGGATCACTGGCACGTTGCCATAATGGACGGGCTAGTCTCGGTACGGAGTACCGTACGACGCATAGATCAGGACGTCCCAAGGCATTCCGTCCTATAGCAGGCGACTATCATGAGTTCCGTCCGGATCAGATCGGCGCCGGTGCCCCAGCGACCATCCGCAGGAACTGAGATCTTGTGCACAAGTTGTCCGTGATCAACGCAGTACACCAAGTTAGCATCGAGGCAAATCAGGGCATAGCAGGAGCAGGGCAGTAACAGGGCAAGATTACTTTTGCATAGTCTTCCTGTTCAGTTTGTTGCATTCAAGATGAGTTCCATACATAGCACAATTTTAAGAAAAAATATGTATTCTAACTTGTATTTATGCATATGATGAACATTCCGAACGAACAAGCATGTAAGTAAGTAACCGTTCACAAGTTTCATTTGACAAGAATAATTCCCAAGTCTATTCCCTTATTATCTTGAAGTCTTTTAGTTATTACTTGGTATCGTCTGATCGGGGCAAGCACGAATACAAGATTCAGATGTGAAGACTAGCAAGAAGGGCTAGCTAATCGGGATGGTAGCCACTCACTTTAGTAGTTGGAAGAAAGAAGAAAATAAGTGCTTTAGGAGTCCGCTCGAGCGACGCCTACTGCTGGATCACCTTTATTGTCATGAACAACCAATCAATACTTCTTCCTCTCTTCCTATTATCGAAATTGAAGTGCAGTTCTACAAACGAAAATAATAAAATCTATCAAAACCGTTTAAGAAAACTTAAGCAAATCCGAAAACCAACTCAAGGCACGAAAGCAACAAGCGACAGCGAAAACTGGGCAACAAAAGAATGCAGCGGAGAGGTCCCTCCTGACTCTGCCGCTAAGCCGATCCTTGGGGCACGGTCCACTGAATATGGGAATCGATTCCGAAGAGACAAATCCATAACGAGGATGAGTTCTTGATTCAATCTATCCCGATCGAACGATACCGTCTTGTATTTCTTAGCCGCACTCCCCGAATAGGGGGAACGGGACACCACATCTGATACGTCGACTCTTCACCAAACTTCGGCCAGGCAAGTATATCTTACCACTTGCTTAGAGTCATATTATTTGTTATTTTGTATTATTTATAGATTGTGTTTGCATGTGACTCACGTGAATCGATTCCGGACCTCCAAGTCATACTTGAGTGTGTTCAGTCGAGTCGACCGGAATCGATTCTGACCTAGCTAGTGTTGTGGACTACTGAACACGTGTCCGATACTCTGTTACCATAATATACCGATCGTTATGAAAACGATCCCCCATGACACGGTATAACATTGCATTCATGCTAGGGCACGTTTCCTCGTGTCCGATTTACCGTCTGAACGATCAGGACGTGTATCAACTAGTCTCGATTAGACTTATTGAACTGGTCTCGTTCGTGGACTTGAGGATTAATTCCTGGACTTGTGGACTAGCTTAACCGTATGCACCAATATAATTTTTAGAATTTTCTATGTATAGATATGTGTATATATATATATATCCTATTGGATCTCAACCCAAACACCCTACCCGCTTGCACCCGAACCCACTAAAAAATATCAACAGCAGCAGTAGCAAAAACCAACTTTGCTTCCCCTTCTCCGCGCGTAAAGAAAAAAATATCAGCAGCAACACCACCGCCTCATTCCACCGCCTCTTAATCTATTATTACTAAAATCTCCCCAACCGAAACCAAAACCAATGAAAGAGAGAAACGGCAGCAGCATCCACCGCCTCTTATTCTCTCTCTCTATATACAACTTTTCCAAAACCTAACTACAATTCTTTTTTCACAAACTAACACACTACTTTGGACGTGCACTATACAGAACTCTTGCTCGACAAGTATACCTTGCCATCGTACTGTTATTTACATTCCATAGATGTTGCATATTTATTTCTGCTTATTTAGTTCATCTATTTGCTATATAAATTATGCGTCCAAGAAAACTTGGGTGCGACGACGATGTCGTCGTATCATGTTTATTTAAGTAGATTTTTGGACCTACTTTATGAGACCAACCCAGTATTATGGAGCATCATTAGATTCATTGGCCGTGACACAGTTGTTACACGAGTTGTGAGTCACATATAAATCACGGATTGCGTGACAGGTCTGGCCTCCTGTACGTATGGGCCGTGCGTTAAGGATGACTGCTGATAGAAATTTTGTATGCTAGAAGACTTAGCAGTTATTAGAGGTTCATGGACATAGCCTATTGTAGTACGGTTGTCCAATCCTTGTCCTTATTTGGTTGTAGGATTGGGCTAGGGTACTAAAAATAGGCTATGAACTAGATCGTGTCATGGATGTGACATGCTTAGAGCATGGGGTGGGAAGAACAACAAGTAAGGCGTTTGGGCTCCTTTACAATTTTTTTTTATGTCACCCGTACGCTCCACCGGAGATACGCGGTTTGATGACCCCTATATATTACAGGCAGCCTCTGCCGTTCAAAAGACGGTATGCTCGTAGGCCCCTGATTCTCCGAGAGAATCATGCCAATCTTATTTATGGCCAGATAGCCCACGTGTTGGAAAGTTGTTCTCAAACTGCATTCACTTAGACAGTTAGGCGACCCATTAGATGTTTATTTTCAGTACTTTTTGGCATATTATTATGTATCTTGTTATGTCCCTCTGAGGACCTGGTCCATTTCCAGATATAGACGAGCAGGAGTATCCGCAGGAGTACGGACCTGGACCTGACTCTACTTACCAGACTGAGGAGGTCTTACCCTCAGAGTAGCTGTGATCTATTTTCACTGTTTAGAGATTTTGTTGCTACTTCAGTATAGTCGTTTTATAGTGGATTTGTTTCCACCTGACTATCAGACTTGATACTCATATTGGATATTAAGTTATTATTCAGCTCTTTATTCTACTTATCATTGTGCTGTGGATGAGATATAGTTTCTGTGTGACTTGTTATGACAGTATATTATCACTGGTGGATTGGATATTCATAAACAGCGTACGTGTGTATACGGTTTCCATATATTGGAGTTCGTATACATACGGCTGGGCATGTTACGTATTTCTAGTCCTACGTATTTTGGGACTGGGGCGTGGCACCGTACCCCCGGGATCGAATTAGCAGCAGAGTCAAGAGGGACCTCTCTGCTGCATTCTTTTGTTGTCTAGATTTTCGCTGTCGCTTGTTGCTTTCGTGCCTTGAGTTGGTTTTTGGATTTGCTTGAGTTTTCATGAACGGTTTCGTTGGATTTCATTATTTTCGTTCTTGAACTGCACTTCAATTCCGATATTGGAAAGGGTGGAAGAGGTATTGATCAGTTGTTCGTGGCAATGCAGGTGAACCAGCGGTAGGCAACGCTCGAACGGACTCCTGAAGCACCACTTTCCTTCCTCCTTTCAACAAACTAAGTGAGTGGTTACCATCCCGATCAGTTGGCCTTTCTTCCAGTCTTCACACCTAAATCTTGTATTCTTGCTTACCCCGATCAAACGATACCAAGTAATAACTAAAAGACTTCAAGATAATAAGGGAATAGACTTGGAAAATTGTGCTTGTCAATCAAACTTGTGAACAATTACTCATTTGCATGCTTGTTCGTTTGGAATGTTCATCATATGCATAAATACAAGTTAGAATACATATTTCTTCTTAAAATTGTGCTATGAATAGAACTCATCCTGAATGCAATAAACAAATAACCTGGAATAAAATTCTTCAGGATTTGGGTGTCCTCATAATCGTTCAGTCCAGCGAGTGTCACCAGCCTCAATGCCACCTCATCGCCACCTTCTTCTTTCAGGTCCTTCTGTTGCTGCAACGGGATTGGTGTTGTTCGGTCGTGTCGATGATGAGGTGGATGACATGGAGGTTAGGGAGGAGTCCAAGCGCTTGGAGAAATGAGCCATCTTTGACTTGGATGTCATAGAAAACACAATCCCCTCCTTGGCTTCCTTCTATTCGGGGATATGACCACTGCTCTCATGTGGTCTGAGAGCTAGAGAGAGAGAGAGAGAGAGAGAGACCATAGGTCATTTTTATGGATTTTGGGGCTTTTCGTTTATGAGAGGGAGAGAGATCATAGACGGCAGACGCAAAATAGAGAGGAGAGAGAGTGTACTTTTAGGATTATGGTTTCTTTTTGTATATAAATGAAGTGAGGGTATACATGTAAAAACACATTTATTGGATTTGATTTTCGGTTCGGATCGAAACCGAAACCCAAAATCGTAACTCGAATCGAAAAACCGTTTTATTGTAAACTTAAAACCAAAATCCGACACGATAGTTTTAAAACTAACCCGAATTGTTAATTCGGGTCGTTTCTGGTCGGTTTCGGGTCCAAAACCGAAATCTGCACACCCCTATGGGTTACCAAGTGTTTAATTCGGAATGGAAAGTGAGAATATGAGCATCGACTCGATGACTGTAGTATATAATTAGAGATATTTGTTTACATTTATTTTTAGTTATTTATAACAATGCAAATTATACTTTATAGTTATGTTGCATACACATTTGCATGGTCATGAACAATTTGAGCACATGATTTGGTGTTAGTTCCTCGAACGGGGGCACTGGGACCATATCGGCCTAGAAGAAAATATTTGGACGTGCTAATAGGTACGAGGTATTATGGGAACTGTAAACTCCCTCGACCAGATTTCAGTAATTTAGGATTAGTTTTGATTAATTAGATTTATGACAATTTTATTATTATTTTATTATATATTGATTGTGCACCTGTTCATTACACAATTGATTAGGGCATCACACTAGCTGTTAACCCTAAACAAATTTCACATACCTGCCCTAGACTTGTTAGACTACATTTTCTGTATTTTTAGCAACTTCCAGAAACCTTGTTTGGTGCTTCGTTTTATTTATTTCCTATTTAAATTTATGCTCTTTACCATCTATGTACCCCTAGAGATTTGAGGACCAGTAGGCACCTATTTTTGCCAAACAAAAATACGAGAATATTCTACTCTAATTATACTACAATTATCGTTTTGACACCGTAGAAAAATTATGACCCTAACAGCCTCAGAATAAATAGTAAACACCGTGCGCAGTATTTATTAAATAATAAATACGATGACTGTATCACCTGCAATATCAGACCCTGCCTCTGCCCAGACTCACCCCACACTGTCCAAAATATTTTCCCCAGCTATTTCCCTCATTTTTGTACAATTCAGAATTACGGAAAATCAGTATCTGAAATTTGGTAAATTGCAAAATTACGCAAAATACAAATTTTATGCATTTATGCAATTATTAAAAATTAGGGGTTTTTATGTAAAATTGCATACTAGGTGGCCTAATCCTATTGGCTAGACCATAGGTGTGTGGAACCCACCCATAATTTCCAGAAAAATCTGCTGGAAATATCCCCAAAAATCAAAATTACCAAAATACCCCTGAAGTTGCCAATAATTACAGAATTGCCATTAGGCCTAAACCTATATAAACCCTAGCCCTCCCCTTCATTCAAACCCATCCCACCACCACCACGGCCACCCTCCGCCCACCGGACCACCGCCGAACCCGTCGCCACTCCCCTCCCCTTCCCTCCGACCACTGCCACCCACCTCCGGCCGCCTGCTCCGCCGTGGCCAGCCTCCACAGCATCATCCCGACCACCACCTACACAGCACCACCACCACTCCCATTCACCCCCAGCGCCGCCTCCGGCCGTCGCCGACCACCGCCACCCTACCCAAACTCTTCGCCCCGACCCCCCTACCTACCACCACCACCTCACCTCCCCACGACACCGCCTCCGGCCGCCCTAGCCCCCGCAGCAGCCACCCCCTCCTAACCCGAACTGCTGCCACCCTCACCCCCGACGCCCCTAGCCGCCACCACCACCGTCGTGGAGCTCCGCCACCACCACCAAACTGACCACCGTCCTCCCCTCTCCCGAACCCGCCGCCTGCCCGGCCACCTCCGCCGCTTCCCCGCCGGCCAGAGCCCCCGCAAGCTGCAAGCTGCTGCTGCTGCCAGTAGCCACTGCTACTGTTGCTGCTTCTCCGGCCGCCTCCGGCCAGCTCCGCCGCCGTCCTCCCGCCGGCGACACCGTGTGGGACCCCCCCGCCACCTGTAAAGGTATATATACCTATACTATTCATAAATACGTATATAATCTCTAATACATGTTTATATATATATAATATATGTATATATATATGTATATATATATATATATATGTATATGCATTTATATGTATAATTATATATATAATTACAGTATATTATACTGTATATATATTATAGATATATATCTAAATATATTTATTACTATATATATTTATTATATATGTATATGTATATGTATATAATATTATGATATATATATATACATTTATTTCTATATATATTCTATACATATATATTTATTATATATGTATATGAATATGTATATTATATAATATTATGATATATATATATATATATACATTTATTTCTATATATATATGTCTATAGTATATATATAAATATGTATATATTTATATATATATATAAATATGTATACTATATATATGTATATGTAACATATTTATATGTTATACTATCTATGCATTTTTCTTTTATTTATTTTTCTGCATTTATTTCCTGCACTTATATATATATATATCTATATATATATATATAGTATCTATATATGTATATATTAATATCCAGCTGGATAAAACAGCTTATCTATATATTATATATTTCAATTCTTGTAAATGTCATTTCAATTTAATATTATATATTATATATTGTGCTGGATATTACAGCCTAATTATATATTATTCAGTGGTCGTATATAGACCCTAATAATATTTAGTACAGCACATATATACGTATTAAATTTCTGTACTGTCATTTCAATTTACCTATATGTCAGTGGATACACCCTAAATATTATATATATATATCTCAGTGGATATACCCTGAATATTACTATTTATTATTATATTATATAAATCAGAGGATACACCCTGATAAATACTATATTATCTATAGCAGTGGATATACCCTGCTACTATATATTTATGCCTGCTTTTATCTGTTCTTTATATACTATATATACTGATATATCTATATATATACCTACTATATATATATCTATATTATATATGTGTATATATATATGCTTTATATTACAGCTATGATATTCACGAACCTATCTGTTTTAACAGAAACCAACTTCAGCACAGCCAGTGACCCCCTGTCACCAGCACTTTCAAACCTGACTGTGAAATCAGGTTATCAACATTACCAGGGAGTAGGCAAGTATACCTTGCCAAGTTATTGTTTAAATTAAATTGTTGATATCTGCTTTGCTCTGAAATTCATATACCATGATCACCTGAGACTGCCTTGGGTACAGTCAACTGTTATGTTGACACGATATTACATACTCACCAACAACTGAGAGAATATCCTAATATTCTCCTAAACCCTATCACGGGAACACGCAACATGGTTACATTACATATATGGATGTGAGCTGCGTATTTGATTAGCTACCAGTACGTGTGTTCCGCATCACGGATTAGAATAACTCAGGAGATATACGATTTGACATTTAGTTTCATTGGGATGGGAAAGATAACTAGTGGACGTATGGGACACCCCCTCCATATATGATTTATACCTTCGTACCATGCTCCTCGGAGATGGTCGATTGCAGAGCTACCCGTGAGTCCGGAGGCATACGACACATATACTAGCCAGTCACCACGATTGGTGAATTACGTCAGCGTATGTCTAGCCACACATTCCCATGCGTACTGCTGGATCTTTACTTGCATTTTCACTTAGTATGGTTAGCACCCTGTATTTATTTTCTTTATTCAGTATTTACATACATGGCATGTCATTTCCTGTATCTTGTTACGTCCCACTGAGGACCTGGTTCCCTGCCAGATCTAGACGAGGCTTTCTACCCCACTGTGTACGGGCCTGATCAGGAGGCCAGATGTGCTACCGAGGAGGAGCTCGAGGAGACACCCTCAGAGTTTGCCTGACCCTAGAGGCCTGCCACCTGGAGATGGAGATGTTTTCATCAGATAGACACTGCTTAGTCTATCTGATTTTTCTGCGCTATTATCAGTTTTTGTAGTAGACTTGTATTCTCACCAGTTGTGTACTGTATCAGACTCAGTTTTATATATATATATTCAGCACTTGCTTTTCTGACACTTTGTTGTGGATGAGATAGATATACTTGTTCTGTACTTGTAGTATTTTAGGACAGCGTAGCACGTCCCTTTGGGTCCATCAAAGTGGATAAAGCCCTTAGTGACGTGTCAGCTGGCCAGTGACACGTGACCTAGTTCCTGACATTTTGGGACTGGGACGTGACAGGAACTTCATTGAGGCTAGCTACATTCTTTAAAAAGATGTGTCATAATACAATGTAAAAGTCCTTCATGGTGCAGAAATGATAGCACATATGACAGTCATATAGTTATGCTACATACTAATGACAACTTTTATGCTGGCTTAACAAATATAATATATGAACGATTTTATGTTGCTTAACTTATAATATCTAAATCCTTTTTTCCAAGAATGGACAAGACGACTATTGGTAAGAAATCATTGCAAAGTGATATGAATTTGTCTTTCATGTTTTCAATTGATATTGCTGACTATGAGGACATGAATATGCTATTATGCTGGCGAATATGAACTATCAATCGACCCTAGTTCATAAAAGAAAGACCACTTAATAAAATTGTATGCTCACATGGATACTGTGTTGGTTTAGATGAGTTGGATTGACCCCGCTCACTAATACATTCCCCAATGTGGCAATCCCCTCCTCCACATGTACGGAGAGTCGCTTGGATAGTCCTGAAGTAATCGGAATTGGTTGTCGAGTTGACTTTTTTCTCTCTCATTTCCTTGTTTGGATGCCTAAAAAATAGGGAAAGAAAAAATGAAAAAACTTTGTTTCTCGAATAAGTTATAATATTTGTATTTTGGTTTCCATAATAGACACAATTAGTGTTTAGATCTCGAACTAACGGTTGACTGTTAAAACCCAAGTAAAAAAAATAAAAAAAACAAGAAAAAACGGAAATAAAAAGAAAACGAGACAATGAAACACAAAAACAAAACGAAAAAAACGAATAAAAAACCGAAAAAGGAAAAAAAACGAGAAAATACCGAAAAAAAAGAAAAGAAAAAAAATCTTAAAAAACAAAAAAGGATAAAAAAAATGTCCGAGAAAAAAAAAACCTATAAGGGATAGGATTTCCATGTTTTGTGGGCAAATTATTTACGCTGGTATTCCTAATTTTTGGAAATATTTTTTTTTAACCTAGACCAAACATGGGAATAGGTATTCCATAATAAATTTGTCCGAGATATTTAGGCTTTATGTCTCGATATTTCGGAAAAATTTATTTCCGAAAATTACGAATATCTGAGCAAATTTTTTTGTGGAAAACCTATTCCCATGTATGGTTTAAGTTAAATTTTTTTTTGAAATTACAAATACCTTGATAAATAATTTATGAAAGGAAAATATTTTTTAACCTAAACCAAATTATTTACCGGGGTATTTGAAATTTTTGAAAATATTTTTTTTAAACCTAAACCAAACATTAACATGAGTATTCGTAATTTTTTGTTTTTTGTTTTTGTTTTTTCATTTTTTCATTTTTTTTCTTGTTTTAAAACTTTTTTAGTTGGATTTTAACAGTCAACCGTTAGTCCGAGACCCTAACACTAATTATTTTTATTATGGAGATCCAAATACAAATATTGTAACTTATTCGAGATTCAAAGTCTAAATATCAAAAAAATAAATGGTTAATTCTAAAGACAAATCATTCCTTACTCAGGATAACCTATTAGGACTGTAAAAAAATTTGACAGTCCTAAAAATATAGTATTATCAAAAATTTCAAATTTTTTAAAAGTCCTACATATTAGAAAGACTACCAATTATTAAATTCTTTTTTTTTAAGGGTTACTTGGGTAAATTTTTCCCAAAATCTCTTATTTCTCTTTATTTTTCTCCTGGTGGAGCCCATATGTTTTTTCTGCTCGAATTCTTCTTCCCTTCACCAAAACACCGTTCCTTTTTATTTTTTCTCCATCATTCCCTCGATTTTTTTTTTAACGGATAGTAAATTAATAAATAAGATTTAACAAATAGACAAAATTTTCCTTCGGATCTCATCTTTTTACAGTCCAATACTCTCAAATCCTCATCCTTGCCTACTCATCCATCCGTAAAACTAAACTCTTCCCTGCCAATCTTCCTTCTACCTCGAGACCGCCAATTCTCATCTCCCCATCCCGATCAATCCAATCGACACCACCACCACTACTGTTGATCATCTCCTCGACTTCAGATCTGCGCAGAAGCACCGTACCCAGTCGAGCGCGCGCGCGTGTGCGCTACGAGCAGACGACCCACGCGAGCCCAGCCCCCACGCGGTGGTACCCGACCAGGCACAGCTGCGACCGCCGGGCGCATCCGTATCCGACACGATCGTGTCTGATACGTCGACTCTTCACCAAACTTCGGCCAGGCAAGTATATCTTACCACTTGCTTAGAGTCATATTATTTGTTATTTTGTATTATTTATAGATTGTGTTTGCATGTGACTCACGTGAATCGATTCCGGACCTCCAAGTCATACTTGAGTGTGTTCGGTCGAGTCGACCGGAATCGATTCTGACCTAGCTAGTGTTGTGGACTACTGAACAAGTGTCCGATACTCTGTTACCACAATATACCGATTGTTATGAAAACGATCCCCCATGACACGGTATAACATTGCATTCATGCTAGGGCACGTTTCCTCGTGTCCGATTTACCGTCTGAACGATCAGGACGTGTATCAACTAGTCTCGATTAGACTTATTGATCTGGTCTCGTTCGTGGACTTGAGGATTGATTCCTGGACTTGTGGACTCGTTGATTTCTCGTGTATTACTTGTGAGAGACATGACATGGATTTCTCTTGCATGGTCCATAGATACATAGATACTAGATCTTGACTGGACATGTTGTGAACTCGACACATACGGTATCATCGGATGGGGAGGACAATTACTTGGCACATGACCGCTGCAGCACGCCCCCTTACACGATACCCACTAGCATCTCGGATGTGCGCTACAGCCTGAGCCCTATATATACATGATGGCCGCTAGCATTTCGGATGAACACTACACGCTGTCCGTTTAGCCCTCCTAGCGTGCTAGCTCATGTGTGCGAATATTGTTCTCAATTGCATTACACGTAGATTAGTCAGAATTGTACCCTTGTTTCCATGTAGTGATTGGGTTGTTTACCATAGTTTGCAATATTGGCCGATACCTATACGATTTGGAATGTCCCGATCCGGTACCAACTTCTACCGATAGTGATTGACATCGACGTTGGGGTTCTCTTTCCTAGTCAATTCGGTAAAAAAATGAATGACAAAGATCAATCAGTAATGGTGTAAAAGCATAGTAATATTATAAAGATATAAAAGAAAACTTATTTATCCTAGGTAATCAATCAATAAGGGTGACTATTGTTCCATTCAATTTTAAAACTACTAAGAAACAACATAAAAAATACTTAAAATTATGTCTAAATGTATAGTGAATATGAGCTCCACCAGACATACGCAATGCTTTAGCTAATACACGAACGAAAATGTATACTATGATCTTCTGTCCAAAAATTGCCTAAATACTAAAAGGGGGACGTTGCTTGTTTGGTCTTTTTTCATTTAATTAGTTTCTTCTTCCCGGATTCGGATTAGAACAATGAAAGGAAAACAAGAGTTTGTAGCTAGGTATTTGATCAAACATGATTGTCTAGTTCCTATAGAACCTATTACTAAAATACCCCTAGAAGGAGATTCTTTAATTTGTCTAATAATTATTTGCTTTCTCTTACCAAAACTCCGATACTTTGATCCAAAACTGCCAATAGTGCAGATACAACTGATCCCGATGCTCATAGAAAAGGTTCGATATCCTGCGAACCTTGGTTATTACTGTTTACATATGGCATGTTATTATGCGTTTTGCTTTCCTTTTGAGAACCTGGTTCCTTTCCAGGTAAGATGAGCAGTTATGTAGAGCTTATCCCGGAGGAACGTTGTTGGTTCCCTTCTTAGGTTCATGTATTGTTGTGTATACTTGTATATTGTTCTTTCACAGTTTATTTATTCTATTATTTTATTTCTGCTATTATAGTATAGTATTGCAGGCCTTTATTATTCTCTCGGACCTACTCGAACATGTGTGTTATGGGCTGCAGACCTTAGTATGTTTTGTCTATTATTGAGATTCATATTCATGTGAATTGAGATGTAGTTTGATAGATTAGTCATAGAGATTGATAGATAGATTATTTGACCTTGGACAACGTATACGTATTGGGTTGGGCTGGAGTCCACTTGATACGTAGTTAACCATTCTCATGTGCCCTTGTCCTACATCCTTTTGGGATTGAAGCGTGACATGGAAACCTATTTATATAATCTCACCCAATCCCTATGGTCCGGAGCAATATGGATCGTTAAAATAATAACTTACATCCGAACCGTTTCCTGAAAGAAACTGATCCCGAGCCAATAGCATACAGGACAGTGGCGGATCCAGGATTACAATCCACCGGGGGCACAATCATAAGAGGATTCAGGGACAACGCCTCCGAAGTTTGTGTGTGACCAGGATTACAATTCACAGAAATATAAATCTAACCTCTAAATCAACCACAGAAAAAAAATACTTGATTTTGACCTAAATTGATTTTGACCTAACTTGATTTTGAAATTTACCTTTGCAGGTTGCAGCTCCGACGTCGGCGTACTCCGGCCATTTTTCAATCACACTTCCGATGCCGACTTGATTTTGAGCTAATTAGGTTTGGGTCCGGGGATCCGGTTCCGCTTGGGGACCCTGATGAGCCTGAGGTCCGAGTCCGGATACTGCTCGGGCGAGTCGGGGACGGGGGCAGAGGTGGAAGAAGCGACGCCTTCAGTCGACGAGGGACCTGCCATCCATATAAAAAGAAGAGGGGGCCGACTACTTTCTGAATAATTTTTTTTTTCAATGGGGGCCTGGGACTCTATTGCTGTGACTGTGGATCCGCCCCTGATATAGGAGGTATATCGTCAGTATGCTTAGTGGGTATAAAATTGTGTTCAAAACTTGCTGGAATAAACGAATATACCTGCTATATGTCGGCATGATACTCTTGGCTCTTTTGAGCCCCGTATTGTTGCTTTGACTCCTCTTGGACATCTCCGATCATCGGACGACATCCCTAGCACTTCGTAGTTGAACACAAGGGATATACAACAACCATCCCACATATTATCATTGTTCATGCACTTATCTTTCTTTGTGAATTTTACATGATATTGGTTGTAGAGCCACTCCTAGTAGTTTTGATAAGCTTAGTTATGTCACTCTAATAAAACTATAAGATTATTACAAAATTAGTACATACAAGAAAGAATTTAGACAAAAGAAAAGGTTATAATATATTTTTAATTGCATGAAGATCACCTTTCGGACACCATAGTAAATACCTCTTTTAGAAGCAATAACAATTACATATTATCGCTTTCACCTTTGGCTTTTAATCTCAAAATAAATATGAAAGTGTTTTCAGATAATATGATGCTTGCTTGACATGTGTTTGACAGATTTGCTCATGGGCAGATTTTGGAGGGTCCAAAAAAGATGGATTTGCATTTGTCCCTTTACAGATTTGTTCGACGTGACATATTTTTTTTACCCTACCGATCTTTGGCCCTTAATAGAGCTGAATGGAGGAAAATGATTCAAATAGGATAAAGACTTTGTTCTTATTCTTGTTGTTGTACTTGCATTTGGCAAGGTAACTCATCACGGAACATTTTTTTTGGTACATGGAAGAAAATTCTCTTATAGTTGACAAACGGATCGGTTTAGAAGTTATCTACTATATATATATATATATATATATATATATATAAAGATCTTATGTACTAAGAAGCACGGACCCTCTAAAATTCATGCCATGTCCATATCGTTTCGTGTCACACACACATATCAGACACGCCACAAACATTTCGAGATACATTAGGACACACAAAAATAGGTGCCGAATCCGTGTCCGTGCAACATAGCTACACATTCAATTTTTTTATCATATATATATATATATATATATATATATATATATATATATAATTTATTTATATATATGTGTGTGTGTGTGTGTGTGTGTGTGCGAATATTTATGTTCATACCACACCAGCATTCTAATTTTTTTAAGAATTGTCATAGTCCAAATCTGCGTCACCTTCATCCATGTCTGTATTTGTATCCTTGTCCATGAAACCTATCTGCCAATGGACAATACTTGTAGGCAGATTCAATCTTGGACGTGCTACTTCTTTGCATATCAACTATCCTTTATCACCATCTAGTTTCTATGTCATGTGTTGCAGGTTCTGGAATCTAGAAAAAAATGTTCATTTCAATTACATAAACTTGTGTTATATATAAAAAAAAAAAGGCTGCATGTTAAGAAACTTGATTAAATATGTAAAGAGCAATGATTACTTTTCTGTTTAACTTGAATTTCCTGGACAGCAAACATTTGAATCTTTGGAGTTATGTTCTTTGTCTTCATTTTCATATTGGGTTCGGTCCTTAACTTGGAAGGCTTTACCTCTATGATCCTAGAACACTATGATATGCTTATTCCAAATAATCATCTGTGAATTTATAAACAAGCAGTCACTTGACTATGTAATATGATGACATCAGATGAAAATATGATTGCATTACTATGATGTTTCCATTGAGTTGCTGTATAAGTCTATAGAATAATCTCAAATTATGTTTTATGACAATATGTACTGCCCCTAGACGTAAACCTATATATGTAAACAATCAACATCCAATTTTTCCCTCCTTGCTACACTTTATAAATGCAACCAAATTGTTTGCTTGTGTCAGAACTGTAAGAACTAAAGAACTTCATTATACAACAAGTTAGAGAGTAGGTGTTTTTTCTCCAAACACCGGTTGCCTGAAATCCAACCTATAATTTTTGCTTAACGTTTCAAACATAGTTTCATATTCCGCTTATTGTGGGAGTGATCTGAAGTCGATCTGAGTTAGTTTCGCAAGAGACAAAAGATTTTAAAAATAGAACACAAATGAAATTTATTCTTTGAAAGAAATAATACCTAGTAGGATTTCATGGATGATATGTCACTTATTAGATGGATACTGATAGTTGAGATGTGAAGATGATACAAAGGTTTCATATTTGCAAAAGATTGTCTTCTATACTTGTGTAAAAGGAATGGGTAAAGTATACACATATACACATTCATAGTAAACATTTCTTTATTAGTAAATGATGGTTTATTGACATAAATATAATACACCATCCAACGAGGTATGATTTGCAAAACAGGATGATGATAAAATGAAACCAAACTAGACTGCGATGAAGTTTGTCCAGTGAAGTGTGCTTACGATCCTGAACTTGCAGAAGAATTCCTTATGCACACAACAATCATTTTCAACGAACAGGTATGTTGTAGGATACCAAAATGCATTATTATTGATACCTTCTTTGTAAATATTGCCTTTCACCAAAATAATGAAAATCTGAAATCGATTTTATTTTTCATATAAATACTCAAAATGAATGAAACGCAGATTATACGGACTGGGAAGCTATATTCAACATTATCAAATAGACATGTTGTTTCTAAGTTTTGCTTTTAAGAAACTATATATAGTGGGTTAATTTTGCTGTCAGGTTTACTTTTAGGATGCACAGGCGAGAATATCTCGTTTTAGTCAACCCCCTTCTTATTAGCATACCCTTTTGCGATTAAACGCGTCTCGCATTGCTAATTGTCCTTCTTCTTGAATATCAATTTGCAGCCAGTAGTTCTTTTGTCCTTTTGTTCATTGGCCTCCATATAATCGCTTGGGTTTCTTGTTTCCGTGACTAAGGCAAATGCAACCATATATTCAAAGCCATACTGTGCATTGGTGCCTTATGTGTAAGCTATGATCTCCTTAATGCTGTTGTCTTTGGGTCCTTATGGGGTTGGTCATCATCATCCATCTCTGTAAAGTGTCTGTCCTCCTCAACACCAATAGGTTGTAATGATGCTTTAGAGTCCGTATCCTTATGAGTTTTAGGAACCTCCACCTCCACTTCCACCTCCATTGAGTCGTTATCGCCTAATGTATCACTCGCCACCTTGGATTTTTTTTCTCAACATCTTCAACATAGGAGCCTCATAGAAGATCACATCACGGGTTGGTAAACACCCTTTTATTTATGCTGCCTAGACGCATATTCCATAACCTTGCGATATCCTCCACCTCTTTCTCTATAACGACGACCGCACCACCAGCGATCATGCTTCGGTCCAATTGATACAAGTTTGACAACAATTTATGCTTCTGCACGATCACCATCTTGCTTTTTGCCATCTTTAGCAAATCGCTTGGCCAATAAACTTGCATGCTACGTCCAACGTGCCTAAAGAAATGAGATTCTTCTTTAAATCAGGAACGTGTGTCATGTTTACAGACGTCCGCACACATACGAAGCTTGATGTTCCCTACGCCAATGATCTTTTAGGAAGCATTATTCCCCGTGAGAACACCACCACCACTGAACTATTTATAGGTGCTAAATCACTCTCTTTGGACACATGGTATGAACACCCATAATCAAGAATCCAAGCTTCAGAGAGTTTATCCTTCCTGTTATGCATCATAAGTATATCACACGGTAACTCCTCGGCTTCCTGTACAACACTGGCTTGATCCTGACCGCTTGAACTGATGTTTTTATCCTTCTTCTCCAACCACTGTTTATACTTCAGACATTGTTTCTTCATGTGCCTTGACTATTTGCAAAGGAAACAAATATCGATGTCTTGTCCGAATGATTTGAACTTTCCTTGGCTACTCTTACCTTTTCCTTTCATTAGCAATCAATCTTGAGAAGAGTTGTTCTCATCTCTTCCATCTCGACAGTCTTCTTTCCATAATAGACCGTTGTCGCCAAATGATCATAAGACCTAGGAAACGAACAAAGGAGTAAAAGTGTCATGTCCTCCTCTAGATTTACTTCGAGATACAGAAGATTTCTAGCAATCTTTTTGAAGTTGTTCAGATGGTTAAGAATTTGGGTCTCTTCCTTCATGTATAAACTATAGAGTTGTTTCTTGAGATACAACTTGTTAGAGAAGGACTTTGTCATATATAAGCTCTCTAGCTTCAACCATAATCTTGTCGCAGAAGTTTCATACATAGTTGTACAATACCTTATATGTCAGACAAAGCCCTATCGTACTTTGTGCCCTCTGATCCATGTCATCCTATGGATAATTCGTCATATCAGCTAGTTTTTTGTTCTTACCGATAATGGCCTTAAACACTCCCTCTTTCACGAAGATAACCTTGACCGTTTTTTGTTTTCTGCCATAAAGAGAAGTTTTCTTTAGTGTTAAATTTTTCTTGGTGCTATTAACCTTCTTACTCGTCATCGTCATCGTGAAATTTCGAAATAGTGAAAATCTCACTCGAACCTTAAGGAACCAACAATTCAAAGAGTACCGATCTAGGAAGATAGGAAGCAGACTAATGTCGGCACATGACGTTAATCTAGATCCAAGAATTTGAAATTTTGATAGTGCCCTTAACTCTAATACCAATTATTTACATTTCGAGCACATACGCGGAAACGACGCAAATATTAATAAACTTAAATGACAATAACACGACACAATAAATCGAATAAATTGTAACAAGAACAAATACGCACAATATTTACGTGGTTTAGTCAAGCTTGACCTACTCTACGAGGCAAGTGAAAAAATTTCTTGTTGAATGTCACGCTCCAGTATCAGAATACGGAGAATTGGGCATGAAAAAGCCAGCTATGCACTACGAAATACTCCAACATTCTGCGATAAGGTCAAGACTGTATCTAGACAAGGGGTATAGTGCGACAATCTTTCTAGGTTATCACTAATAATCCTATGCTTTAATCCATCAAACAAGAAACAATAAGATAAAGCAGAAAGACGTCACAAATGCTCAATCATAATAATCAATAAGCTACGTAAGAAAATGAAATATTATCACAAGTGTCAATCATACATGATCACATAACCAGATGTAGTTTAAATATTCAATTATGATATCTCAAAAGACGGAGATCATGCTCCTAGATACATGGGCTAAACGGATGCCCGGTGGCTAAACGCTTCAAATTATAATACAAAATATGAGTGGTGGAGAAGGAACCTACTCAAGACTCTTAGCTACCGCTCTCCTAGTGCACATCATCGAGTGGAAGTAACGGAATATTCTCGAGCTCTCCTACGAGATATATCTATACAAAACCAGAATGATAAACCCCCTAATAGCAAGTACCACAAGGAAAATATGAAAGGTAATGTAAAACTAGCAATAAATCATAGGATTGCATAAGACATAAATAACAGTAAAATACTGATTGAGAGATCTATACGGTACCAAGACATAGTCTTCCAACACACATGAAATAAGGATATTGAAAGAATAACATATAACAGTACACTGTCATACAATCACTACGGCTTACTACTTAGTCTACCTAGTTTATCCTAATTACCAATGCAATAAAGATTCATCAGATTATACGTTGCATGAGGTAGTACTGGCTACACCTAATCAAGTATATATAAGACTGACATCACTATGGTTAGTTTCAGTAAGACCAAATCGTGGTCTATAAACAAGATATACAAAAAATACGACACCCCGTAGGTGGTAGTCAACATATCTGGTGGCTAGCCAACAACAATGTATGAAAATCAGGATCATTTTCCCTCCTCAATGCTCTATTTGGTTTAACTGGTTAATTAACTCTATAGTTATCCTCAGCTTACTTTCGGGCCCGAGCTAACATGAATGATTATGTTTATAACAAATGCATGTTTGCCTGCTTATATGTTAACTTGTAATGTTGCCTTGACTCAATGTTTGCCACACGAAACTTACGCCACAATCAAGTAACACTATCGCGTATCGTGCATGCATCTAGTGAGCCAGAAGACTATCAAATGGTTCTTCTGTGCAATGTAAACCTGTAAGTACCCCCTACCGTTAGGTCGCTAAGGCAGTCCCCGTACCAGAGGAATGCATCAAGGCAAGTTGAATCACTGAATGGAAATCATGTCAAGTTTATATCCTGTCAAGCAATTCATGTATCACAGCTCGTAGAGCAATACTCGTTTAGAGCAAGAATCAAGATTTAAACATCTCGTGTACTCGTGTATCTTGTGAACTTGGATAACCTTAGAGACTTGCATGTCGCAGACAACTCAAAAATGAGGGGGATTTTCGGATCCCGTTCCACGGACGGCAACCGGGGCACCGGGGCCCGATCCGATCCGGAATGGAAATAAGTGTGGGGTCTCATGTATCTTGGCGGGATAGTTTGTAGCGCCTCATGTTCTTTTGTTGCATTCCATCCTCGTCAAAGATCCATCATTGATGGCTATGCCAGCGACTTCTTGTTCATATAGATAAGATCATCCCCGCTTAGCGGCAATTCGCGTGCGAGTCATTGCATCGCGCCTGAAAATTGGAACAACTTGAACGATCTTGGGTATAACACACTTATACATATGGAACACTTCAACATCCTGTGCAAACGTCTTGTAATTCATGTAAATCGTACACCGAAATATAGTCTCGTTCACAACACAATATTTGCATATGTTATTGCCCCTGAATGTGTATATATGCTTGTGCTTGAATTAATGTGGTTTGCCTTGGACAGGGAAGGACAAATGGTAAGTTGGTAAGTCTCACCGTGTTTCCTCTTATGTCGCACGGCGCACTGCCACACGAGTTAGGCTATTCAATCTTTGCCATGAAACTGATCCTAAGGCAACTGGAAAGACAACATAATAGTTGGTGCACGAAACCTATATTACGTGTTTGGATTTGTCGAGCGGGCGAGTAGCCTCCCCACCAGTGCATTCGTGTACTGATAATCTAATAGATTGTTTACAGGGTGCGGGAGAACCTCGTTCGGTGCGGATGCCTCATTCGTGCGTGCTAAGGCGTGGAGTTCACTCTGAAGCCTTGGAGCGTTGCGATCCGGAACTGAAGCACATATACAAGACATAATGTTGGAACATCGCCTGTACAATCATTCCACAAATGTAGCCACTTGACACGCTTTTACTGTTTCAGAGAGAGAGAGGCTTGAGCGACTTGTAATCTCGGCTATACGCCGCCTGTAACACTTATCAATATCAATAAAGAGTTTGTTTTACTTCAACTTGTGTTATTCAATGCTTCCGCTATTGTCGACACAGTAAACTTATTACTAAATCGCCTGTGCGTTTATAGTTCCGCTGTACTCGGACAATCTGTGCGACTCTGTGGCTTAGATCTCTTACCGCCAACCAACGAACCACGGCCTTGCACGGGCGCGGTTCACGCTCGCGCGACATCACGTCCAGATGGGCCAAGCGATCGTCTCGCGGGAGCGTTGGCGCAGTGATTCTCGCCTAGCGGGGGCGGCCGATTAGCCTGCGGGAGATCGGGACGTGACAGATTGGTATCAGAGCTTGGCTATACGCCTTTGGACTTCGTTTTGATTTTCTCAGTTTCGAAAGCTCGTTCGTGGGTTATTTGCACACTTTCTCAATGTCTCAAACGGAATGTTCCAACAATGAGTCTAAATACTTTCAAAAATGTGCATTTGAATGATATGATTACTTGTGCAAATTGTGATACGATTGGCCTTTGTGCCAACCTGTGCTAGATCCCTTGGGAATAGACTCGTGCTAAAATCGCGACTTATGTGCAAACCTGAAATGCCTATACATGTTTGCCCAACTGGTTTGTACGAAATCGAATATTGTCCGAACGGTTAGCTTTGCACACAGCCTTTCGGCTAAGTTGTGTAGAGTATCGCGCGCCAAGAGCCTTTGGTGCAAGCTAAGTTACAAACGAGAATGAATATCGTTTAGGAATAAGGCAAGTTAGACTTAGAATGCCAACCGATAGAAACACTCTCGGACTTATCGCTTAGACGAATATTGAAAATCGTGTTTGGATTTTAAGAAATAGCTCGAACGATATTTCGTATCGGAAGATACAAATCAAATATAGTTGCTTATATGGCTATCGAATATGGATTTGATTGGATAACTCAATTCCGAGTGGTATATGAATCATTTAGAAATGTCCTAACGAATTCATAGGTCTCGTGCGATAATCGGACTGAACGATCAGAGAATGCCTTGAATAAATGATAAGGCTCATATCGAATTGAGATTCTTGAAAATGAAAATCGATATCTTGGTTAAGGAAACTTGTTGGAAACTTAGAGGATTGTGCGAGCGATTTCGGATTGAAACAAACGAACTGAACTTGAATACAATATCGCTCGAATATAAATTTGCCCGAAATAAAAAATGTGTTTTGATGAAAGAGATGAACGATAATGGATTTTGCTTGGAGTTTGGAAGAACGATTTTGAAATCAAGTTCCAAAAGAAAATATTCAAAACCAGTCCCAACGAGAACGGTTATCCTGCGGGAGCACCGGCGTGGTGATTTCACGTACGGCGGGGATGATCAAACTCACGGGAACATGTTCGATGATTATTCCAAACGAACTCGATAAATGGAACGTATCAAAAATATGGAATAGACTTGGGTTTGAATAATTGAAACTAGTTGCTTGAGGAATCAAAGGAATAGACTATATATTTACCGAACGGTAACATTGAATTTGGATGATTTTGATAGACGAATTATAATCATTGCATGAACGGATACAAAACTTGGATGAAGCAAAGTGAAATGATAAGGTGTCTCGATCGTGTCGAAGAAAACCATAACATTCAAACGTTCTTGTCTTGTGCGAGCGTAACTCTATGCTCGTACATGCGTCACGTCCGGATTAGGACGATTATCTAGCGGGAGCGTTGACGTGGGAATCTCACGTCCAACGAGGGTGATCGAACTTGCGGGAGACCGGATCGTGACAACTTATGGATCGTCTTGACTTTTGGTTCGACACGATAAGACAAAATTGGAAATACAAGTGATCGAAAATATTTTGAGGATGAGTTAGCCTATAACCTGAAATAAATCACGCTTGATGGTTTCGTGAACGGATACGTAAATCGGGTTGAACGACTTAAAGTTATAAATAAATGTTTAGAATCGAATCTTGACTTGGTGGTCTAGGCTTGGAATGAATAGGGATTCTATCAAAAAACGTGTTTGGAGAGATAGACTATGCAAATCCCTAGACTTGTCCTGCAACTTGGATATATCATGGAATTTTACTGAACGGACTTGAACCCCCGTACAAACGAACGTGTTATTGAGAGTAGGAAAAATCTGTGCTCGATGTTTAGAAATCTGAGTGAAACGAGCTTGGATAGAATACCCCGTACAAATGAACAATGTTTTGACCCTAGGAATTGGGGCGAGTATCGTGCGACGAATTTAAACGATGTATCGTGTGCTTGAACCTGTACCTATGACTTGTGAGCTGACCTAGCAATTAGGCAGACGACCCTGTGCTAAGTGAATGAACCTATGTTACCGACTTTAGCATATTGCTTGAATAAATCTTCACAACTGGGACAACAAGACTTAGGGTTAGATTTGGGAACGATAACGTGTACTAAGTTTGACCCGAACGATGGAACGCTAGTCGGTAAGCCGAATAGGTCGTGCTTAACAGTAGTGCAAATACTTGTTTGAGTTGGAAAAGAAAGGACTTGGGATTTGATTAACCCTATCGGAAGTATCCTCGTGATTCAGTAAAGACGAGAACCCTTGAGATTTTTGCTAGTAGCTTGTCCGATTTCACTCTCTAAGTTTGGTTGAAGGCATATGTTTGAGGGATGCCTTGAACGTGTGCACGATCCAAGACTTAAGAGATGTGAAACTCGAGTGCTAAGACTTCGCTATCGCTAAGTTGGTTGGCGTGCTCATGCTAGAGGTGCACTTCGAACATGTGCACGATCCAGACTCGCGATATGTTGATCTCGATGCTAGTGCACGTGAATATCCACCTGAACAAGTATAGCGACTTGTATAAGTTTGCCTCAGCCCTAGATCGATAATCAAGATCGATTAAAACGTACTCTGCATTAAGCAACATGTCCCGCACTAAGGCGCAAATGAGCCCGACTCAACATACATGCGACACGGCGTAAGGAACGAGTAAGAGATTGTGTTCAAAAATAGATTTAGTGGTACCGATTGCTATGTTTGGGATAGATTCGATAATGCGATAGTACGGTTTACCCTCGTAAAGTCTCGAGGATGAGACTTTTTTCTGAGTGGTGTATGATGTAATACCCCGTTCCGCTCAAGCGGACGGCCGATTCAAACGACAAAAGTGCAATGTTCCGACCCATTTTGCTCGGGCGAGAATACTCGCTTGAGGCAAAGGATATCCAGACTTGTCCCTCCAGGAGTTCGGCTTAGGCTTTCAGAGGCTCGCTCGGAGTATCGCTCAACCGAGGTGAATCATCGCTAAGGTGGGTGGCTACGGTGAACTTGTCTTTGCTTAGCCAGCACACTTAAAATATGGAACGATACATACTAGTCGCTAGGTGAATCACCCCCTGCATGCTAATAAGAATACAACGCACCTAGCTAAGGGAATAATCCCAACTGGTATTGCTTCTGTTAGAACATGAAAATGAAACATTGCTTATATTCAGACCCTCGCATGCTACCTTTGCCTTGTGCAATTAGCCCACTATGCCTCGAGTAGAACGATACATATATACTCAGTAGTGCACTGTTCACTTGCCACACTGCACGACCCTAGTTCATGTCGCTCGGGAAGTTCCTCTACGGTTTTACTCCTCGGCTTACCTTCGGGCCCGAGTTAACGTGAATGATTATGTTTATAACAAATGCATGTTTGCCTGCTTATATGTTAACTTGTAATGTTGTCTCGACTCAATGTTTGCCACACGAAACTTACGCCACAATCAAGTAACACTATCGCGTATCGTGCATGCATCTAGTGAGCCAGAAGACTATCAAATGGTTCTTCTGTGCAATGTAAACCTGCAAGTATCCACGACCGTTAGGTCGCTAAGGCAGTCCCCGCACCAGAGGAATGCATCAAGGCAAGTTGAATCACTGAATAGAAATCATGTCAAGTTTACATCTGAATGAGTATCATGTCAAGCAAGTCATGTATCACAGCTCGTGGAGCAATACTCGTTCAGAGCAAGAATCAAGATTTAAACATCTCGTGTACTCGTGTTCTCGTGTATCTTGTGAACTTGGATAACCTTAGGGACTTGCATGTCGCAGACAACTCGGAAACGAGAGAAATCTTCGGATCCCGTTCCATGGACAGCAACCGGGGCATCGGGGCCCGATCCGATCCGGAATGGAAATGAGTGTGGGGTCTCATGTATCTTGGCGGGATGGTTTGTGGCTACTCGTATTCTTTCGTTGCATTCCATCATTGTCAAAGACCCGTCATTGATGGCTATGCCAGCGACTTCTTGTTCATATAGATAAGATCATCCTCGCTTAGCGGCAATTCGTGTGCGAGTTATTGCATTGCGCCTGAAAATTGGAACGACTTGAACGATCTTGGGTATAACACACTTATACATATGGAACACTTCAACATCCTATGCAAACGTCTTGTAATTCATGTAAATCGTGCACTGAAACATAGTCTCGTTCACAACACAGTGTTTACATATGTTATTGCCCTTGAATGTTTATATATGCTTGTGCTTGAATTAACGTGGTTTGCCTTGGACAGGGAAGGACAAATGGTTAGTTGGTAAGTCTCGCCGTGTTTTCTCTTATGTCGTACGGCGCACTGCCACACGAGTTAGGCTATTCAATCTTTGCCATGAAACTGATCCTAAGGCAACTAGAAAGACAACATAATAGTTGGTGCACGGAACCTATATTACGTGTTTAGATTTGTCGAGCGAACGAGTAGTCTCCCTACCAGTGCATTCATGTACTGATTGTCACGCCCCGATCTCCCGCAGGCAATCGGCCGTTCCCGCTAGGCGGGAATCACCCTCGCCAGCGCTCCCGCGGAACGATCGCTTAACCTATCCGGGCGTGATGCCGCACGAGCGTGATCCACGCCCGTGCAAGGCAATGGTTCATTGGCTGGCGGCAAGAGTTCTAAGCCACAGAGTCGTACAGATTGTCCGAGTGCAGCGGAGTTTAGGAACGCATAGCGATCGGTAACAGGTTCACTGAGTCGACAATATAGCGGAAGCATCGAAACAAGTAAAGTAATATCTTTATTGATATAAAACATGTATTACAGGCGGCGTATAACCGAGATTACAAGTCGCTCAAGCCTCTCTCTCTGAAACAGTAAAAGCGTGCCAAGTGGCTACAACTGTGGAATGATTGTACAGGCGATGGTCAGGCGACGCTCCAACATTATGTCTTGTATATGCGCTTCAGTCCCGGACGCACCGTTGCAAGGCTTCAGAGGGAGCTCCTGGCCTTAGCACGCACGTTGGAGGCATCCGCACCGAACGAGGTTCTCCCGCACCCTGCATACAAACTGGTGGATTATCAGTACATTGAATGCACTGGTGGGGAAGCTACTCACCCGCTCGACAAATCCAAACACATAATACAGGTTCCGTGCACAACTATTTAGTTGTCTTTCTAATTGCCTAAGGATCAGTTTCATGCAAATATTGAATAGCCTAACTCGTGTGGCAGGGCACCGTGCGACATAAGAGGAAACACGGCGAGACTTACCAACTTACCATTTGTCCTTCCCTATCCAAGGCAATTATTGTTAATTCATGCACGGGCAAGTATAAACATACAGGAGCATAGCATATACAAACATGAGGGTCGTTATTTTCAGATCGTTCAGGTGTTCAGTTCATTGATGCTATGCAATGACTCGCACGCGGATAGCCGCTAAGCGAGGATGACTTATCTATATGAACATAAGTCGCTGGCGTAGCCATTATGGACGGTTCACAGTCTCAAGACACAGAATGATATGCAACGCAGGTGGCGAGCCCCGCTGCATAACACCTTGCTCCATAACATACGACTGCTCATACGTCCCGTCCGGATCGGATCGGTCCCGGTGCCCCAGTGACCGTCCGCGGAACTCAACATAACATACCTTGTGCACAAGTTGTCCGCGACAATGCAGGTCAGGGTCTATCCATATTCCATAGCTTGACATGATAATCATGAAACTTAAACTTAATCTGAACGAGCATATTGCTCCACGAGCTGGGATTCCATCAGTACATAACACGATCCTCGTTCAGATGCATACATAGCATGATTATCATTCAAGGTGATTTACGTTCAGTATTCATTCTTGCTTAATGCATTCCCCTGGTTCGGGGATATGCCTTGGTGACCTTACGGTCCCGGATACTTACAGGTTCATTCAGGCACGGAACGACTACGTAGTAGTCTCCCGGAGTTTGGATGAAAACACGGTAACATTCAAGCAGACAAGCATGCGTTTCTAAGGAACATAAACAGGCACGTTAGCTCGGACCCGAAGGTAAGCCGAGAGAGGAAACCGTTTAAGGGACTTAGCATGCGAGGGTCTGAATATAAGCATTATTTCATTTTCCATGTTCTAGCAAGCAATACAAGTTGGGATTATTCCCTTAGCTAGGTGCGTTGGATTTATTAGCATGCAGGGGGTTATCACCTAGCGACTAGCATGAATATTCCAGATTTTATGTGTGCTGGCTAAGCAAAGACAAGTTCACCGTAGCCACCCACCTTAGCGATGATTCGCCTCGGTAGAGTGATACGTCTGAGCGAGCCTCTGAAAGTCCAAGCCAGATTCCTGTAGGGGCAAGTCTGGATATCCTTTGCTTCTTGATCGAGGCAAAGCAGGTCGGGACAGCTGCACGATTGCCGATTGAGACGGCAGTCCGCTTGAGCAGAACAGGGTGTTACACTGATAATCTACCAGATTGTTTGCAGGGTGCGAGAGAACCTCGTTCGGTGCGGATGTCTCCTTCGTGCGTGTTAAGGCGTGGAGTTCACTCTGAAGCCTTGGAGCGTTGCGATCCGGAACTGAAGCACATATACAAGACATAATGTTGGAACATCGCGGTACAATCATTCCACAATTGTAGCCACTTGGCACGCTTTTACTGTTTCAGAAAGAGAGAGGCTTGAGCGACTTGTAATCTCGGCTATACGCCGCCTGTAACACTTATCAATATCAATAAATAGTTTGTTTTACTTCAACTTGTGTTATTTAATGCTTCCGTTATTGTCGACTCAGTGAACTTGTTACCAAATCGTCTGTGCGTTTATAATTCTGCTGCACTCGGACAATCTGTGCGACTCTGTGGCTTAGACCTCTTACCGTCAGCCAACGAACCACGGCCTTGCACGGACGCGGTTCACACTAGTGCGGCATCATGCCCCGATGGGCCGAAGCGATCGTCCCGCGGGAGTGCTGGCGCGGTGATTCTCGCCTAGCGGGGGCGGCCGATTAGCCTGCGGAAGATCGGGGCGTGACAATTAGGTATCGGTCTGTCACGTCCCGATCTCCCGCAGGTTATTTCGGCCGTCCCCGCTAGGCGGGAATCACCCTCGCCAGCGCTCCCGCGGGACGATCGCTTTGACCCATCCGGGCGTGATGCCGCACGAGCGTGAGCCACGCCCGTGCAAGGCCATGGTTCATTTGGCTGGCGGCAAGAGTTCTAAGCCACAGAGTCGCACAGATTGTCCGAGTGCAGCGGAGTCATGAACGCATAGCGATTCGGTAACAAGTTCTCTGAGTTGACAATATAACGGAAGCATTGAAACACAAGTTGAAGTAAAACAAGCTCTTTATTGATATAAACATGTGTTACAGGCGGCGTATAGCCGAGATTACAAGTCGCTCAAGCCTCTCTCTCTGAAACAGTAAAAGCGTGCCAAGTGGCTACTATTGTGGAATGATTGTACAGGCGATGGTCAGGCGACGCTCCAACATTATGTCTTGTATATGTGCTTCTGTTCCGGACGCACCGTTGCAAGGCTTCAGAGGGAACTCCTGGCCTTAGCACGCACGTTGGAGGCATCCGCACCGAACGAGGTTCTCCCGCACCCTGCATACAAACTGGTGGATTATCAGTACATTGAATGCACTGGTGGGGAAGCTACTCGCCCGCTCGACAAATCCAAACACGTAATACAGGTTTCGTGCACAACTATTAAGTTGTCTTTCTAGTTGCCTTAGGATCAGTTTCATGCAAATATTGAATAGCCTAACGTGTCGGGCAGTGCGCCGTGCAACATGAGAGGAAACACGGCGAGACTTACCAACTTACCATCTCCTTCCCTGTCCAAGGCAAACATTGAGGCAAACATTGTTAATTCGAGCACGGGCAAGTAAAACATTCAGGAGGCATAGCATATGCAAACATGAGGGTCGTTTTAACATAATCGTTCAGGTGTTAAGTTCATTGATGCTATGCAATGACTCGCACGCGGATAGCCGCTAAGCGAGGATGACTTATCTATATGACGAAAGTCGCTGGCATAGCCATTATGGACGGATTATGGTCTCGGGACTAAGAGCGATAGCAACGCAGGTGGCGAGCCCCGCTACATAACACTCCGTCCGTGACTAACGACCATACAAACTCTTCTGCCCGGATCGGATCAGTCCCAGTGCCCCGGTGACCGTCCGCGGAAGCCAAAAATCCTTGTGCACAGGTTGTCTGCGACATGCAGGTCAGGGTCTATCCAAATCCAAAGCTTGACATGATAATCATGGAACACACAAACTTATTCTGAACGAGCACATTGCTCCACGAGCTGGGATTCGAACAGTACAAACACGATCCTCGTTCAGATCCAAACATGGCATGATTATCATTCAAGTGTGATTCACATTCAAATATCCATTCTTGCTTGATGCATTTCCCTGGTTCGGGGATTTGCCTTGGGTGACCTAACGGTCCCGAATACTTGCAGGTTCAAATGCACAAAAGGACTATTTGATAGTCTCCTGGCTAAACAAGAATGCATGCACAATACAATAACGCTAGACGTTCGTAAGCAGACAAGCATGCGTTTCTAAGGAACATAAGCAGGCACGTTGCTCGGACCCGAAGGTAAACCGAGAGATGAAACCGTTAAGGGACTTAGCATGCGAGGATCTGATTATAAGCAGTATTTCAATTTCCATGTTTTAGCATAGCAATACAAGTTGGGATTATTCCCTTAGCTAGGTGCGTTGGATTTATTAGCATGCAAGGGGTGATTCACCTAGCGACTAGCATGAATATTCCAGATTTTATGTGTACTGGCTAAGCAAAGACAAGTTCACCGTAGCCACCCACCTTAGCGATGGTTCGCCTCGGTAGAGCGATACGCCAAGCGAGCCTCTGAAAGCCGAAGTTGATTTCCTATAGGGACAAGTCTGGATATCCTTTGCTTCTCATTTGAGGCAAAGCAGGTCGGGACAGCTGCACGATTGCCGTTTGAAACGGCAGTCCGCTTGAGCGGAACGGGGTGTTACACGGTCGACATCAGATTGGTACATGCCAAACCGTATCGGATCGGTATCAGCCGATACTGCAAACTATCTAATGACTCCTTTAACTACTAGCTCATTGCTCATGACTGCTGCATCTATAGGCCTCTGTTGCACACTGTTCACATACATGGATACGACACTACACATGATTTGCACACTTTTCACATACACGGATACGATGCTACACATGAATACATGAACACGACACCTAGTTTGTAGTGTCCGTTTTGTGTCTGACATGTCCAATATATGTTCGGCACGACAAGGCCCAAAATTTTCTATTCTCCATGCTTCCTAGGTTGCACATGTTCGAATCACCATTGACGAATATTCTCTCAGTTGACACCATCTCCAACCTTCTAAGGGAGAGACTCATTTCTAATCTTTTTTTTTCAATGTATTTCTTCTCATCCATCTTATATTCTCATTTTAGCTATGCTTATTTTTTGAACATGCTACTTTCCTTTTTTTTTTTTCCAGAGAAACTTTGGATAAGCATCAAGCTAACGAGAATCCTAAACTTACTACTCAGCCATATATATTACCATATATGAAAGTCCTACTACAATATCCAAAATATTACAGTCCCTCCCTGTCCAAACCTTTCCAAACTCATGGTTTCATCAATACCTTTGAAAATTAAATTATATAAAACCTGTATTATATGATTTTGAAAATTAATAACAACTTCAAATTATTCATGCCATTGTCTTAATTTACATAATGTGTAGTATCTATGCAATCCTACGGCCTTTGGAGTATTTCCTAACACATCCGCAGATCTATGATTTTCAAACACCCATATATTACATTCTGTAAACCTCACCTCTAAATTCTCAAATGAGATCTCCATTCTCTTCTTACCGCATTTTGTCTCTCAATTTCTATGGACACCTCCATTCTTATTATTAGAAATTTACTCATACCTAATTCCTGGAACTGATTCATGCTGTTGCTTTAATTTATACAGTGTGTAATTTCTTTTCCAATTTTACTCTTAACTAAAGCATTTGTTATCACATCTACTGATCCATAATTTTAGAACACAAATACGTCCCATCAAAGCACTCTCTGTCCAAGATGATGTTCCAACATGCATTACGAGTCCCATTCCAGCACTCTGTTCAGGATGATGCTTTGAATTGCAAACTTAAGTTCACTGGAGGGCCACTGCTGTAAGCAATGCTACTTTTAGAGTTATCAATCCAAGGCACACATCACCACCGATTGGCTCTGGTCAATCCAAGGCACACATCACCACCGATTGGCTCTGATTCTGATCAATTATACATGTCAACCTATGCAGTTAGATAAAAATGTTCAATTGCCAATATTTTCCTCTCCTTTAAGGTGTAGGGGAGAGGCCATCACTTCCAGCTAATGAAATTCCACTGATTACCGGCACAACCTCTGCATGTTCCATCTTCTGTCTTCGTTAGTGTTCCAAATTCTGTAGATTCCCTTCTCTTCAACAAAGTATGTTGTTCAATATCAAGTTGTGAGTGGGCTTGTTGCTAGAAGATTAAAATTGCCAGCCAATTTTGAAACCAAGGGCGGATATTGGGCTAAGCATAGGTCAATTTTTTTAATACCCCTATTATGTAAGCCCAGCCCAATATAGTTAAACCATAAATGCCTTTTATCTCTTTCTTTCTTTCTGTTATTTTGTCTAAGGCATGCCGTCCCTTTCTCTCTCCTTTCTCCTCTCATGCAAGAAACTTGCATTATTTCTCAAATATGTAAACATCCTATTTATTCCTCGCTTTTCTCTATTGAGTCTCCTAATCAATCTTTTAATTATATAAACATCATTACACTAATTGTAAGAAACTTCATTATCTTGTGTTATTTAGTCTTTATTATTTTCTATGCTGAATACGATATTATCGTTACCTGATGCATGAATGGGATACTATTACTGACTTAAGGACTTCAATGACTAAACTTTTAGCAAGTAACAAGTTGCATGCAGAGGGTACTTGATGCTTTGATGGATATGCAATTAGAGTTGTTGTGTGCGGTTAGACAAGAAGTTTATGTTGCGCACTAGATACTAGATAGATATGCTGACGGAAAAAGGTGTGCAACACCCTCACTCACCCACCCACCCACCCACCCACCCCCTCCGACAAATTAGTTATAGTTTACACAAAGAGGCTAGGATAATGCTTCTAATTGTACTTATGATAGTAGGATTATTGTGGCTAAATCAAATGACAATAGGACAATCTCAGTCTTCATTTTTCTTCTTCAAAAGACTAGTTTTAATAAACACATTGGATAGCTCAAATGGTGGCTAAATAAAATAGCTATAGTTGTTCAATTAACAAGATTTTATGTACCTATGGTTGTTTCATTAACGAAATTTATTTTCTTGTGAAGGAATGCCATTGCATGTTGTGCTCAACATGACGATGAAGGCTCTTCATTCTGTTTCATATTTTAGGAATACTTCCTCCCTTATATGCCATTGCATGTTTTTTTCTCCTTTCTCCTCTCAGCCCAATATAGTAAAATTGATTATGATTGGATAATAGACAAGTTGTATTCTAGGAAGTCTCGTCGGACACAACTTCAAATGCAAAAAAAAAAAAAAAAAAAAAAAAAAAAAAAAACTCTCTCCTCTGCTTTGGGACGTAGATATATCATATGTGAACATTTTGGTAGTTACTATTGTTTGGTTTCATTTTTACTTGTTTCTAGTGTATTTGAAAGATATAATTATTATATTTATGTCTTGTTAGATTTTAAATTTTATTGTAGCCCATTCTAATTTTAAATCCTGGCTCCCCCTTTGGTTGAAACGGACGATTCTCTTTGGAACTGCTGGAGGTGCAAAATGTCAGGAATACTGGTCCACTGTTACATTGCAAGGGAATGGTCCTTCGTTCTCTTTATTGAACTATATATAGGCTTGGTGGTCGGTGCTGCAGGATTGCTGGGATAGACTACAGATTCTGTATCTTCTAAAGTTGGTAATACAACGGATTTCTCTTCAAATTCCCTATAACCTCTTATAATTTTGCACTTATGTTTTCACTCTTTTTCTTGAATAAGATGTGACTGTTAGAAAAGTCGTGAATAATATATTATTCTTCCTTCCTGCCCAACTTCTTTTACTCTAACCTATGTTAAGGTAATGTTGTACTTTTCTATTTTGTAGCTTAAAGATACATGCAATTCCCTATCATAAATTCTCATTTCTCTTTCATTCCAAAATTTTAACCAAGGGTTTGGGTCATAAAGGGGCGGTGTTAGGTTGGATCCTACTGATTTAAAGATGTGCATGTTTGGTCCGTTTACACATGATGCCTTTTTGCCATTTCCTAAATTTACTTTCATGTTTTCTCCACATGTTTGATCATGTAGGAGGAGAATGGGTGAATTCTGCCATTTGTCACTCATGATTCATGAAAATTTTCCAGCTAAATATTTCAGTGGCAAGGGGCACCAATTTATCCCTAGTGATTAGTCTTTATTTCGACCAGATTTTTGTATGGTAGATGGCTAAAAGATCATCAAGGGGCCGAATGGGTGCAGGTAATACCCATGTGTTTTGTTTCCCCAATCAATCCTGGCTTTTCTACACTTTAACCTCATTCAGGTGATATGGCATTCCTAGACTAAGAATGCAAAACTAAGAGTTCTCGAATGATTATCCTAAATGAAGTATAGCATTGGCAAAAATATAAGAAACGAGGATGCAACATTGACATTCTTCAATAATACAATTTATATTTTTGATACTAAGATATTTCACCAATAGCTTGGTCCTAGTGGCAAGCTAGTATATTTTTTCAACCGGTTCTATGAGCAGTTAGATAGGAATTTTTAAGGTCGATGTGCTGAAGAGAGAATGTTGGCTACGTGGGATTCCAATACAACATACATGTGCATAGAGCGGGGATGCATTGATCTTTTAGGCACAATTTGCACTGCAATATATATTTTTTATTTTCCAACTTCCTAGACATAAGTAATGAGCTTTTACCTAATGGCAAGGCAGTACATTTCTCGCAATAATCAGGAGGTTCAGGTCCTACGAAAATGCAGAGTTGAGGGTTTATGTGTTGAAGAAGAGTGTAAGTAGGTGAGCTTGTGCCTAGTGCCACAGTGGTACATTTCTTGCAATAATTAGGAGATTCAGGTCCTTCGTAGAGAGGTATTTGAAGGTTTGCAGTTGTTGAAGAAGAATGTTGGCTAACCCAAGGTACAGTTGATCATGTACAATGCACCACTACATCATGCTCGTGTGTGAGGCAAGAGCACATTGGTGCTTTGAGCGCAATTTGTACTTTGTACAGGTGCTCACATGGAAATCAGAGAAAAATAACAAACATAGTAGCAACAAAATCAAGTGTCATTTGACGGGTGAATATCATGTGTCACCAAACATTTTTTTTTTTTTTTTTTGATTTCAGCCATGTATAATATTCAAGCATGTCGACTACTTCAACAATTACTGTGTGAACTTGTGGGTTTCTCAAGGATTTGGTTGTCGGGTTTCTAATTATTTTTGAATTAATTCAGAGTGTTCTTGACACCCAATGGATGTCTAAACTTGAGTGTTCTTCTCATAAAAATGGGTTTACTCCTCCATCAGCACCTAATTATCATCTTCCTTACTACTTTTTTGGTTGATTTTGTATTGCAATCATACATTAGAAAATCATCATCTGGCGTCTAATTTATCTTGGAAGGCAAACTTGCTTAAATATTGTGTGGTATAAAATCCGCTACAACCAGGTCTCTTTTGCTTGATCTTTATTTACTAGTAATTGTTTTTCTTATAAGGTACCCTTGACAATGTGGAAAATGTTTAGAGAACTAAAGCAGGATGGTGGAAATTGAGAAGCTTGTGACACATAAATTACTTTAAATTTGAATACTACAATGTTGGGCAAATAATGTGCTCACAATATATACTGCTAGTTGAATTTTTAATCACGTGTTGCATATAAAAGAACAATAAAATTATATGGTAAGAAATGAGTCCATTTTTGTGAAGCAAAGGTGGTGTCAATTGTTCAAAAGATGAAAGAAAAAGACATATGCAAGTAGACTGATAAATCAACTGGTGAATGATAGGTAATAAGCTGGTTGAATTAGATCCGGACCAAAATGAATATCCATTTAGGAAGCAGAGGATATGGCAGTTTTTCTTGGGTTGGCTACATATATCTTTTCTTCAGTTCACCTCTAGCAATCTCCTTTAAATTTGTGGGATATGAGCTTTGTTGTTTCTGATGCAATCTAGATTATTATTATCAAAAGTAGAATGTTCAACAGATGATATTATCATACAATCGGTAAGTTGCTTGTGTTGAAGCTTGAGTAAGGCTTGATTAAAAAATAAAAAAAAATGATATATATATATATATATATATATATATATATATATATATATATATATAAAAACCCATGGAAATATTGTCAAATGCACAATGTAGGTGGGATTTATTAACACAGCTCTTGAATAAGAGTTAAACCCGTAATAAATCTACAAGCCTCCTTGGTTATCTCAACAAAGATGAGATACATACAAATCAGAGACTCTCTCTTCCCTTCCAAAAGAAAGAGGCCCCCATGCCCTTAACACTTCCCTTTACATCCCTATCAGACACCACAAGTGTGTAAGGGCTCCAAGATAACAGAGTTAAGCTTTTTAACCACCTTTTACTAATTCAGTTGGGATAAGGAGATTTGCTAACCTCGTGCCTGACCGTTCCTAGGTTATGCTTAATAAACTACAGAATATTTTTCAAAGAGCATTTAGAAAAAATCTGCATTAGGTAGCAGCTATCTAAATCAATGCCAGACATCCTACTTCTAACTAATGTGAATACCATCATATATATATATATATATATATATATATATATATATATATATATATATGCCGAGCTTCGTAGTTGGAGCTTGTAACCCAAGTGGGGGCTTTAGAATGGTTCGGATAGTCCGGTCCTTGGGTTTGGTGGCAATCGGGTTGGGCCGCTGGGCTTGGGCGAAGGCCCGGGCTTCTCGGCTCCTAGAGCGGAGGAGACCACGTGAGGCTGGCTTCACAGAGCAGCGTTCACCTCCCTCTCTCGGCAATGGAAGGACAGCGGGCCGGTTGACCGGGCTTCTATAAAAATTCAAGGGCCGGTCCAATTGGACGGCCATATATATATATATATATATAACTTAATTGTATGAGCATATGCTGCGGTCTTATGTCCAGTCCCTGTGAAGTAATACATAGAGATTCCAATCCCACCAGTTTAATTCTAAGCTGCATATCACGATCATGGTCTGCTAGATTTTATAGTATGGTGGGACAATGGGCCATACCCTCTTAATTTCAACCAGGGCCCAAATACTTCAAATTGCTATGGTCCAGAATCCCATTCACTAGTCACAACTATCTCCTTCTCCGTATGTGCTTGCTTTCCCCAAAGAAATTATTAATGGGGTGGAGCCCTTGATAGGTTCTAGTTATAGAAGGGAGGTTGGCTGGATTTATAAGAGGAAACTTATGAAGCACATAGAGAATGGTAGAGAACAGCAGATATTGTAGAACACCCCAATATAAATTTATGAGAATCTAATGATAAAAAGGGTATAGACTATAGAGTCGATGGTTGCCATTAATTTCTCACCTTCTTGTCCCCTTTTCAGAAGTTAGTTACACCAATGGACCTTTTGGGAAGGCTGATGGGTAGATTTTTAATGAGATGTGGATGGTTTCAAATCTAGTCTAGGCTGATTAGGAGGTCACCTGTGCACTCAATTATAACTATTTGTAGGCTTGTATATTTAAGTAAGTTTTTTAATTTTAATACTGATTTGGAAGGCACTGCTTTGTTAGCTCAGTTTTGCTTGTGAATCTAATAAATAGTTAATTGACCACTGAGAGTTGGTTATCATTCAGGAGGTTTCTTTAGTTATATACTGTATATATTATTTTGTTAATTAGATGATTAGATGGTTGGAATACTGCTTGGAATCCTCCATATAATCAGAAATGATAGCTGTGATTTCTGGAATTGTAATAATTAATACTTCCTAGGTTTTCTTTTTGTGGGGCTCTTTAGCCTAGTGTGGTGATACAGCGATGATTATGTATTGTAGCTTGTCTTGAAGCTTGCAACTCTTAGAATTTTTGATATTATTAATACTAGTAGGTTAAACCTCCATTCAGGTTGAGTGCCTGGATGTTTGTTTACCCTTTTATCTCAAAAAAGAAGAAGAAGAAAAGAAATGATACCAGACATAGTTGGTGATTGAATTCTACAAATGTTTGTTTCCAAACCGAGTTTGGGTAAACTTCACTGCACATTTATGCAATATGTATCCTTCTTTATTTGGAAGATGTATAGAATTGATATCTTTAGAACTAACAAGAAATCTGGAATGTCTTAATCATCGGATACATATCTATCCTGACTTAAGACTGATGAATGTTGTGAGCCAATTTGGGGATCATAGAGGGCCTGATAGCATAAGAATTGATCACCAATCTGTCATGAGACACTCATCACTTTGTTTGACTGATAATGAGGTTTACCTAAAGCTATTAAATAACAGATTGATGTGTATAACCTTTCTCATCTTCCAAGTGCCTTTGAGTTGTTCAGATATAGTAGCATGTAACTATCACATGTGCCTTGCTCACCATTCTCACTAGACAAATGTATTGGATTGCGATTATGATATTTCCCACTGGATAGGAGTATGACTTGGTCCTCTACTCATTGATTATTCACTTGAGGAGACATGCCAAAGTGAACACAGTTGTCTGCATTATAGTTCTTTTTGGTATGATCTCTAGAGATAAGGTCGGTTATTCTCAACCAGTCTCGATCTATTTAAAGTTGAGCCCATTTGTGACAGTCACCTGGATAATCATGATAAAGAATTAGACGCTAAGCTAGATTTTTTAGTTCTTTCATATCATGGAGTCCCCAAGTTTGCATTTATCATCCTTGGGTCCAATGATATGTAATTATTAATTTTTGTGTACTAATTATTTGCTCTAAGGTCCTTGTGTGTTCAACACAAATAAGGCTGAACACAACAGAGTCCTGTCTGTACCTATAAGAACAACATTTTACACATCTCATTGACATTCACGTGCTACTTTTGAATTGTTATTAGTCTCCACAGCTACAGTAATGACAATTGAAGTGAGGTTACAAGGCTAATATGACCTTCTATCTTGAGTATTTTTGTTGTTGTTGGTCGTCCAAAATTTGCACAAGCATATATTTATATTTTGCTTTTAACGTATGTTTAAGTGATGCTATAGGTGGCTCTATTTTTAAAGTTAGCATTAATATAGTTAAATTCTTATGGCGGGGATGAATTGGATGGTCACATTAGCAATTTCTAGCATGTGGACGAAGTAAAAAGATCAATCAATTGTCTGTTGAGTGCGATTTCTTGTAAATTTTCTGGAGATCAAAAAATGGTTTAGTTGCTAAATTTCAAGGAAAATTAGAGAGAATTTATGATGTTGCGGTGGAAAGCTTATATTCCCAAACACGGTGGAAGCGAAAAAACATAACCTTATGATAACGTGCATAACAAGCTAGGTACAAATAATCGAATAGTAGCAACCAAGAACACAAACAAGTAAATGCGCAATATTTAACGTTGTTCGGTGAAGCTCGACCTACACTACGAGACAAAGGGAGAGAGAATTTTATCGAATCAACAAGAGAGAAAACCTTACAATGATTATACACAAATCAACTAGAGAGAGAACCTGGTAGGGCTATTGCACTCGATGGCTACTGCAGGAGAGCGATTCAGCAGATAACAAGTTGTACTCACAGCCACAACCCAAAAATCCTTAGACTAATCCAGCATTAGTGAGATTATTTATCTGGCTCTCTCAAATGAGGTCCTGTTCATGCGTTTTGCCACTCCATTTTGTTGTGGAGTCTCTCTTATTGTACGATGCCTAGCAAGGCCCTTATTCTTACAAAATTCCTCAAATTCATAACAGAGCTCCATGCCATTGTTAGTATGAAGTTGCTTGATCTTCTTCTCTGTCTGATTCTCTTGAAGGTTTTAAAGACCTTACTTTTATGCTTAACAAGAACACCGATAGAGTAGTCATCAATTAGGGAGAGAAAGGGATGCATTTATTATAGTGCTTCGCTCCTCATTCGGGAACACTGTATTGGAAATTATATCGGTATCGATTGATCGGGACAGATTGAATTACGATCATTCTTCTCTTTGGATTGACTTCTTCGGAATCAGGTCCTATATGTAGTGGATTGTGTCTTGAGGAAGAATTATATATGAGCCACTTTCTCAAACCTTTTCACTGAACTTTTTCGTTGTCGTTTTCGCTGTTGCTTTTACTGTTGGTTTTATGAATGTGTTTTAGTAGATATTTCAATGGTTTTCATTGCTTATCTTCATCGATTTAAGTATTTATATCAAATTCTGGAAGAAAGAGAGAAGAGTATTTATCTTCTGTTTGGTGCCAATGGATAACTAGATCACTGACTAGGGAAGTACATATGGGTTATTCTAGTCATATCTCAACACAAAACATATGGCTATTTCTGGTCCAAGTATAGTCCAAGTACAAGATTTTTTTAAATTGTGATTGAGCATTCAAATCTCGCAGACTCGCAATAGTATGACTAAGCCTGTGTACTACCACGACATTGCACTATTTGCAAAGACGAGACCAACATGGGCCGCCATAAAATATGTCATGATCTACGTCTGGCTGATCGGGTACGATTGCGTGAGCACGTACAGCCAACGCCGTGGCATCAGCAGTAGTACGAGGTCTAGACCTCAATAATCACCATATGTTCATCATGAATCAATTTACTAATATACATGAAGATAAGGGCAGAAGATGAAAACCCAAATACACACACGATCGCCACAGTCCAATATCAGAGCTCTTAGTACATCATACAAGTTAGATCTCCGAAGACAAATATGGTAACCCTAGATTTGAGCCTTGCCCTATCTTAGCCATTCAAATTCTTTCGTATTCAAAAACTGTTGATGCTACTATTTTCCAATTGAGTATAATACTATTATATCCAAAGTTGTCAAATCAATTTTTTAGATAGCCAAAAAGATGTTCATATGTATATTAATTTTTCCTGGTAGTATCTTATCGGAATACCAACAAAATTATGTCAGTATACCAGTGATATATTATTATATCCAAATTGTTTCGAACAACTTACTTGTTCATCAGTATTCCCAATCTTGAAAACATACAGGTTGTTGTTGGGCATTCTCTGCCGTAGCTGCCACAAAAGGAATCAACAAGCTCAACACCGGGAAGCTCATCCCCATATCCGAACAAGAGCTTGTTAACTGCGACACCAGCTCTGACCAAGGATGCAATGGTGGTCTTATGGATGTCGCCTTCAAGTTCTTCATCAAGAACAAAGGCTTTGAAACAGAATTGTGCAATTTTCCGGGAGACACAGGGCCCAAAATATCAGTATTGAAGATTTTACGAATGATGCATCTTCCTGTAGGTTTTTAAAAACTAAGTGAAAAAGAAAGAAAGAAAAGTAAAAAAAAAAAAAAAAAAATTTGTAAGAACTATTGCTAACATGAAGGGAAAAGAGGCTCGAAATCGTGTCTGTTTCACTTATATGCCCACATAAATTACAACGACCTTATTTCTTTTCATTAAGATTTCTCAATGGCATGTATATTTCATTTTTCACAACATGAGTATAAGTTCTCTTATGCAATGCTATTTAGAACCTCGCTATAATTATCTGTAGTTTAAAAACCTTACTGTTATCTATGTATTTGTACTATTATTGGTATCCATGAAGGAGCATAACAACTTGAATTTATTTGTGTTTGGAGTTCTGAGCTAAGCTGCAAACTTGGAGATACTTGATGGCTCTTGCTAGAGGAAGCCAATGGTCCCAAACATCCAATTGAATGATGCTTCTTCAACATAGGTACTGCATTCTCCAGACTGCAACATCTATGTAGCTTTACTAGCTGGTTACAGCAAGCAACCATAATTGATGGTAGTTAGTAACATGGCGATACAAACCTCTTGAATAGGCTGCTGGTCCTCAAGTAAGCATGTTTTACTGATTGCTCTTCTTGGCTCAGAATGCTGTCAGGGTTTCTTGCTATAATTCACTGTGTTTTGTGGTCCATATATATAGTGGTCCTTGTTCTTGCTAAATTAGTTTCTCGAACCTTGTAGGGTTAATCATAAATTGATTAGAAGAGCGTGAAAAGAAATAGCTAATTCATAAATAAAGCCAGTGCAAGTCAATAATTGTGTTTTAACTTGTTCGGGATATTGGTCATATCGGTTGGTGTACCGTTTTCGAAGGGGGGCCGAAACAATATGGCTGATCGGTATAGAAAAAAACTGGTTAGGATCCCTGTAGTCGGTATCCAGGCGGAACACGCTAGTATCTCGGTCAAACCAGCCAGTATATATTAGCCAAACTCATATTTCGTGTTTAAACCGACTACAGAAAAAAAAAATGGTTTATGTTTCACTAGTGTTTAGTGTGGAGTCCAGTACGATAGGTAAGACTTGTTGGAGGAAGTAGCTAGGTTTGAATTACTAAAACAACCTGAAGGAAAATATATTTGACCATATCTTTGAAGAAGATTACCTTTGAACATTTGACCATATCTTTGAAAAAGATTGACTTTGACATTTGACCATATCTTTGAAGAATAATATATGATTTCTATGCTTACATAATGTTGGATTTTCATGTATAGACATATGACATGCTATATAAAGGGGCCAAAGGTTTCTCCTTGAGGCATCTCAAGAGTGTTCAATGTAAGTTGTTGAATAAGTTCAACACAAGAGCATCTCAAATTGTAAAGTTGTTGAATAAGTTCAACACAAAAGTTTTGAGAGAGTTTTTTGTAGAGAGTTCTTGAGAGCAAGGAGAGAAGTGTTGAGAGAGCAATTGTAATTCCTTTTCTTCTTCATGGTGGAATTGAATCACTCTCGTCCGTGGAAGTAGGCATCTTGGCCGAACCACGTAAATCTTTTTCTTTGCTGTTGTGAATTTTCTCTGAGGTGTTCTCTGATTTCCTGAATTTATTTTCGCTGTGCACCAACAATTGGTATCAGAGCTTTGGAGTTCTCCGAGAAAGTTAATTGGGTAGATTCTTGAGATGGTTTCGTCAAACAAGATTGGGAAGTACGAAATTGAGAAGTTCAATGGGAAGAATAATTTCGACTTTTGTATATAAACGATTTCGTTTATCAATGACAGTTTAGTTCCCTTGTTTTGGTAGGATAACAATGTCATTAGAGTAGTGAAGTCCCACCATGTTGTGCTTAATTGGCAACCAGGTGCGCTAGCTTTAGGCCATTCATTAATGTGATTAACACACTCATTAATGATGATCAAAGGTGTCTGGCTTAAGATAATGGTGCTGCCATATTTGGGCACAACTAAGGATGGGTTTGTATTATCATAAATGCTTATTGATCATGGAAAACAATTTTCAAAAAGCATTAAGGTGTGTTTGGTAAAACATAATTTTAGATGCTGAAATTGTTAAAGATGATCAAACTGCACACGTACTAATTATAAGAACATAAAAGTTATTTTATATAAGTTGAAACAACTTTTGAAATCAACCAGGGAAACAATAGGTTTTCAGAAAGTTAAGGTATACGAAACTCGACCTAACTCGGCTCGTGAGCCCAATAAATGATGCAGTTCCAATCTGAACCACTGAGCCATGGACCTCTGAAAGCACCTGTTTGCCCTCTTTAAAGTAGGTCAAGAAATGGGACTCTTGAGGGATATGCCAGCCAACACCATGGCACCCAGCAGTGGCAAGTTTTTATTGCCCCCTCCCAATTTTGGTTTGAGCACATGCATCCTTAGATTTTGGAATGACACATACTAAAATGTATGGAACTAATGTTCTTGGGATCCTATCATGGACTTCCATATTAAGGTATATATGGTGGGTGGCTGTACTTGAACGATCAGAGAGAGATATAGATTGATTCAGCCTAGGGGCAACACAGCAGTGAGCTTAGCGCCCCCCACCCCCTTCCAAAAATAAAAAATAAAAAAACTTTGCTGAAGAAGAAAAAAGTTTGAAAACTATGTTTTGGGAATACAATGCAAAGTGAAAGAAATCAATAATTATTTTCTGGACCACTTGGGATGGCGCCAAAGAGCAGCAGTTTAAGAAGGGCAAGCAGAGTCCCTACCAAGTTCATGGGATCTCACTATCTCCCAACTGTGCATGGGGCCTTCCACATTGGTACCAAAGTAGAGTTGGCCACAGAATATCGTTTTGGCACATTTTTGCAAACTGTTGGTGGCAGTGACCATGTGGAGCTGGTGCACCTATCACTTTGTGTTAGGTTTGGTGTTATTAAGTTGGGCTTCTTGTGGGATGTGAGATGGTAGGGCATCTACACATGTACTGTGTACATGATTATGTTTCCAACTCACTGGCTAGGGTTTTGTTTGTAGGGTTGTAATCGTACGATTACGGTGTGACCTCTCATCGTTCATGATGTATCGTGTCGATCTTCGCCAATAAAAGAAGGGAACCATGTATCAGAAACTGGAGTAAATGTGTGGAACATACAAGTTCATGTGAAATATATATGTAGCTATTAACTTTTACCTTGCATTGTCAGATACCTTACCTGTTTAAATACCCGATCCCTTAAGATGTGAGAACTGTTGTTCATATATATATATATATATATATAAATTTTACCTTGCAATGTCGATACCTGTTTAAATACTAGATCCCTTAGGATCTGCTCGGCAATTGTTGGGGGTAGGAATTATGAAGTGTTTCTACAGTACCATTTATAAACTGCTATAAGCGATCCGATTTCGGGTGGTTTTAAGTAGCGACTTTTAAGCCAATCCGATCAATGCTTGGTAATTTATTAGCCAACGGTTCTGATTTTTTCTAAAAGAATAAAATTAGCTATATACCAATATATAAACAAAAGTCCTTACAAAGAAAGATTATATCATTATCTATTGTTAGATCATAACAAGAAAATATTGTAACTCTCAATTTGATATTATGTCGTTAGGAATTCATGACTAACATAAATTGTTCTTATATTTGTTATTTATAGATATATTAAATTTAGGTTAAATTTTAACTTGATACCCTCAACTGATCAAGTTGTCCAACTTGATACCCTAAACTTTTTTACTCAACAACTTGATACCATCAACTATTGAATATTTTTAACTTGATACCAAAAATTAAAAGATAGGACGAAACTACCCTTCCTATCCAACACCCCCACTCCACCCCACCCCTGGCTGCCCCCACCACCGTCGTGCCCTCCGGCTGCACCATCCCCCCTCTCTTTGCTGTCGCCGTCGCCGGAGGATGGTAATTTAGTCCATTAATTTTTTTAGGGCATCAAGTTGTATTTTATAAAGTTGAGGGTATCAAGTTGAACAACTTGACTAGTTGAGTGTATCAAGTTGAAATTTAGCCTTAAATTTATGTCATTATCAATAGTTTAAGCACATTTGACATCAACAAGCTAGTAATATATTAATTTTAATAATTTTTTTTTTTGGTAATTACAGTTAATATATTAGAAAAAGGAAATAGGATATTAGGTTGTAGCTGTAATTATATATTTTTTATGAGGATATAAATGGGAGATGATGATAGAAATTCTCTAAACCCACAAATTTGGAATATCTATAAAGACATCCAAAATTACACTCCAGTGATTTTGGAAATTTTTCGAGCCGACCAAAATCATTGCCTGAAAAATATTATCTAACATAATTTTTTTAAAAAACACTTTATAAAAGACCGGTTTAAAGTCTACCAAAACCGGTAAAAGTATCATTTACATCCTCAGATGTAAGTACTGTTGTTGTTAGTTTACTCGTGGGCTGGTTGAATGTGGTCATGTATCTGATGTTTTACATTAATTCTTCATACAGGATCCAACATTTGCTCACAACTGTCAATTTAACTGTAGTCAAGTATGTATGCATCCTACTGCAATAGTTTTAACTGTAGTCGAGTATGTATGCATCCATCCTACTGCAATAGTGTGTGAGAAACCAACTAACTTGTGTTTTACTGCTGAACAACTAAACTAGATCGTATGTACCTTTGTTCTGCCCAGTGGTCCTTTCTTGTGGTACTTGCTGCTCAATCAGCAACAAAAATTGTGGACTCACTCTGCCATCGCTAGCTGCCATGGGATCGCCAATAATATTTTTTTTTTTTTTGTACCATCTGATTCTCAATCTTGTTCAAACCAATCCTGATTATGAAGTACACTGAAAAATTGCCAAAATAAAAAATATTGTTGCGTCTCATGCAAACATACAGATTAACAGTAATGACATCTACGGATTTACTTAATTTAGACCGTGTTTCCTGTGTTTGGATGAGAAGAAAGTAACGGGGGTTAGGCCATCTCCAATGGGAATTTCTGTTTCTCCTATTTCTGTGGTAGAAATTATTTTTAGAAAAAAATCTCTTCCAACCATAGTTTCTATCTTCATTTCTATCCTATGTGATATTGTTGTAGGATGAAAAATTTCTATATGAGTTTCTACATGTAGAAACTCTCATAGTTTTTTTCCATCTCTCGTAACAATTAATATTGGACCCACCACCATTAAATTGATCTTTTTATTTTGTGACATCTATGATAGAAATTGAGAACTATTTGAGAGTATTTTTGTTTGTGTGCAATTTTTATCTAGAAATTCTACCAACTAGGATATAAATTTCCATAAAGTGCAATGTCAAGTAGAATAGAAACTCAATTTTAGAAATTTTTATTGGAGATGGTCTTACAAAAAATTGTAATGTAATTAGGTTTCTTTCTTTTTATTTCCTTTCTTTTTGTTAAAAAAAAAATATAGATACTTTTATTTCAAAGAGAACAGTAGGATTGCTTAAATGTCAGAATAAAATACGGTACTATCCTATTTGAACATTTTCATCCAACAATATCTCGAACACGTTGGATTATGTTGGATTGGCCTGTGACTAAGTAAGTACATTATCCTCATGTTCTCAAAAGATTGCAAAAGAAAATGATAATCTGTCACTATGCTGCGATGTAGTCATGTATATAGAGGTACTTGTCCGTGGGGTTGTGGCATATTGGTTACGATAGGGGACTCCCGTAGAGATAAACATGTTTTAATTTTTTTTTTGAAAACTTAGTTCCTAATTCAGTCAAAATGATATAAAAAAAAAATGTATAGAGACAAGATTGAGGACGATATCCTTCTATTTGAAGTGTTAAGATACGACTTGAATCATAATTTATTTACGTCCTTAGTAAGTGATTCAATTAGTTAGAAATTTGGAAGCGTTGGCAAACGTCGATCTTTCACGTAGGTCTATTAATTAGGGTCAAGACGACATCGTCTCTTGTGGTCATAGGTTTGGAGTTTGAGGATGAAGCCTCCCAAACCTAATTAGTTTTTCGTTTCTAATGTAACTGAAATTTATTGTCCACGTTGTATTCAAGAGTATTTTAGGGATTTCATCTGTAAAGGAGTATGTTTATATAAATTGTTTTAGAGTGGTTGTGAGAAAAAAAAAATACAGTCGCCTCCTCTTGTAGAATTCTATTTTTCATCTATTGAAAATCGATATGTTGTTACTCATGGACGTAGTCTAATTCAGAAGTAATTAATCCACGTTAACTCTGTGTTTTGATTGTTGTATTTGTCTCGATTCTATTCTCCGTTTTTTCTAACAAAAAACTTAACAAAACTTAGAGACGTATGCAAACAAAGAGTTATCAGTAACTTGGCCCCACATTGCCAACCATATACCAGGAAGCAAGACCAATCAATTATGTGACCATTCTCATCCTGAAAAGCTATTCCAATATGTAACATCTTCAAAAACATCAACGTCCAAATTCATTTTGGAAAATGATATTTGGCACGTCCTTCAGGGGTGGCCTGCAGCCACGTGACAGTAAGCTATTGGCTCCTCTTGCTAGCTTGGGTCCATCTCGGGTCAGAAAACCAATGGATGGACGACACGCGGGGCTGGTCCTGAGCTCGTGGGAGCCCGAAACGAACTTTCAAAATAAGGTCCCATACATAATATAAAAAAAAATAAAACAAAAGTAAAATAAAAAATACGTCTCCACCAAGATTTGAACTAGGAACATTTTGTGTGCAAGTCTAATGTAATAAGCAATACATTATAATTGCTTTATGATAAGAAAAGTCCATGATAAATACTAGTTCTATTTTCGGTACAAAATTATTTATATATTTAAACAATTTTTTTTTGGGTCTTTCTGGTCCATAGGCAGGGTCAATCCTGATGCCACGTGGCTACGGGCCAGCACAATCACACCTTAGGGACGGACAATATAGCAACGTCGATTCATTTATAACCTTCCATGTGTTGTCGTTGTCGTTTTCGTATATAAGTAGATGTTTCAATGGTAGTGGTTAATATTTCTGAAATATCAAGTGATTAAAGTTATAGGGTACATGGTACAAGGACCTTAACATGACATAATACTTTGATCTAAAACATTGACACATTACATATATATAGGTGTGGTGTCCATGACTTAATTACTTGAATCCCCATATCATGCTCTGCGCCATTTAAGTGCTAATATGGATGTGAGAGCTTAGCCCACTTATAATTAAAAATGTCAAAGTATATGTGACAAAGAGAGACAAAAGAGCCATTACAAGAGGGAGCTTCTAATTCCAATATATATATTCCATCTATAAGATGTTGTAGAAGCATGAAAAATACGCTGGAACGATCTACGCAGCATCTCGATACAGAGCAGCGTAAGCAGAGGCCTTTGAAGCCATCCAACGTAAAACAGGGTTCTTCATCGCCTCCATGGCGTAAAACCCAGCCGCTCTCAAAGCAGCGTTAAAGCGTACGAAGAACGCTTCGTCTTCCCCGTCATGAACCTGTCAAGTCACGCGGTGAACCTGGCCTCTGATTCCTGACAAAAAGTACTGCACGGCTACCCAAACGACGGCTGAAAACGGTGGCAGACCCCTCGGGACGCGCTCCACAGTATGATGGCGGATCTCTGCATTTAATGCAGAGGATTTGGTTAAAATATCACCAAGCCGTCGTCTACTGAACCCCCCCCCCCAGCGTAAACCGCTCCTTCGCGTACAAGGGAATACGATGCCTTGTTTACACGGACGAACATGAGCTGTTTCACGTTCCGCAGTAAGGCAAACCGCTGCCACGTCAAAAGCTGCACTTCGTACGGGGCTCGAGGCACGTCTCTACGTCTAATTGCACAGAGGAGTGACAGTTTCCCTCAAGGCACGTCTCCGCGACGGATGCACAGAAGGGTTGCAGACCTTCAAAAACACGTCTCCGCATTTAATGCACGAGATGATGACAAATCTCTGTAGAAGATTTGATTACATCTTCGAAAGACGTAATTCCGGCTAAGACGTCCGCATCAGCACTTCGACTCGGTACGCAGTGGCTTCTACGCCCGCTCAGGATCAGTGCTCCCTCGGCTTCCAACGCCCTCTCGGTCTCTACGACCACTCGGCTTCTATGCCCATTCGGCTTCTATGCCTGCTCGGCTTCTATGCCTGTTCGGCTTCTATGCCCATTCGGCTTTTATGCCTGCTCGGCTTCTATGCCTATTTTTGGCTTCTACGCCAAGGTGACAGTCGCTTGGCTTTTACGCCAACCTCTGCTACACAAGGGATACCTACCTACGTGGCTTCTACGCCGTGATCTTCGCAGCAGATATACGCGTTTTGTCCCCTTAGTTGGACACGCGTCACATGCTCACTCAAAAGGTCATTTACACGTAGGCATTGGTTATTTTAAACCGTTGTGTAAAAGGGTGCTGTACTGTCCACTCCTCGGTTATTACACCGACGGAGTGGTCACTGTCACCAAAACTCTATAAATAGAGACCCCTATCAATGGGGAAAAAGGTCGAAAAATTGGTCAAGAAAACCAGTACAAGATCAAAGGTCGAAGAATTAGATCGGACCAGATCATCGAACCAGAGATCAAGGAGGAGAGATAGAGAGAGAGAGAGAGAGAGAGGAGAACCCAGAGCTCGGGAAAGGAACAGGGAGCGACGACCTTCAGCATCGCGCATCCACCCTCTTTTGCAACCTCCGGAGCTGCATCCTGTCTTCCACGGCACTTCTTCAACATCGTGTAGTCCAAGGGCTAAAGTGATCGACCGCAGATCAGACACCTATAGCAATTTATACCCAGATTAAATAAATTGTACTCCCACATCCTCGTATAGGATTACATTGTACAAGTTTGTTTGTAAACCAAAGGGCGCGGGCCTCTTATAACCCCGTCATTGAAATACACTTTCATTCTTTCGTTTAATACCACAAACAGATGTAAGCCCCAAAAAAAAAAAAAAAAAAAAAAAAAAAAAAAAAAATATATATATATATATATATATATATATATATATATATATATATATATATATATATATATATATATATATATATCGAAAAATTTTGTTGGGAGCAAAAAAAGTTAAATTATTTTCAATAAAAATATTATATTTTCAAAATTTACAATCAGAGCATCAAAATGTCCTTTCTAAGGACGTTTTATGCTTTTCGTTACTGAAAGTTAACGGAATTAACGGAGAAAAAAAAAAATTATACACAGAAAAATGTCCTTTGGAAGGACATTTTTTCTAGAAAAAATGCCCTTCCTAGGAGCGTTTTCCTCTCCTCTCTCATCTCTCTCCTCCTCTCTGTCTCACTCACACTCTCTCATCTCTCTTCTCCTCTCTCTCTCTCTCTCTCTCTCTCTCACCCACTCACTCCTCTCACCCGTCCACTCTCTCTCACTCACTCACTCACCCGTCCACTCTCTCTCCCTTTCCTCTCCTCTCTCTCTCTCTCTCCTCTCCTCTTCTCTCTTCTCCTCTCTTTCCCGCTCCCCTCCTCTCCTCTCTCTCTCTCTCTCTCTCTCTCTCTCTCTCTCCATTCCCGCTCTTCTCCTCTCCTCTCCTCTCTCTCTCTCTCTCTCTCTCTCCTCTCCTCTCCTCTCCTCTCTCCTAGGCAAAGTATATATATATATATATATATATATATATATATATACTCTGATGTGATACTCCCACTCTCTCCCTCTCTCTTCCTAACATTTGCTCTCACCTTCCACTCTCTCTCTCTCTCTCTCCCTCTCTCTCTCTCTTTTCCTAACATTTGCTCTCACTCTTTCTCGCTCCATAACACACCTAACATATTATCTATCTCTTTTATCTCTCTCTTTTATCAATCTCTTTTATCACTCTCATGTCTCTCTCCTTTACTTTATTTTCTGAAACTATCAAATTTTTCTTTATGCTACGAAAGTAGATGGTACTAGTTGTACAATAGGTAACGTTAACTTTATAACGTTAAATTTATAACGTTAAATTTGTAACGTTTATATTTTAACGGTTAAATTTAGTTTCTATATATATATATGACTCATGCGTTATTTTGTATATCTCATCTACTCTCTCTTTACCATATTTAGTTTCTATCAAATTGAAGTCAGAAGATACTTTCATCCCTTATCTTCTACCATTTTCGTCTAAGCTTTTTCCTAATATACTTCTGTAAGTCTCAATTCAGACGAGAGTTTTTAACTATGGATCAAAATTTAGTAATAATTTGCTACCATGGAGGTATACTAGATGGATTATCTTATCTTGGGGGTAATACTCATCTTATAACCACTTATCAAAATATTACTTTAGCTAGTTTGCGTAGTATTATTTCTGATCATTTTTGCATAAGTTATGAATTTACAATAAGGTGGTTTTATGAAGATGCGTTGATAATAGTAGATTGTGAAGAAACATGGAATTTTATTGTTCAAAGTAATTTAGTTTCAGCTTGTATTAAAATTTACATCATCACATCACAAGGAAATATCGACACAACTATCATATCAAGTAGTGAATATTTTAATGATAACCAAGATTTCAATGTTGGTCCTAGTTGTATAAATCACACTGAAAGTAACTCTAATACAGAAAACAATGATGTTGACGATGAAAACAGTGGTAATTTGGTTAAAAATTTAGATTACTATTTAGATGATAATGATGCAAATGTAACTGGTTGCATTCCCGAATTATTTGTTTGCAGATATTTTGATTCTCCTAAGGATTTTCATAATTTTATTAGCGACCTAGCAATTACATATAAATTTAGTTGTTCATCTAAACATAACAATCATCAAAGAATTGTGTATACTTGTGATTCTCCAAACTGTTGTTGGAGAGTATACACTAAAGCTAATGGTGATGGTAGTACATTTGAAATTCGTACATTTGAAGGTAGACATTCATGTTTAGGTGGATTTACATGAGGGCATCATCCACTAGCCACCACTGCATGGGTAAGAAATAAAATAATTGGTAAAATTAGAGATAGCAACTCGTATAGTCCGGCACACATTGTACACGATATACTTAGAGAACATCGGATACATATTACATATTCCAAAGCTTGGAGAGCTAGGGAACTTGCATTATTTGATATTAACGGCAGTTACGTTGATGCGTATGGTAGTCTTGAGAAATATTGTTTTACAATTATGGAAACAAATTCCGGTAGCAAATATTTTTTAAAAACAGTAAAAAATAATGTCTTTCAAAGAATATTTATTTGTTTCAAGGCTTGTATGGATGTTTCTGAAGTGGTTGTTTACCTGTTATTAGTATTTATGCTACTTTTCTTACATCTAGATTCCAAGGTAATTTATTTGTTGCTTTTGCTCACGATCAAAACTATCAACTATATCCTATTGCTTATTGTGTTGCTGAGAATGAAAATACTGAGTCGTGGACATGGTTTTTAAACTGTTTGAAAATGTCTTTCGAAACTTATTTTTGAACGTTGGGATAATATTTCATTTATATCTGATAAACAGAAAGGATTAATTCGTGGAATACGAACAGTTTTTCCAAACTCTTTCCACTTTTTTTGTATTCAACATTTTAAACAAAGTTTAAAAAATAAGTGTCCTCGTACACCGACATATCTACAATGGTTAGACAAACTTGCCCGATCTTATAATGAGGTTGATGCCAATGGTTGGTTGAAAACAATAAAATCTGCAGATGTAAATATTTTCAATTGGATTGTAGGGTCAAGCGATAAAAATCATGATTTTTCTCACTGGATAACAGCTTATGCACCGTGCCCACGATTAGATATTAATACTTCGAACATTGCTGAATGTTTTAACAATTGGATTAAAAGTTTGCGTGACAAACCTATATCAACATTGCTTGATGGTATTAGAGCAAAAATAATAACACTTCACGACAAGCATCGAACAAATGCTGAAAAGATGGAAACATTATTTTGTCCAAGGATGATGAACACTATAGCACGTATTAGGCGAGAGTCACACCATTTTCAGTTATTGCGTTTTAATAATAATAAATTTGAAATATGGGATCATGAAACAAGTAGATGTTATGTGGTTGAACTAGACCGTAAATGTTGTACATGTGGTCGGTGGCAACATACTCTATTACCATGTGAACATGCTTGCTTTACATGTCATTCTTCTAACGTGCCAGTTGAAAGTTTTTATCCTGTTGAATTTTCTGTTGCAACACTTAGAGCTGTATACATGCCATGTATGGAACCGATTCCAGTCCCCTCACTACCAAAAAAAGTCAAATTAGCGACGCCAAAAAACGTCGCCAAATGACAATAAAACGTCGCTAAACTCGTTTAGCGACGTAATTAGCGACGTTTTAACGCAGTCGAAAAAAACCAAGTCGCTGAACGGAAAAACGTCGCTAAACGTCGCTATGTCGACGTTTTTTAGCGACTTTATTGAGTCGCTAAATGTAGCGACGTTTAGCGACGCGGCGTCACGAAATAGCGACGTTTATTAAAGTCGCTAAACGTCGCTCATTAGCGACTTTTATAGCGACGTAACAACGACGTCTTTAATGACCTGGCAGTACTGCCATGTCAGGAATTTGCGACGTACAGCGACATATTTAGCGACGTTGTTAGCGACGGCTATTTACACGTCGCTAATTAGCGACTTGTTTAGCGACTTATAAAAACGTCGCTAGACGTCGCTAAACGTCGCTAAATACGTCGCTAAATTTACAAAAAAATTAAAAAAAAAAACTGAATTGTTCCAAACTATTATTCCTCTAATTTATAAATTTGTAATTAAAATAGACCCGGAGCAACCCTCCGTTGAATTCTATGGGTTCGCCGACCCCTTCGATGGAACACAAACATTATAGACAGATAATAAAAGTATCACAGTTATAAAAGTATCACAGTCACACAAAATGGGCATAAACAGCATCACAAAATACATAATATATAAGTATCAGAGTATCACAGTAACACAAAATGCATAATATATAAGTATATGAAACATTATAGTATCAATCTTGAGGATTTCCAAAACGGGGCTGATACCAGTCCCTCAAATACTGCGCATAAACAGCGTTTATGTTATCAAGCTCCGCTATGGGTGCTGGGTGACTGGAACTCCCCGTCTGAGATACAGCCGCGATAGGTGCTGGGTGACTGGAACTCCCCGCAGGTGGTATCTCTTCCTCCTTAACAGTAGGAGGCATCACTTCCTCCTTAACAGTAGGAGACATCACTTCCTCCTTAACAGTAGGAGGTGTCGCTCTCTTGGGTGCCATCTGGTAAGATAGATGAAAACAAAGAATTAGCAGTATAATAATGATACCATAATATCTTATAATAATGATAATTCTTTGCAATTAAAATTGAAATTGAATTATGAGATTTGGATGATAAAGATTAAAGTAAATAGTAGTATCTAAGACACACACACAAAACCAGTGGCTCGATTGATACACTGAGACACAGTGGTTGAGGCACACTGTGCACACACACAAAACCAGTTTTCACAGTGTGCACTGACTGAGGAACCCGACACTCTCACATCCCCCAAATGCAAAAACCCAAACTCACACTACAACTAACAATTGATGCCTAGGTCTTATACACCTACACACACGTATGGTTGAGCTATTTTCAAATTCCAGTCTTATATAACCTAAAGACAGGTAGACTTTGATACCAAATTTATATCTGAAGATGGGAGTAGCTTGCTAAGTCCAACAAGTATATTTTGTCTCCATATTGTGTACTCTAGTGAACTACAAGCCAAATTTCAAAACTCATTTTGGTTTATTTTGGTCTGCGCCAAAAAAATTTATCACACAGATTTAATTCCTAGACACTAATCAGGATATAACTGTAAAGAGACTGGCTAGAACATCATATCAAGGCCTTGAAGAATTCAAGAATGAGGTGGTGCTCATTGCCAAACTCCAGCACAGAAACCTTGTCCGACTTCTCGGTTGCTGCATACAAGGGGATGAAATAATGTTGATATATGAGTACAAGGGGATAAAATATTAAAATTGTCTTTACTTAAATACTTATGATTTTGTTATGTTAATTAAAATTTTTATATGATAGAAAGTTTTACCTATTTTGGCAGAACTTGAAAACTTATGACACATTACAATTGCTTCTAGATAAAGAGAAAGGAGCATTAGTGGATTGGCAGACACGGTACCAGATTATCCTAGGAATTGCTCGTGGACTTCTCTATCTCCATCAAGATTCACGATTAAGAGTTATACATAGAGATCTCAAAGCAAGCAACATTCTCCTTGACAAGGACATGGACCCCAAAATTTTAGATTTTGGTATGGCTAGAATATTCGGTGGAGATGAAACAGATTTTAAAACGAGAAAAGTTGTTGGTACATAGTAAGTTTTGACTCATAATCATAAGATATGTAGTTTTTTTTAGTCAACCCTAACCCTAATCTGCGTCTGTGGTACATAGTAAGTTGTTGGTACATAGTAAGTTTTGATCTCAAAGCAAGCAACATTCTCCTAAACCTAACCCTAACCCTAATCTGCGTCTGTGTGTGTGTATGCGTCTGTGTGTCGTGTGTGTGTCGTGTGTGTGTCTGCGTCTGTGTGTGTGTCGTGTATGTGTGTCGTGTGTGTGTGTCTGCGTGTGTGTGTGTGTGTCGTGTGTGTCGTGTGCGTGTGTCGTGTCTGTCAAGTGTGTCTTGTGTCAGTGTCACATGAGAGAGGGAGAGAGAGAGAGAGAGAGAGAGAGAGAGAGATTACCTAGAGCTCGAGGAGGAGGAGGGGGATACCGGAGTAGCCGCAGCCGTGGAGACCCGGTCGTCGGAGAGGGGGGGGGGCAGGGGAAATCGAAACGTTTTCAAAATTTTCGATAGATCGAGAAAAGAAACCTGAGCCCTAATTAAACAAAATTTAGCGACGTTTAGCGACGTCCAATAAAAATGTCGCTAAAATAAAAATTAGCGATGCCAACGATAGATACGACGTCGCTAAATACGTTGCTAAATGTTTTTCATATATACGTCGCTAATTACGACGCTAAACGTCGCTAAATCAGACATATTAGCGACGTTTAGCGACCTTAATTGAACTTATAGCGACTATTCATTTAAAATCTTAATAAAAGTCGCTAAACGTCGCTAAATGTCGCCATTTAGCGACGACTAGCGACAATTTTTACCGAGTCGCTAATTTAGCGATGTTTTTACTTGGAGTCGCTAAAATACGTCGCTAATCCCGCTTATTCTTGTAGTGCCTATACTCCTCAAAGTGAACCGGTAAGAGGTCAAATTGGAGTACCACTTCTTAGGCGTAGAGCTGGCAGACCGAAGAAGAATCGTATAATGATAAGAGAACCGTCGACAACAGATATTCGTTGCAGTAATTGTGGCGGGCTGGGACACAACAAAAGGAGTTGTAGAAACCAACCGAGGCAGTGAATATCATTATTGTATCTTTTTAGAGTAATTATGATTTTGATTTAACGTTGTTATAATGTTGTAATTGAAGTTGCTGAACTTTCAAATCAAATAAATATCATATTACTGAAATTGTAAGACCAACAAAATATTGTCATACATTTATTTATGGAGACCAACAAATTTACTAGCCTCCTCTGTCATCCCTTCTATAATCTCTACGATCAACTCGACTAAGACCTAGCCTATCTCTCATTTCCTCTGTACCCTCCGGTGGTGGCAAATATAAATGGGAGTCTGGATCAAGGCTGGCTGAGCCAAACAACGAAGTGCCAGTCTCCTGCATGTAATAATTCCAATCCCATTCTTGAGAAGCACCCTGCGTAGCGTGGCATCGTTGCTCTGGGATGTGGTCTCATAACTCTGGGATGTATCATTGTCATTGTCACGCCCCAGTCCCAAAATATACGGAACCAGGCCACGTGGCATTGGCCAGCTGACACGTCACTAGGGATTACCCAATTTAATGGACCAAAAGAGACGTGCTATGCTGTCCTAAAATACTAACAAATTTAATACAGGTAAAGTCTAATCTCATCCACAAATATCAAGGAGTACTGAAATAAGTGCTGAAATATATATAAGTGTTGAGTCTGAAATATCATAATACAAATCAGATATGTCTGGTGGGAACAAACCCACTACAAAAGATAATAAAAGTGCTAAGATAGATTAGAGCATCGTCTATCTAGGTATGTAGCTCTAGCTCCAGGTGAACTACCAAAGATCAGGGAGAAGAGGCTCCAGCTCCAGGTGCACTTACTACTAAAGATCAGACAGACTCTGATGGTAGCACCTCTAGCTCTTCCTCAGTTGCGTATCTCGTCTCCTGTCCGGGACCGTACACTGTGGGATAGTACGCCTCATCTAAATCTGGAAGGGAACCAGGTCCTCAGTGGGACATAACAAGATACATAAAAATATGTCATATATAAATACCGAATAAAGTAAATAAGGGTGTGCTAACCATCTAAGTGAATGCAATGTGAAGACCTCATAGTACGTATGGGAAAGTGTAGGCTAGACATATGCTGACTTAATTCACCAATCGTCGTGACTGGCTAGTATATGCCACATATGCCCCCAGACACATGGGCACTCTGCAATCGTCCATCTCCGAGGAGCATGGTATCCGAAGGTATAACGTCAAGGAGGTGGGTGTCCCATACGCCTACTAGCTATCTTCTCCGCCCAATGCGGGTATACAAGTCGAATACACAACGTGCATACCACGTAGCTATATGCTAAGTTATAATCTTCCTGAATATTCCTGGTTTTGTGCTAAGCCGTGATGCACGTCACACGTACTGGTAGCTAATCGAGTACGCAAACTCGCATCCCAAAATGAATTGCAACGTGTTACGTGTACAAGTGTCAGGGTCTAGGAGGATATTAGAATACCCTCGCAACTGTAGGTAAGTCTGCTAAAGTCTAAGTCAGTTACACTACATGTCGACGTATTCGTCAACTGCACCCGAGTCAGTCTCGGACGCACACAGTTATATGTAAGTTGAAGCAGAATAACATACAACAGTTTAATGATTAAACAGTAAAACTTGGCAAGGTATACTTGCCTACGTCCTCAAGCTGGGCGTGCCAAAAACCTGTTTCCGCAGTTGTGTCTGAGGGGTCCTGTGACCTGGGATCACTAACTGCGTTGTAGGTGCACTCTGTTCAAGACGTACAGGAGTTCGTGAATTTAACATTTTATAAATGCGTATATTATATATTTATATAGTATAGTATATATTTATACTTATATATATATATATACATAAAAGCTATAATATATATATATATACAATTAATACATAAATAATAATTAAATATATATAATACATATTTAAAGTATATATAAATATATACATATACATAATATAAATACATATAATTTATATTACATAATATAAATATAATTACATATATATATTTTTAATATATATAATATTATATATAATATATAATTTATAAGAATATATGTATGTATAATATATATATACATTTAATAATAAATATATACATATACGTATATATATATAATAGTATTTATATATATAATAAAATAACATATATAATAATACATATACTATATATATAATAATACATATACATATATAATAGTAATAACATATATATATACATATATATATAATGGTATATAACAATAATATAGAATATAATATAATTATATATATACTTTATATAATATAATATACATATATATCTATGTATATAGTATTAATAATAGTAATACATGAATATATATATATTATATATATTAATATATATATACTTTATAATATAATATATATTATATATACTTTATATAATATAAATGTATATATAATATACATATATACATATAAGCATATAGTATAATAATAATAATATTTGATAATATATATATTATATATAATAATATATATATACTTAATAATATAGATAATATATATATTACATAATATATATTCATATATATATACGTTAATAATAATATATGTACATATATACATATATAATATATAATATATATATATATATATAATAATATAATATATAATATATACTGTAGTTATACTAATAATACATAAATTATACACACACACACACACATACATATATATATATATATATATATATATATATATATATATATATATATATATATATATATATATATATATATATATATACATACTTAGAGGGGGGGTGGGGTACCTGACGTGTCGGGGGGGGGGGGCACGGTCGTCGTCGCCGGCGAGGGGGGGGGGGGTGGGGAGGTCCGGCGGGTCGATGGCGGGTCAGCCGCAGCAGTAGCAGTAGCAGGTTCAGTAGCAGTGGCAGTAACAGCGGCAGCTGCAGCGGCGGCTGCGGCGGCGGAGGCGACGGCTAGGGAGGTGGCGTGGTGGTCGGAGAGAGGCCGAGGGAGGGGCGAGGCGGTGGTACGACGGTCGGAGATGGGAGAGAACTGAGGTGGGAGTGGTGAGGGTTTGGGTGAAGGGGGGGGGTGTATATATAGGGTTTTAGGGTTAGGGCATTTAGGTAATTTTAGGTTTTAAATATCTAGATATTTATTAGATATTTTAGGTTTATAAATATCTAGATATTTATTAGATATTTTAGTAAATACATTGAATCGGGACCCATTTGGAATATACGGTTGAGAATCACCCTCCAATGGGAGGAGGACACCTCGCACATGAAATTTTGCAGATAAAACCCTGCAATTTCACAAATTGCACAGAAGTCCTATTAAATTGGAAAATTGTGCAATTACAAATTTTTTCGAGAAAAACACCTCTTTCCTGAGGGCGCTGTAATGCACAGAAATAAGAGGGGGTGTTCAGTAAGGGTCTAGAGGGTGTGGGGGTGAGTCTGGGCAGGGGTTGGGCCTGGTTTTGGGTGATGCGGGTCACCGTATTAATTTATCAGAAATTAATGCGCACGATATTTTCTAATTATTTAAAAATGTGCAGGGTCAGAATTTAGTGCAGTGCAAGTATACTAGTCGTAGTATACTCAAAGTAGAATAATAACATAATTTAGTTTGGACAAAACAGGTTCCTGTTGGGCCTCTAATTTTGATTGGAACGGACAAGGGTACAAGCTTGGAAATTAATTGAAAATTAATACGGACGTTTGTAACGATATTTGTGCGACTAAAACGAGACTCATGCTAGCGTATTTGTGAGTTGCACAAAGTTCAGAATAGTAGACTGGCATGTCTAGGAGAGGTATGTGAACTTTGTTTGGGGGTAACAGTCAGTGTAATGCTCTAAATATTGATGTGATGGACAGGTGTACTAATCAATAAGATATTGCATAAATAAATTTAAAATACTGTAAATAATCCTAATTTGTTAAAAATAATCCTAATTTTACTATCTAATGCTGAAATCTGGTCGAGGGAGTTTACAATCTACCCTCCTCGAAATTAAAACAGACATATGGTGAAAAATATTGATTTAAAATATTAGGACATACCCATGTCTTCGAATAGATGAGGGAAACGTTGTCGAATATCCTCTTCTCGTTCCCAGGTTGACTCGCCTGGTGCATGATGCCTCCATTCAATACGAACTAGAGGGATAGTCTGACCTCGTAACACCTTCTCGCTTCTGTCTAGGATCTCTACATGCTCCTCCTGGTACGATAAACTCGGGCCGACAGTGATCTCTGAGTGGTCCAGCACATGACTCGGATATGGAATGTACCTTCTCAGCTGAGATACGTGGAAGACGTCATGTACTCCTTCTAATGTTTGGGGTAAGGCTAGCTTGTAAGCAACTTCTCTGATGCATTCTAACACATCGAAGGGTCCGATGTACCTCGGACTCAGTTTTCCTCTTCCTCCAAATCTGATAGTCCCTCGGGTAGGCGAGATCTTTAAAAACACATGCTCTCCAACTTAGAATTCTAGAGGTCATCGATGTACGTTTTCCCAGTGCTTTTGTCTGTCCTGCGCTACTCGCAGGTGCCCTTGGATCTTCTTTACCTTCTCCACCGTACGAATGACCAATTCTGGTCCTAGGATCTGTCTTTCGCCTATATCACTCCAATATACTGGGGAATGATATTTCCTACCATACAATGCTTCGTAGGGAGCCATTTGAATGCTCGCTTGATAGCTATTATTGTAGAAAAATTCTACCAAATGTAAATGATCTTCCCATGATCCACTGAAATCAAGCATACATGCTCTCAGCATATCTTCCAGTATCTGAATGGTACGCTCAGACTGTCCATCTGTCTGTGGGTGATATGATGTACTGAACTTTAGGCGGATACCAAGACTCTCTTGCATACTTTGCCAAAAGTACGATGTAAACCTCGTATTCCTGTCAGACACTATACTGACTGGTACTCCGTGCAGACGCACGATCTCCTTCATATACATGTCTGCCAAGACTTCTGTAGATTGTCCGACTCTGAAGGATAAAAAGTGGGCAGCCTTGGTGAGTCGATCTACGATCACCCATACAGTAATACGACCACTGGGACTTCTTGGAAAGTTCGTAACGAAGTCCATAGTAATATGCTCCCATTTCCACTCAGGTATTGGGAGTGGTTGAAGTAGACCTGCGGATCTCTGATATTCAGCCTTGACTTGCTGACACACCAGGCATTTTGCCACAAAGCAGGTTATCTCTCTCTTCATTCCATGCCACCAATAGTATTGTCTCAGATCTCTGTACATCTTTGTGCCACCTGGACGAATAGAGTATGTTGAGCTGTGAGCTTCTGTTATCAGTTCTTCACGAAGTTCTCCATTTGGAACATAAAGACGTTCTCCACATCTTAAAGTCCCATCTTTGTGTATGTGTAATCCTGTCTGTATTCCGGCCTCGGTTCTTTGTCGAAGTCTCTGGAATCTGGCATCTGTTGGCAGGGCAGCTTTGATTCTCTCGACCAATATTGATTTTAACTTGTAATTTGACAATTGGCCGTCAACTCCTGGCATAATGACCTTTATATCCAATTGCTCTAAATCTCTCAATAGATCTGGTTGGGTGATCAGAAAGAATGTCGTGGGTCTTCTGCTTAGAGCATCAGCTACTACATTAGCTTTTCCGGGATGGTACTGCAGATCGATCTCGAAGTCTGTCATCACCTCGAGCCAGCGTCTTTGTCTCAGGTTCAAGTCCTTTTGGGTGTAGACATACTTCAGGCTCTTGTGATCAGTGAATATCTCCACTCGTTCGTCGTATAGATAGTGTCTCCAAAGCTTCAAGGCAAAGATGACTACGGCAAGCTCTAGGTCGTGCGTGGGATAGTTCTTCTCATGGGTTCTCAGTTGTCTAGAGGCATAGGCTACAACCTTCCCATGTTGACACAACCTAATCCTTTTTCGGATGCATCGCTATATATTACGAATCCTCCGGATCCAGAAGGTATGGTCAAAATGGGAGCCGTAGTCAGATATTTTTTTAGTTCATCGAAAGCTATCTGACACTCCTCTGACCAGATGAACTCCTGCTCCTTGCGGGTCAAACGGGTTATCGGCTCTGCGATCCTTGCAAAGTTCTTTATGAACCTCCGGTAATACCCGGCAAGTCCTAGAAAATTCCTCACCTCTGAGACGTTGACAGGGGTTAGCCACGTCTCTACGGATGAAATCTTCGTCGGGTCTACCGAAATGCCATCTCCTGTGATAACGTGTCCAAGAAAAGCGACACGATCAAGGAAAAACTCGCACTTGCTCAGCTTAGCATAAAGACTCTCACGCCTTAGCGTCAAGTGTTCTTCGTGCTCCTCGTGGCTCTTCGAATACACCAAGATGTCGTCGATGAAGACTACCACGAACTGGTCCAGATACTGGTGGAAGACTCTGTTCATCAGGTTCATAAATACGACAGGTGCATTTGTCAGTCCAAAAGACATCACCAGGAACTCGTAGTGACCATAACGAGTCCTGAATGCTGTCTTTGGAATGTCTTCTCTTCGTACTTTTACCTGATGATAGCCTGATCTCAAATCTATTTTTGAGAACACCACAGCTCCTGTCAGTTGGTCGAACAGATCATCAATCCGCGGTAGGGGGTACTTGTTTTTGATTGTCAAAGCATTAAGGGCTCTGTAATCAATGCACATACGATATGTTCCATCCTTCTTTGGTACAAACAATACTGGTGCTCCCCAGGGTGATGCACTAGGACGAACAAATCCCTTGATCTGTAATTCTTCTAGTTGTAGCTTCAGCTCATCTAGCGCCTTCTTTGCCAACCGGTACACATTTGAGGATACTGGTGCAGCTCCGGGCACTAACTCAATAGTGAACTCCACTTCTCTGTCAGGTGGTAGGCCTGGCAATTCCTCTGGAAATACATCTTCGAATTCTGCTACAATTGCTGGGGGTGCTGTCTCCATAGCCATGTAAGCTCTGGGTGTCTGGCCTACTCCTTCTCGATGGTGCCCCGTATGTACTCAAACTCCGGGTGACCTGGTGGTCTAAATATGACACTACCCTTCCGGCAGTCTAGTATAGCATTGTACTGGCTTAACCAGTCCATGCCTAAGACCACGTCGAAGTTTGGCATTGGAAGTACCAGGAATCGTGCTCTCATCTCTCTACTACACACGACTACCGAGCACATTTTAATAGTGCTGGTAACCGGTACGATGCCTCCTCCGGTAAGAATCTTCCAGCTCTTAGGCAAGGGGGAAGTAGCTATTTTATGCATGGCTATGAAACTACTAGATTTGAAAGATAGTGTAGCTTCCTGGGTAGGACCCTGGTGAAGGTACGGGGTCGTTGGATAAACCAGTATCCTTCTCGGGGACTGGTCTCTCGGGGTAGTCGGGGTCCTATGGACATCTTGCGAGGAGTCTTTTGCTTGGTCAACCCCATCAGTTGCGTGTCCATTGGGTACGTCCATATTTCTGAAGAAGATAGAATAATTTAGAAAAGCACGAAGGGAAAATAATAATAATCAAGCAGGATGCAAAAATTCAAGGATGAAGTCAGAGTGGATGAGACCTAGTAATTCCTATCCTATTGCAGGTTTGCTGGATATGTTATCATACCACTAGCAATTAACTAGACCTGCATAGGCCACCACTAAAATCATGTCACGCCCCAGTCCCAAAATATACGGAACCAGGCCATGTGGCATTGGCCAGCTGACACGTCACTAGGGATTACCCAATTTAATGGACCCAAAGAGACGTGCTACGCTGTCCTAAAATACTAACAAGTTTAATACAGGTAAAGTCTAATCTCATCCACAAAATATCAGGGAGTACTGAAATAAGTGCTAAAATATATATATAAGTACCGAGTCTGAAATATCATAATACAAATCAGATATGTCTGGTGGGAACAAACCCACTACAAAAGATAATAAAAGTGCTAAGATAGATTAGAGCATCGTCTATCTAGGTATGTAGCTCCAGCTCCAGGTGAACTACCAAAGATCAGGGAGAAGAGGCTCCAGCTCCAGGTGCACTTACTACTAAAGATCAGACAGACTCTGATGGTAGCACCTCTAGCTCTTCCTCAGTTGCGTATCTCGTCTCCTCTCCAGGACTGTACACTGTGGGGTAGTATGCCTCATCTAAATCTGGAAGGGAACCAGGTCCTCAGTGGGACATAACAAGATACATAAAAATATGCCATATATAAATACTGAATAAAGTAAATAAGGGTGTGCTAACCATCTAAGTGAATGCAATGTGAAGACCTCATAGTACGTATGGGAAAGTGTAGGCTAGACATATGCTGACTTAATTTACCAATCGTCGTGACTGGCTAGTATATGCCATATATGCCCCCAGACACATGGGCACTCTGCAATCATCCATCTTCGAGGAGCATGGTATCCGAAGGTATAACGTCAAGGAGGTGGGTGTCCCATACGCCTACTAGCTATCTTCTCCGCCCAATGCGGGTATACAAGTCGAATACACAACGTGCATACCACGTAGCTATATGCCAAGTTATAATCTTCCTGAATATTCTTGGTTTTGTGCTAAGCCGTGATGCACGTCACACGTACTGGTAGCTAATCGAGTAAGCAAACTCGCATCCCAAAATGAATTACAACGTGTTACGTGTACAAGTGTCAGGGTCTAGGAGGATATTAGAATACCCTCGTAACTGTAGGTAAGTCTGCTAAAGTCTAAAGCAGTTACACTACATGTCGACATATTCGTCAACTGCACCCGAGTCAGTCTCGGACGCACACAGTTATATGTAAGTTGAAGCAGAATAACATACAACAGTTTTATGATTAAACAGTAAAACTTGGCAAGGAATACTTGCCTACGTCCTCAAGCTGGGCGTGCCAAAAACCTGTTCCCGCAGTTGTGTCTGAGGGGTCCTGTGACCTGGGATCACTAACTGCGTTGTAGGTGCACTCTGTTCAAGACGTACAGGAGTTCGTGAATTTAACATTTTATAAATGCGTATATTATATATTTATATAGTATAGTATATATTTATACTTATATATATATATATATATACATAAAAGCTATAATATATATATATATACAATTAATACATAAATAATAATTAAATATATATAATACATATTTAAAGAATATGTAAATATATACATATACATAATATAAATAAATATAATTTATATTACATAATATAAATATAATTACATATATATATTTATATATATATATATATATAATATTATATATAATATATAAGAATATATGTATGTATAATATATATATACATTTAATAATAAATATATACATATACATATACATATATATATATATATATAATAGTATTTATATATATAATAAAATAACATATATAATAATACATATACTATGTATATAATAATACATATACATATATAATAATAATAACATATATATATATATAATGGTATATAACAATAATATAGAATGTAATATAATTATATATATTATATATATACTTTATATAGTATAATATACATATATATCTATGTATATAGTATTAATAATAGTAATACATGAATATATATATTATATATAATAATATATATATACTTTTTAATATAATATATATTATATATTCTTTATATAATATAAATGTATATATAATATACATATATACATATAAGCATATAGTATAATAATAATATATGATAATATATATATTATATATAATAATATATATATACTTAATAATATAGATAATATATATATTACATAATATATATTCATATATATATACATTAATAATAATATATGTACATATATACATATATAATATATTATATATATATATATATAATAATAATAATAATAATAATAATAATAATAATAATAATAATAATAATAATATAATATATAATATATAATATATACTGTATTTATACTAATAATACATAAATTATACACACACACACACACACACACACACACACACACACACACACATATATATATATATATATATATATAATAACATATATATATATATAGATATATATTTATATATATATATACATGTATATATACGTATTGTAAACCCCCTCGACCAGATTCCAGTATTTTAGGAATATTTTCCAAGTATTCAGGATTTATGGTAATATTTTAATTTATTTTGCTTACATATCCTATTGACCTGTGCACCTGTCCATCACCTAATTATTTGGAGCTTTACCTTGACTGTTATCCCCGAACGAAGTTTACGTACCTCTCCTAGACATGCCAGTCTACTATCCTACACTTTGTGCAACTCCCAGATACTCAGTTTCGAGCCTCGTATGAGACGCACAAATAGCGTTACAAATGTCCGTATTTAATTCCTATTTTAAATTTCCAGATCTGTACCCATCCCTGTTCCAATAGAGATTTGAGGCCCAACATACACCTGTTTTGCCCAGACAAAAATACGTTAATATTCTACACTGAGTATTCTACATTTAGTGTATTGACACCGTAAGAAAATTATGGCCCTACCTGCCTCTAAATAATTAGAGAACACCGTGCGCAATATTTATTAATTAATTAAATACGATGGCCCGTATCACCCCAAAACCAGGCCCAATTCCTGCCCAGATTCACCCCCACCCCCTCCCCCTCGGGACCCTCGCACAACAATTTTTCTCAATTCTGTGAATTTTAGTATTTTCAGGAATCGGGTGTTTTTCCCAGACAATTTCGTAATTGCGCAATTTTCCAAAATAGGACCTTTGCACAACTTATAAAATTACAGGGACTTTTCTGTAAATTATCGTGCGAGGTGTCACCCCCTGATTGGCCGGTGAACGTGCACCGTCCATTCCAAAAGGAGTCCAGATTCGATATATTTACATAAGGTAAATATCCTAATTTGTAAATTATAATTTAACCCTTATATCTATTTATTTTCTATAAAAGAAAAAGAAAAAGAAAAAGAAAATAAAAAACAAAATAACCCAAACCCTAACCCAACCCTGGCCGCAGCCGCCCCCCCTCCCCCCCGTCGTCGGAACGGCGAGCCCCCCCTCGCCGGAGCCGACCCCCGCCCGCGGCGAGTTCCCCCCCCGCTGACCCGATCTCCTCCTCCTCTTCTCCTTCACGACCTCCTCTTTCTATTCTCCTCCTCCCCCCCCTCCGCCTGACGACCCCCTCACGTCTCCGCCACCACCGCCACCACCACCATCTCCAGCACCACTTCTCCCCCTTCTCCTCCATCTGCACCGCCACCCCCATCACAGCCACTCGCCACCGCCATCCCCGAGCTCCAGCCGACCCCTTGACAGCCCTCCCCTTCTTCTTCTTCCTCCCTGAACCCGACCCCGCCCTAGCCCCCTCTCCCCGAGCCCAGGCCGACTTCTTCCCCCCCTGGCCGAGACCACAGCCACAGCTCCTCATCCTCTTCTCGTTCTCCTCCCCGAGCTTCGCCCTCCGCCACCCTGTAGTGCCCCGCTCCGCGTAGGCACTATGTACAAGTGAGATCGCCTTGCTTGCTCGAACGAAAGTCTTCTCGGAGAGTTCCCGACCGATTAATCAATGTGAGTGGGCAGAACTGCATTCTTTGATTCTTGCACGACTTAATAATGAATCTGAGTTTTTGAATGCTTGTTGCTTAATAAGATTGTTTCATAAGAGGAAGGATAGAACCGACTCAGTATGCTAATAAGAGAACTCACATAGCTTGTCATTAAAATGAATCTGCTTGTTTGCCTAATAAGAGAACTAGAAATGCTTGTCTGAAATGAGATAGAACCTTGCCATGCTAATAACAAGAGTAAAGAGGATTGCTTGCACTTATATCGTATGCTAGACTAAAATACTAGAATGCTTGTCCACAAGAGATAGAATTTGTATGCTAGAGTTATAAGAACTGTTCTTGCTTGTTACTTGTTTAAGAGTTAGCTTGCTTGAATATGTTTTATTGTTGGCTTGTGAAAAGATAAACTTGGTGAATAGCGTGAGCTTGTGAATCTAGACTAATAGCCCACCCTGAGGCTTAACATACCTTACTTACGGGAGGATATGGCTATTAGGCAATGTGCATTAAGAGAGTGAGCTTCGGCTATCTGGACTTGATAGATGTGTTTGCTTGCTTGTTCTGGATTGAGTGCATAATCATGTATTGATAGGAGCTTGCATTCTCGTATTTGGTCAGGACAACTTGTGCACAAGGATTATCTCTCGAGCGGTTCCTGGGGCACTGGGGATCGTTCGGCCCGGGAAGAGATCTAGATACCTAAGGCTTGTACGTCCTTGGGTAGCCGCGACTCGTCTATTAGTGAGATGGGCTTGTACGTCCCAACTGCTAATCCCGATGAGGGGACCATCATATAGTTAGGGCGCATGCTAGGCTAGCCTTCTTGCATACCTAACTGTTTGATGCAGGGACGAACAGGGGAAACTAGAGAACTTTATACATTATATTATGCAAATTGTGGCTAACTTGTGTGTCTGCTGCAGGGATAACCGTTCGGCCGTGGGTAAGAAATATTATGAGTTTATCTATAGCCTGCTTGATCATTCAGTATGCATCATAATTTATCTGATAGAGCCTCATTGCATTTGCATCGGTTGGACAATGGCTATTAGTGCAGAGCTGAACCTCAGTCACAGCTGCTAATAGTACCAGTATGTGAGTTATTGGATTGCTGGATTACCGCTGCCAATCCTGAGTTTCTCGGGGACCGAAATCATATAGATGTATTGCCTTAAGTGCTTGAGTGCATAATAGTCTACTTGATATGCTTGCCTTGATTCGATATTTTCAGTCTGCTACATTAACTTTGCCCCAAACGAGATAGATTGTGATGCACAATACATGCTGCGCACTGCACGATAGAGCACTGTCCCGAATCGTATGCTTATAGTTTGAATATGCAAAACTGGTTTCTAACTTGTGTTTTCAAAAGATGTAATCTGACTATAGTTCTGAACTGCATGAAATGAACTTAGGTAAAACTAGCAAGATCACTAGTAATACAAATGTTTTGCCACAAGATTACTTAGTGTGGGTTTCAGGGGGTGTAGCTTCTGTTCAGTTGTTTTATCTCACCAGTACTTGCATAAAGTGCTGACCCACCAACAGTTTGCTTGTTCTCAGGTGCCGTTCGTGCGAGGAAGCGATAGCCGTGCCTCATCCCAAGGAACCGAAAATCTGGAGTTGATGCCTGGAGCCGCATCGAGTTGTGCCTGCTTTGAGTTTCTTTTGTATAAAAGGACATAATGTATGGAACGGTATCATTGTAATCGAGAGAAGAGTGCTTGAGCGATCTGTAACCTCGGCCATGCGCCGCTTGTAACAATTTCGATATCAATAAAAGAGCTTATTTTCATATGCCATTGTGTTCTTCACTTTTCTGCAATGTTATGTGCCGCTGCTTCGGTTATTGAATAGCTTACTTGCCCTTGTTTCAAGCTTTGGCCTTGTGCAAGCGCACTTTAGGCTTGCACGGCATCACGCCCGTGCGAGGACGATCGGTTCCGTAGGGACTAAAGCGAGGACGAACGGCCCTGCGGGACCGGGGCGTGACATAATGGTATCAGAGCGACTCGATTCTTTGCCCATTCCGTTGCCTCCGACTCTGAGTTGTGATTGTGTTGCAATAAATGTTCCATACAATAAGTCCGTAAATATTCTCAAAGATGCGCGCAAAAAGTTTTCTGGATTTGTTTTTATTGCTTGAGATGTGATTGGTGATTTCTGGATTGCTGAGTTTTGATTAAGGATGGTGAGGGATGAGGACTATCGCTGCTCTGTGTTTTCGTGAGTTTCTTCTTGAGTTTCGAGGACAAAACTCTTTGTTGGTGGGTAAGTATGTAGTGCCCCGCTCCGCGTAGGCACTATGTACAAGTGAGATCGCCTTGCTTGCTCGAACGGAAGTCTTCTCGGAGAGTTCCCGACCGATTAATCAATGTGAGTGGGCAGAACTGCATTCTTTGATTCTTGCATGACTTAATAATGAATCTGAGTTTTTGAATGCTTGTTGCTTAATAAGATTGTTTCATAAGAGGAAGGATAGAACCGACTCAGTATGCTAATAAGAGAACTCACATAGCTTGTCATTAAAACGAATCTGCTTGCTTGCCTAATAAGAGAACTAGAAATGCTTGTCTGAAACGAGATAGAACCTTGCCATGCTAATAACAAGAGTAAAGATGATTGCTTGAACTTATATCGTATGCTAGACTGGAATACTAGAATGCTTGTCCACAAGAGATAGAATTTGCATGCTAGAGTTATAAGAACTGTTCTTGCTTGTTACTTGTTTAAGAGTTAGCTTGCTTGAATATGTTTTATTGTTGGCTTGTGAAAAGATAAACTTGGTGAATAGCGTGAGATTGTGAATCTAGACTAATAGCCCACCCTGAGGCTTAACACACCTTACTTACGGGAGGATATGGCTATTAGGCAATGTGCATTAAGAGAGTGAGCTTCGGCTATCTGGACTTGATAGATGTATTTGCTTGCTTGTTCTGGATTGAGTGCATAATCATGTATTGATAGGAGCTTGCATTCTCGTATTTGGTCAGGACAACTTGTGCACAAGGATTATCTCTCGAGCGGTTCCTGGGGCACTGGGGATCGTTCGGCCCGGGAAGAGATCTAGATACCTAAGGCTTGTACGTCCTTGGGTAGTCGTGACTCGTCTATTAGTGAGATGGGCTTGTACGTCCCAACTGCTAATCCCGATGAGGGGACCATCATATAGTTAGGGCGCATGCTAGGCTAGCCTTCTTGCATACCTAACTGTTTGATGCAGGGACGAACAGGGGAAACTAGAGAACTTTATACATTATATTATGCAAATTGTGGCTAACTTGTGTGTCTGTTGCAGGGATAACCGTTCGGCCGTGGGTAAGAAATATTATGAGTTTATCTATAGCCTGCTTGATCATTCAGTATGCATCATGATTTATCTGATAGAGCCTTATTGCATTTGCATCGGTTGGACAATGGCTATTAGTGCAGAGCTGAACCTCAGTCACAGCTGCTAATAGTACCAGTATGTGAGTCATTGGATGGCTGGATTACCGCTGCCAATCCTGAGTTTCTCGGGGACCAAAATCATATAGATGTGTTGCCTTAAGTGCTTGAGTGCATAATAGTCTACTTGATATGCTTGCCTTGATTCGATATTTTCAGTCTGCTATATTAACTTTGCCCCAAACGAGATAGATTGTGATGCACAATACATGCTGCGCACTGCATGATAGAGCACTGTCCAGAATTGTATGCTTATAGTTTGAATATGCAAAACTGGTTTCTAACTTGTGTTTTCAAAAGATGTAATCTGACTATAGTTCTGAACTGCATGAAATGAACTTAGGTAAAACTAGCAAGATCACTAGTAATGCAAATGTTTTGCCACAAGATTACTTAGTGTGGGTTTCAGGGGGTGTAGCTTCTGTTCAGTTGTTTTATCTCACCAGTACTTGCATAAAGTGCTGACCCACCAATAGTTTGCTTGTTCTCAGGTGCCGTTCGTGCGAGGAAGCGATAGCCGTGCCTCATCCCAAGGAACCGGAAATCTGGAGTCGATGCCTGGAGCCGCATCGAGTTGTGCCTGCTTTGAGTTGCTTTTGTATAAAGGGACATAATGTATGGAACGGTATCATTGTAATCGAGAGAAGAGTGCTTGAGCGATCTGTAATCTCGGCCATGCGCCGCTTGTAACAATTTCAATATCAATAAAAGAGCTTATTTTTATATGACATTGTGTTCTTCACTTTTCTGCAATATTATGTGCCGCTGCTTCGGTTATTGAATAGCTTACTTGCCCTTGTTTCAAGCTTTGGCCTTGTGCAAGCGCACTTTAGGCTTGCACGGCATCACGCCCGTGCGAGGACGATCGGTTCCGTAGGGACTAAAGTGAGGACGAACGGCCCTGCAGGACCGGGGCGTGACACACCCGACCCTCTCCCCAGCTCCTCCTCCCAGCCGACGAGCCGCCGTCCCCCTGCCGAAGCTCCCCCGTCCGGTCGGCAACAACCCCCTGACCCGCTCACTGTCCGGTGTTCTTCTCCCAGACCCCTGGCGGCCTCCCTCGTCCGGCTGAACAACAGCGGCTCCAGACCACCCCGCAACGACCCCGACCCGAGCAAACTGGACACAGCAGCATTTCAAAGCCCGGACACAGCCCGGACACGATCAACGTCGTGTCGCAGCTCTTCCCGGACACGGGAAATTCATTCTGCGGAGCCCTGTTCTGGTAACCCGTTCTATCTCCTCGTAGATCTATTTTTAATTCTGTCAGTTGTGATACGTAGGCTATGTGACCCTCTTGGTGCCCGTGCAACCCGCTTGGCGCATCGCGTCCTGTGGCGATCGCGGCACGCGATCCAAAAACAGGAAAAACCATGCCCGATTCATCCCGGAACTGAGTACGCCCCGCCAAACGGGACGACTTGGTCGCACGCGGTCTTTACCGAATCGTACGCGCCGTTGATACGGACGTGCGGAATTTCGCAGAAGTTGATTTGGATGTGCGTGCACACCGGAATCAACGCGTATCCGCTGACAACGTCCCGTATCCGCCTGTTCTGGAACACGCTGCAACTTTGTGTACACACGTCAGATCGAGACGAAACTTGCCCCATCGGACTTGTAGCAATACGCTGGTCCTGTGATCCAAGTTTGGTTCGATTCTGAGAACGTTGGCCAAATCCCGTATCGTGGGCCCCACAGGCTCCACTTGACGGGCAATTTTGTGACCGGCTCATCGGAATCTAATTCTGGAAGTTTCGTTGGGTTCGTATCATCGTTCCTGACTTGTTGACACTAAGTTTGGCGAATTTGGAGACCTTTGACCCTGACACATTTTTTGATACAAAGCGGCCCACATGTGGATCCCGTTTTGACCAGAAATTATCATTTTTGTCCCTGTGTCCAAATTGGACTTAAGGACAGGCGTTTCCAGCTATTTGATATTTTCTGAGACTGTTAGTGATGTTTATTTCTGTAAACCCCCTCGACCAGAAATTAGGGTTAAATTACTAAATTAGCCTAATTAGGGTTTACTTACATTAATTACGATTTAATTATTAGTATTATAATACTTGTGCAACGATTGATTATTTTAGGATACTACCTTAGCTGTTGCACTAAAACCAATTCCACGTTTTTGACCTAGACACGTAAACCCATCATATTAAACTAGGAACAAACCCAGGATACCGATTTTCGTGCCAGATTTTAGACGCACAAAAGTCGTTACAAACGTCCGTGCGCAAATTATTAAATTTGCGTAATTACGTTCGCTGCCCGTTCTAAATTAAATGGAGACCCAACCTCAACCAGTTTTGACCAACCCAGACCACGATGTTATTGTACACGGAGCCTACTACACCAAGGACCCTTGTTCAACCAAATTTAGACTCCCGGTTTTTAATTAAATTAAATTAGAAACACCGTTACATTAATTACAAATTAATTAATGTGGAGACCTAACCTAAATTATATTGGACCCAAATCCAAACTAAACCCACATGCACATCCACAAGCCTCATACAAAACACCAAACACCATCATAGACCAATAAGGAACACCAAACATGGTGTTTTATTTCATTAAATCCCTAATGCAAATAAATTGTGCAAATACCAAATTGTTAGGGGCCTAATTGCAAAATTGCAATGAGGTGTCCCCCTCTCAATGGCCCAAACCATCATGGAGAAAAGTAATGCTCATGACCAATCATATGCAATTGATTTCCCCCCTTTTCTATGTACCTACAACACTTTATGTAGGGCACATCTTGGCCCTACATTTAAATTGGCCTATTCCTAGCCCTCCACCCATCTTGATGAACATTCCCACTCCCAAAAAAAAAATGTGTCCAGCCGGCCCTAACCCCTAGGCAGCCCCCCCTCACTCTCTCTCCTACTTATACATCATTCTACCTCATTTGGAAGGCACACAACCCAAGGAAATACCTAAAACCAACTAAACCCTAACTATCCTCACCACCAGCCCGATACTACTCTCCCCCCCCCCCCGAGCTCGACCACCGCCACCAGCCTCCACCGACCGCCGCCATACCACTCGACCACCTTCGCCAGTCCCCACCCCACCTGCCACCAGAAACTTCGGCCCCCACGACGCCGGAGCAGCCCGCCCGACCGCCCGCACCGGTCGTCACCCCTCCAGCCCGCACTGTGTAGCCGACGACCCCGCAGCCTCGTACTCCTCCATCCCCGCACCTCTGGCCACCATTTTTCACCAGAGCCTCCCCCAGCCAGTCCTCCACCACCCCACAAAATTTCGGCCGAAGGCGTCGACGCACCGGAGAGGAATCGAGCCCGCAGCGTCGACGAGTCGAGAACCGCTGCTGCTGCCCGCGACCTCCCCGAGCCTCGCCGGAGCGCCGCCCGGCCACCCCCGCCGGCGACGACTGACCAGCTCGACCCCCTCGACCTGTCGAGCATTTAGGTACATTATTTTATGTGTATTTATTTAGATTTATACATGTAATGTTCAGTACAAGTTTATATATAGGTGAATGTCGTATATTTTCGTATTTAAAATACGTATTCTATAATATACTGTATATTAATTATTAACAGCATATGTATTTATTGAGTTCCAGTACAAATTTCGTATTATATATATATTATAATCTTTGTGTTAATTTAAATTATATTGTGTAAGTATGTATATATGTATGTATATATGTGTGTACGTATATATGTATGTATGTATGTTATTTTGTTAAAATACAAAGAATATTAAATATCTAATTATTTATAATATTAATTACATTTCTGTAAATAAATCAAGTATTATTAATATATGTATTTATATTAGGTATGTATGTATGTATGTATGTATGTTATTTATAAAATGCAAGGAATATATAATAATCTAATATTTATGGTATTAAATACAAGTATGGAAAATAAAGTATTATTTTTGTATATACTGTATTTCTATAAAAATAGGTATGTTTTGTATATAACATAAATATATAAGTACGTAGTTTTATAAATAAAAATGTATGTATATACATAGAATAAATATACATGAGTTTAAATACCCTGTTTTTATTTGAATCCCTAATATGTATATATATATTAATATATAAGTATATAATTGTATATTTCAAGTTACCATACTATGTATGTATATGTATTTATTGAATATAACATATTTACCAGCGTATTGCTAAATAATACATAAATATATTTTTGGAACTAATAAACAAATATATTATTTAATATATTTAAAAATGATTGTAGTGTGTATATAAATACTAGTGTTAGCTAAATATACATATAGCCCAGACCCTGTGACAGTTGTAGATATAGACAGTGTGCCCTAGTCGTGGTATTATAGCGACTAATTTAGACATTACTATATCCTATATAGGATTGCTGGACACTACTGCCGAGGCATCAGGAGCAGGGCTTTGGATTTTGCAGCTACCCGGGACAGGCAAGTATACCTTGCTGGATTACTGCTTTAAATTTAAATATTAAATATTTCAATTATACATGAACTGTGCGTGTCCGAGAATGACTCGGGTGCGGTCGACATTGCGTCGATGAGTAGTGTACATGTCCTAGTTGCTAGCTGACTCACCCACTGTGAGGATATTTTGATATCTTCCTTGACCATGGCACTATACACGTATCGTGATGGTACACTCATATTGGGATGCGGGTCCGCGTACCCGATTCGCTATCGGTACGTACGACATGCATCACGGACTAGCTTGTATTCTAGAATAATATAGTTAATTGAGACTTGGCATCTAGATACGGTACACTCAAGTCGTGCATTCGACTTGCGTATCTACATTGGGCGGGAAGGACAACTGACAAACGTATGGGATACCCCCACCGGATTCCGTGGTATCCAGAGGAACCATAGACCCGGTGACTCCCTATATTCAGACACCTCGCTCTACGGAGTGTTACGGACGTATGTATACATAGCAGACACCACGCCTTAGAGTGTGGACGTTATACTTATATACAGATACCTCATTCTTCGGAATGATGGACGATTACAGATACCACACTCTAGAGGACGTTGGACGTTATGCCTATACCTACTTATACGTTCCTAGGTTGTCCTTATATTGCATTCACTTAGATGGTTAGCACACCCCTCCTCTTTACTTTTATTTCAGTACTATATCCAGCATGCATATTGTATCTTGTTACGCCACTCTGAGGACCTGGTTATCTTCCAGATTTGGACGAGGCCTTTTATCCCACAGTTTACGGGCCAGGTGTAGAGGCGAGGTTTGCTTTTGACGAGGAGCTGGAGGTACTTCCATCAGAGTACCCCTGATCAGATTGGTAGGCCTTCCGCCTATGACTGGAGCTCCTTACCTAGTTAGATGTTGTTCCAGTCTCTCCTTATCAGTACTTTTATTTCAGATATTCAGTACTTTATTTTAGACTATCAGTACATTGTAGTGGGTTTGTTCCCACCAGACTTATTTCAGTTGTACTATGTCAGTCGACTATGTTTCTTATATTCCAGTCTTTCATTTCAGTATTTACTTGTTATCTGTGGATGAGATTAGACATTGCCTGTTGTTGTTATTAGACTTGTTAGATTTAGGACAGCGTAGCACACTTCGTCAGGGTCCATTAAATTGGGATATCCTCGGAGTCGTGTCAGCTGGCCAATGCCACGTGGCCTGGTTCCATAATATTTTGGGACTGGGGCGTGACATGGTTTTAGTGGTGGCCCATGCAGGTCAGAAACACCAACATCAATCGCTTGTGGTATGGAAACGTGCCCAGCGAGCCTGCAGTAGGATATAAGTTACTAGGTCTCATCCACTTGATTACGCCTTTGAACCTCTTCCGTACTTTTAAAATATCTGCATCCTGTTTGATTTATTCCGTACCCTCTCTAATAAAGTTCTATCTCTTACAGCGAGATGAACCTTCGGAGCCGACGTGAGATACTTGGTACCGTAGTGCCACCTGCAGCACCGAGAGAGGATACGACTCGGGGACCACCCAGAGAGCAGCCTCAGCCAGAGGCAGAGGTGATCCCTCAGGCCCCGATGATGCACTGGCATCAGATCTCTCCCGACGAGGAGACACAGCAGCCAGAGGGCCAAGCATCACAGACGATTCCGAGGCAGTATTTCGAGGGGCAGACCTCGAGGGCGACACCGATGCCGCAGTACGAGAGGCCGGCACCCGAGAAGACACCAAGGAGACAGCAGGAGGTACCGCTTCCACCACCTCCACCGTTTCCACCTCAGATGCCACCAGCGGAGGGACAGACCCAGATGATGCAGTTCTTCCAAATGATGATGCAGGCCCAGATGCAGCAGACGGAGACTCTGAGACAGGGTCTGATGGCCGTACTAGAGAGGGCATCTGCCCAAGCACCAGCACCAGCACCAGCACCCGCATATGTCCAGCAAATAGGCACTGTAAAAGGCTTCAGAACGATGGGCCCGGGAACCTTCTCGGGTAAGGAGACGACTGAGGAGATCTCAGACTGGGTCTCCAACACTGAGATGCTGCTAGAGGGTTCGCAGCTACACCCCGATCTCTGGATGACCGCAGTGAGGGCCCAACTCACAGGCAACGCCCATCACTGGTGGGACTCTATGGAGCGCAGCATTGGCCGACAGCAGACTTGGAAGGAATTCCTAGAGCACTTCAACACGAAGTATTTCCCAGCTACGGTGAGGAACGCCCTGTACTCCCAGTTCCTGCACCTGGAGCAGGAGAACCTGACTGTGGACGCCTACGACGAAGAGTTCAGCAGACTCAGCCGATTCGGAGCAGCCCTGATCCCCAATGACCTGGAGAAAGCCAAGAGATTCTACCATGGCCTCACTCAAGAGCTGCAGAGGTACACTACTACCCAGTCGAAGATCTCTTATGAAGAGGTCCTATCAGAGGCGAGGATCCAGGAGGCTATAGGAGGAGGAGGAGCGAGACGTTCCAGCGTGAACGTACCAGCCAGGACCCAGCAAGGAGCCGGAGGACCGATCCGCTGTCCAGGAGCACAGGCGCAGCAGAGGACAGCGCCATACCAGCAGAGGGAGCTTCCGACCTGTCACTTCTGTGGCAAGAGGGGACACGTCACCCGAGACTGCAGGAAGAAGCTCGGGCTCTGCATGGTCTGTGGAGCCAGCCAGCACCTTACTAGAGACTGCCCCTAGCGCAGAGATGCAGCACCCCAGACTGGACAGAGGCCACCAGCAGCACCACTGAGGATACCACCCCCAGCAGGAGGACAGCGTCCACCAGCTACCGGAGGACAGCAGAGAGGACCACCCTTGGTTCCACAGGAGGCACACTTCAACCAGGCCCGCCAGCAGGCAGGAGGGCAGAGGCGCGGACAAGCCTTTGCCTTAGCATCTATTGAGGAGGAACCAGAGGGAGAGGCTATAGCAGGTACAATTCTAGTTGCATCATTACCTGCGACTGCACTGTTTGATTCTGGAGCTACATTGTCATTTATATCTAGTAGATTTGTAGCAATGCATAGAGTAGCAACTTCCCCCTTACCTAAGAGTTGGAGAATACTTACCGGAGGAGGCATCGTACCGGTTACCAACACCATTAGAACGTGCTCAGTAGTAGTTTGTGGTAGGGAGATGAGAGCGCGATTGTTGGTACTCCCAATGCCAGCTTTCGACGTTGTTCTGGGCATGGACTGGTTAAGCCAGTACAATACCGTACTAGATTGCCGGAAGGGTAGCGTTACTTTTAGACTGCCAGGACAACCGGAGTTCGAATTCATGCGAGGCACCATCGAGCGAGGAGTAGGACATGCAGCTGGAGCTTACATGGCGATAGAGACGGCACCCCCAGAAATCGTTGCGGAGTTCGAGGATGTTTTTCCAGAGGAGCTGCCAGGCCTACCGCCTAATAGAGAGGTGGAGTTCACCATTGAGCTAATACCTGGAGCAGCACCGGTATCATCAAATGTGTACCGGTTGGCAAAGAAGGAGCTTAACGAGCTGAAGCTACAGCTAGAGGAGTTGCAGATCAAAGGATTTGTTCGTCCTAGTGCATCACCCTGGGGAGCACCAGTGCTGTTTGTACCGAAGAAGGACGGGACGTTCCGGATGTGCATTGATTACAGAGCCCTTAATGCTCTGACTATCAAGAACAAGTACCCGCTACAGCGAATCGACGATCTGTTCGACCAGCTGACAGGAGCAGTGGTGTTCACGAAGATCGACTTGAGATCAGGATACCATCAGGTGAAGGTGCGAAGGGAGGACATTCCAAAGACAGCATTTAGGACTCGTTATGGTCATTACGAGTTCTTAGTGATGCCTTTCGGATTGACAAATGCGCCTGCTGTGTTTATGAACCTGATGAACCAAGTTTTCCATTAGTATCTGGACCAGTTCGTGGTAGTCTTCATCGACGACATCTTAGTGTATTCGAAGAGCCATGAGGAGCACGGAGAGCATTTGAGGCTAGTGCTAGAGATGCTGAGACGAGAGAGGCTTTATGCCAAGCTGAGCAAGTACGAGTTTCTTCTAGATCGTGTCGCATTCCTTGGACACGTTATCTCGGGAGATGGCATTTCAGTAGATCCCGCGAAGATATTATCTGTAGAGACGTGGCCGACCCCTACCAACGTCACGGAGGTGAGAAGTTTCCTAGGACTTGCCGGATATTACCGGAGGTTCGTGGAGAACTTCGCAAGGATCGCAGAGCCGATGACCCGCTTGACCCGCAAGGATCAGGAGTTCACCTGGACAGAGGAGTGTCAGACGGTATTCGACGAGCTGAAGGAGCGTCTGACTACAGCACCCATCTTGACCATACCTTCTGGACCCGGAGGATTCGTGATCTATAGCGATGCATCCGGGAAAGGATTAGGATGCGTCTTGATGCAGCATAGAAAGGTTGTGGCCTATGCCTCTAGACAGTTGAGGACCCATGAAAAGAACTATCCCACCCACGACTTAGAGCTTGCCGCAGTGATCTTTGCTTTGAAGCTTTGGAGGCACTACCTTTACGGAGAGTGCGTGGAGATATTCACCGATCACAAGAGCTTGAAGTACGTCTACACACAGAAGGATCTGAACCAGAGGCAGAGACGTTGGCTCGAAGTGATGGCAGACTTTGAGATTGAGCTACAGTACCATCCGGGAAAGGCTAATGTGGTAGCCGATGCTTTAAGCAGGAAGCCCATAGCATTTTTCTTGACTACCCAACAGCATCTGTTGAGAGATCTAGAACAGTTGGGTATCGAAGTCATCATGCCCGTAGTAGACGGCCAGATGTCGAGTTTCCAGGTGCAATCGACATTGGTGGAGAGAATCAAGGCTGCTTTGCCGACGGACGCCAGATTTCAGAGGCTTCGACAGAGGACAGAGGCTGGAATACAGACGGGACTGCGTATACACGAGGACGAGACCTTGAGATGTGGAGATCGTCTCTATGTTCCGAATGGAGAGCTACGCGAGGAGCTGATGACGGAGGCACACAGTTCGACCTATTCTATACATCCAGGAGGCACGAAGATGTATCGAGACCTGAGGCAGTACTACTGGTGGCACGGGATGAAGAGAGAGATAGCCCGCTTCGTGGCTAAGTGTCTGGTGTGTCAGCAAGTCAAGGCTGAGCATCAGAGGTCTGCCGGATTACTTCAACCGCTCCCGATACCGGAGTGGAAATGGGAGCACATCACCATGGACTTTGTCACGGGTTTCCCGAGGAGTCCTAGCGGTCGCAATGCGGTATGGGTAATCGTAGATAGACTCACCAAGTCTGCCCACTTTTTACCCTTCAGGGTTGGGCAATCTACGGAAGTCTTGGCAGACATGTACATGAGGAAGATTGTACGATTGCATGGAGTGCCAGTCAGTATCGTGTCTGACCGGGATACGAGGTTTACATCGTACTTTTGGAGGAGTATGCAAGAGAGTCTTGGTACCCGCCTTAAGTTCAGTACTTCGTACCACCCGCAGACGGATGGACAATCCGAGTGCACCATTCAGACGCTGGAGGATATGTTGAGGGCTTGCATGCTTGACTTCAGCGGTTCATGGGAGGACCACTTGCACTTGGTCGAATTTTCCTACAACAATAGCTATCAGGCAAGCATTCAGATGGCTCCCTATGAGGCATTGTATGGTAGGAAATATCGTTCCCCCGTATGTTGGAGCGATGTAGGCGAGAGGCAGATTCTAGGGCCAGAGTTGATCGTCCATACAGTGGAGAAGGTGAAGAAGATCCAGGGGCATCTACGAGCAGCACAGGACAGGCAGAAGCATTGGGCTAATGTGCATCGACGACCCTTAGAGTTCCAGGTTGGAGAACATGTGTTCCTGAAGATTTCACCTACCAGAGGAACCATCAGATTTGGAGGCAGAGGGAAGCTGAGTCCGAGGTACATCGGACCCTTTGATGTGCTAGAGCGCATCGGAGAAGTTGCTTACAGATTGGCCTTGCCGCAGACACTGGAAGTAGTTCACGACGTCTTCCATGTATCTCAGCTGAGGAGATACATACCGGATCCGAGTCATGTGCTTGACCACTCGGAGATCACCGTTTGTCCCAGCTTGTCATACCAGGAGGAGCCGGTAGAGATCCTAGACCGAAGCGAGAAGGTACTGCGAGGCCAGACTATCCCCCTAGTTCGTGTCGCATGGAGGCATCATGCACCAGGTGAGTCAACCTGGGAACGAGAGGACGATATCCGGCAACGTTTTCCCCATCTCTTCGAAGGCCTAGGTATGTGATAGTATTTATTTCATTCAGCAGTTATTCTATATGTCTGTTTTTAATTTCGAGGATGAAATGCTCTAAGGAGGGTATGTTGTAAACCCCCTCGACCAGAAATTAGGGTTAAATTACTAAATTAGCCTAATTAGGGTTTACTTACATTAATTACGATTTAATTATTAGTATTATAATACTTGTGCAACGATTGATTATTTTAGGATACTACCTTAGCTGTTGCACTAAAACCAATTCCACGTTTTTGACCTAGACACGTAAACCCATTATATTAAACTAGGAACAAACCCAGGATACCGATTTTCGTGCCAGATTTTAGACGCACAAAAGTCGTTACAAACGTCCGTGCGCAAATTATTAAATTTGCGTAATTACGTTCGCTGCCCGTTCTAAATTAAATGGAGACCCAACCTCAACCAGTTTTGACCAACCCAGACCACGATGTTATTGTACACGGAGCCTACTACACCAAGGACCCTTGTCCAACCAAATTTAGACTCCCGGTTTTTAATTAAATTAAATTAGAAACACCGTTACATTAATTATGAATTAATTAATGTGGAGACCTAACCTAAATTATATTGGACCCAAATCCAAACTAAACCCACATGCACACCCACAAGCCTCATACAAAACACCAAACACCATCATAGACCAATGAGGAACACCAAACATGGTGTTTTATTTCATTAAATCCCTAATGCAAATAAATTGTGCAAATACCAAATTGTTAGGGGTCTAATTGCAAAATTGCAATGAGGTGTCCCCCTCTCAATGGCCCAAACCATCATGGAGAAAAGTAATGCTCATGATCAATCATATGCAATTGATTTCCCCCCTTTTCTATGTACCTACAACACTTTATGTAGGACACATCTTGGCCCTACATTTAAATTGGCCTATTCCTAGCCCTCCACCCATCTTGATGAACATCCCCACTCCCAAAAAAAAATGTGTCCAGCCGGCCCTAACCCCTAGGCAGCCCCCCCTCACTCTCTCTCCTACTTATACATCATTCTACCTCATTTGGAAGGCACACAACCCAAGGAAATACCTAAAACCAACTAAACCCTAACTATCCTCACCACCAGCCCGATACTACTCTCCCCCCCCGAGCTCGACCACCGCCACCAGCCTCCACCGACCGCCGCCATACCACTCGACCACCTTCGCCAGTCCCCACCCCACCTGCCACCAGAAACTCCGGCCCCCACGACGCCGGAGCAGCCCGTCCGACCGCCCGTACCGGTCGTCACCCCCCCAGCCCGCACTGTGTAGCCGACGACCCCGCAGCCTCGTACTCCTCCACCCCCGCACCTCCGGCAACCATTTTTCACCAGAGCCTCCCCCAGACAGTCCTCCACCACCCCACAAAATTTCGGCCGAAGGCGTCGACGCACCGGAGAGGAATTGAGCCCGCAGCGTCGACGAGTCAAGAACCGCTGCTGCTGCCCGCGACCTCCCCGAGCCTCGCCGGAGCGCCGCCCGGCCACCCCCGCCGGCGACGACTGACCAGCTCGACCCCCTCGACCTGTCGAGCATTTAGGTACATTATTTTATGTGTATTTATTTAGATTTATACATGTAATATTCAGTACAAGTTTATATATAGGTGAATGTCGTATATTTTCGTATTTAAAATACGTATTCTATAATATACTGTATATTAATTATTAACAGCATATGTATTTATTGAGTTCCAGTACAAATTCCATATTATATATATAATATAATCTTTGTGTTAATTTAAATTATATTGTGTAAGTATGTATATATGTATGTATATATGTGTGTACGTATATATGTATGTATGTATGTTATTTTGTTAAAATACAAAGAATATTAAATATCTAATTATTTATAATATTAATTACATTTCTGTAAATAAATCAAGTATTATTAATATATGTATTTATATTAGGTATGTATGTATGTATGTATGTATGTTATTTATAAAATGCAAGGAATATATAATAATCTAATATTTATGGTATTAAATACAAGTATGGAAAATAAAGTATTATTTTTGTATATACTGTATTTCTATAAAAATAGGTATGTTTTGTATATAACATAAATATATAAGTACGTAGTTTTATAAATAAAAATGTATGTATATACATAGAATAAATATACATGAGTTTAAATACCCTGTTTTTATTTGAATCCCTAATATGTATATATATATATTAATATATAAGTATATAATTGTATATTTCAAGTTACCATACTATGTATGTATATGTATTTATTGAATATAACATATTTACCAGCGTATTGCTAAATAATACATAAATATATTTTTGGAACTAATAAACAAATATATTATTTAATATATTTAAAAATGATTGTAGTGTGTATATAAATACTAGTGTTAGCTAAATATACATATAGCCCAGACCCTGTGACAGTTGTAGATACGGACAGTGTGCCCTAGTCGTGGTATTATAGCGACTAATTTAGACATTACTATATCCTATATAGGATTGCTGGACACTACTGCCGAGGCATCAGGAGCAGGGCTTTGGATTTTGCAGCTACCCGGGACAGGCAAGTATACCTTGCTGGATTACTGCTTTAAATTTAAATGTTAAATATTTCAATTATACATGAACTGTGCGTGTCCGAGAATGACTCGGGTGCGGTCGACATTGCGTCGATGAGTAGTGTACATGTCCTAGTTGCTAGCTGACTCACCCACTGTGAGGATATTTTGATATCTTCCTTGACCATGGCACTATACACGTATCGTGATGGTACACTCATATTGGGATGCGGGTCCGCATACCCGATTCGCTATCGGTACGTACGATATGCATCACGGACTAGCTTGTATTCTAGAATAATATAGTTAATTGAGACTTGGCATCTAGATACGGTACACTCAAGTCGTGCATTCGACTTGCGTATCTACATTGGGTGGGAAGGACAACTGACAAACGTATGGGATACCCCCACCGGATTTCGTGGTATCCAGAGGAACCATAGACCCGGTGACTCCCTATATTCAGACACCGTGCTCTACGGAGTGTTACTGACGTATGTATACATAGCAGACACCACGCCTTAGAGTGTGGACGTTATACTTATATACAGATACCTCATTCTTCGGAATGATAGACGATTACAGATACCACACTCTAGAGGACGTTGGACGTTATGCCTACACCTACTTATACGTTCCTAGGTTGTCCTTATATTGCATTCACTTAGATGGTTAGCACACCCCTCCTCTTTACTTTTATTTCAGTACTATATCCAGCATGCATATTGTATCTTGTTACGTCCCTTTGAGGACCTGGTTATCTTCCAGATCTGGACGAGACCTTTTATCCCACAGTTTACGGGCCAGGTGTAGAGGCGAGGTTTGCTTTTGACGAGGAGCTGGAGGTACTTCCATCAGAGTACCCCTGATCAGATTGGTAGGCCTTCCGCCTATGACTGGAGCTCCTTACCTAGTTAGATGTTGTTCCAGTCTCTCCTTATCAGTACTTTCATTTCAGATATTCAGTACTTTATTTCAGACTATCAGTACATTATAGTGGGTTTGTTCCCACCAGACTTATTTCAGTTGTACTATGTCAGTCGACTATGTTTCTTATATTCCAGTCTTTCATTTCAGTATTTACTTGTTATCTGTGGATGAGATTAGACATTGCCTGTTGTTGTTATTAGACTTGTTAGATTTAGGACAGCGTAGCACACTTCGTCAGGGTCCATTAAATTGGGATATCCTCGGAGTCGTGTCAGCTGGCCAATGCCACGTGGCCTGGTTCCATAATATTTTGGGACTGGGGCGTGACAATTTCAGTATCCGAAGACATTTATTCTGAGGCCATAGTTTCTGAAACTTGGTATTTGACATCGGGATATTATATTTGCAGCTCTCCTGCCAGGCAAGTATACCTTGTCTTGTTGTACTGTTTAATTTCAGTTATTGATAGTTACATATTTATTTATTATATAAATGTGTGCGTCCGAGAAAACTCGGGTGCAGTCAACGAAGGCGTTGACGTTAGGATTGTATATGACCTAGTGGCTAGTAGACTCACCTAAAGTTATTGAGTTATTGGTATGACTTCCCAGGCCTTGACACGTATCAGTACATGTCACAGAGTGAGTTCATGTAGGGACGCGTGCCTCATATTCGACTGGCTATCGGTGTGAGCAACACATGTAACGATATTTAGCTTAGTTGTTTATTCTATGGAGACATGCATCATTATACGAGATGTCCACGTTGTTTTCATGACTTGTATATCTCCAGTGGGCGGGGAAGATATCTAGTAGGCGTATGGGACACCCCCTTCTTGAGTCTTTTATCCTTCGTACTATGCTCCTCGGAGATGGTCGATTGCAGAGCTACCCGTGTGTCCGGGGGCATATGACACATATGCTAGCCAGTCATGACGATTGGTGAATTACGTCAGCATATGTCAAGCCTACACATTCCCATGCATACTATAAGGTCTTCAAATTGCATTCACTTAGATGGTTAGCACACCCCATTTACTGATTCAGTATTTACATTATGGCATGCTTCTATGTATCTTGTTATGTCCCTCTGAGGACCTGGTCCCTTTCCAGATGTAGATATTCCTGAGTATTCGTGGGAGCGCAGATTCCGGACAGGCTACTTATATCTCGAGCAGATCTTTGAGCCTCGTGATTGTCAGATGTTGTTCTTATATGGTGTGTATCTGGTTCCTTTTATATTCTATTTTGGCAGTGGATTTATTTTCATCCGACTGTCATTCTCTAGTTACTTTATATTGAGATCTAGTTACTTGGTTATTAGATATTCATTAATATTTGACTCTGTGGATGAGATTTAGATATTACCCTGTGACTTGTGATTAGTATTACCACTTATGAATTATTGTTCATATACAGCGTACGCACGTATATATGGTTTCCATATATTGGAGTTGCCATATATACGGGCGGCTGGCATAGTTACGTATCCTGGTCCTACGTATTTTGGGACTGGGACGTGACATATTTTTAGTGGTGGCCCATGCAGGTTAGAGCATATTGTCTCGGTTACGTTACTGTACCGAGCAAGCCTGCACCTAGGATTAGAGCATAGAATCTCATCCATGATTGACTATGACTTAATCTTCCTTCCAATCTGTCCTACTTACAAATTGTATCCTGCTTGATTCATGTACTTTCCTGATAATTCTTGAGTATAGCCCCTGCTAGAATATAGGAATCCCTGTTTATAGGATGATAATTAGAGTAGTATTCCTATTAAGAACACCACTAGGACATTGACATATCATTAAGTTCTGACTACTTAATGAACCCTAGCCTTCCTTATTACCTAAAGAAACCCTAGCGTCACTTACCTATAGATTAAATTACCCTTATTCCTTGACGTATTTGTGTATGACTTGAGAGTAGTATGAACACTACTAGAATTAGTTAGAGAATTGACCATTGTGCTGACCTTAGTCTTGAGGAACCCATAGAAATTCAAGGTTAAATACTAGGACAGAAACCTCATCCTATGATTGGATAAACCATATTTTACGCCAGAGACCCTTTACCCTTGTTGGCGTAAAACCGATTGACCGTTGTTGACGTAAAAGCCAAACCACTGCCTAGTTGTCACGACCCGCACCCGAAAATCGGGCATGAGCCGTGGGTACGTCCAGCCTACGCCGCAGAATCGGCGGTAGAACGCTGTAAAGGTCCGTTCTAGGTCAACCAACTATCTAGATAACTCACAGAAAAATCCGGCATGACCTCTCCAAAAGGAGGGCAAAACCACGCAATATATATATGTGAATAAAATCCTCTCCAACAGGAGGGCAACCACGCAATATATATATGATAATAATCTCAATCACAAAACTAGAGGAAGAATATAAGCACGATATGATATAAACAAAGAAAACCAGAACCAAGAGAGCAAGACAATCCAAAATGATACAGTCCAAGTCTAAAAGCTAAAACATCTCACAGAAGCACAAAAGAATAAGTACAGTCATCCAAAATACAAACTACTGGAAATAACCCAGGAAACCCACCTAGCTAACTAGGGTGCTATCGGCGTCTCCTCGGCGCACTCCTCCTCGATCACGGGGTCACAACAGTCGTCAATACCAGGCCCGTAGAACGTAGGGCAATAGTCCTCAGGATCCTCTGGAAAAAATATGCCCAGTCAGGACTGGAGCGAAGTACATAACTCTGAAAGCAACTCCAAATACATGGTAAGGTGTATATGACGAGCAATAGAAAAGTAATCAAGATGCACAGGAAATAAATATAAGCTGGAGCACAATAAATAGCTGTAATATAAACTGGAGAATAATACAAGTAGTGGAAAAGTAACTGCAGGTGAGAAACATGAATACTAGCTATGTGCCTTGAGCACAAGTTCGTTATGTGATCGGCTTAGGTTGCACATGAAAAACACTACGATAACTCCGTTATGCGTGAGTTGCATAACCGACATACACATGAATACTGTTTGGCTTTGATCACATAACCAACTCACTACTCCCCTCCCCCACTAATACCATTGGATCCAACCACAACACGCTACGTACATGATAATAGCTCGCGCACACGAAGGCGAGAGCACAAGAAGCACATGATAGCACATGATAATCAATACCCGAAGCACATGATGAAATACACGTGATAGAGTACCCGCTGAACACGGTAAGGGGGATAGCACCTCATGACGGGATCCACTAGTACCAGCTCGTGTAATAATGTGTCAGAATCAAGTATTACAGTTCTAGAACAAGTGATATAAACGCTATCATGAAATGGAAACTATCAGAGGTAGGTACTCGCCTGATGTCCTGAGCAACTGATGAGGATCGAGGTCCGGACCGGTGACGCAAGGACCTAATGCGAAAAGCAAGGATTAAACAGGGTTCTAAGCATTTAAACTGATATAAAATAATTAAAAACAGGCTTCTAGGGCTATTCTAGGTCGAACGGGTCAAACCGGTGAAATTCGGGTCAAAAAGTCAACCCGGGGTCCAAAAAGTCAACTCTAGGTCAAAACTAGGTCAAACGTTGACTTTTATGGTCAACGGGTACAATTATGGTCAAAGCTAGGTCAAACTAGGGTGCCCCTGAAATTCTAGGTCAAACCGAGCTCATAAAGCTACTAAACTCACAAACTCGCCTAATCGAGATACCGGGATACCCTCGGTATCCGATACCTCGCCCTAGGCCACGTACCCCGCCTAAACCCGCTAAAACCTATGCTAGCACGCGTAATTATATATATATAAACATATAAAAATCATTCCCAAGCATTTCCTAGGCTAATGCTCAAATACCCCGCTCGAAACTCAATACCTTGAATATCTCAAGGTATCGAGATACCTCGGTATCTCAAGGTATTGGGGTTTCGCTCTAAAACCCTCTAACTAGCTACCTAGCTATTAATTATATACCTAGTTATTAATCTAGGCTAGGTAATATAGATATCTACTATATTTATATATATCTAAGTATGTATATACCTATGTATATAGATATCCACACACATTTACCCGATTACCCATTATCTTACCCTATGCATAAATATATATTACTAACTATAATATATATATCTACCTCTAGGTATATATATATATCTATGCATATAGATATAGGTATCTATCACATATCTACTAATCTAGGTAACTATCTAGCTACCTATCTAACTATATGTATATATATATTCATATCTAGATATCTATATATCTATCTATCTAACTTATCTATCTACCTATCTATCAACATATATATATATATATCTATATATCAAACTCTTTTCCTCCCTCGCTAGCTACTACCCGCTGCTACTGCTGGAGCTTCTTATTCCTGCTGCTGCTGCTCCATACTTCGCATTGCTGCTGCTGTGCTGGCTCTATATGCTGCTGCTACTGCTCTTGGCTGCTGTTACTGCTGCTCTTGTTGCTGCTGGAGCTGCTGCTGCAGGCAGCAGCAGCTACTGCCCTGCTGTGGCAGTGGCTGAACCCCCCCTCCTCTCACATACACACACACACACTCCCATATACACATATATATATCACTCTCTCTATATATATATATATCTACATATATATCTATATATATATCAACTAGATACATATATATATACACACTTAACTACACACTCTAACACACACACTAGCACACTCACACACTAATACACACACTCACTTAAACACACACACCTATAAATATACATAGCTATATATATATATATAAACACATATTAATATATATATGCACACTTACAAATATATATATATATATATACATACCAATACACACACACTCTAAGATATATATATATATATACACATACACATCTATATATATATATATATACACATACACACGCAAGCACACTTATACATATACATATATATATCTATACACATAGACATATACATATACAAGTACATAAATATAAATACACACATATATATAAATATATATATACATATACACACATACAATTATATATAAATATATATATATAGACACATATCAATACAAACACAACCACGCACACAACACTCAAACCACACGCCCTACTCACGTCCAACGACCCCGACACTCACCAATACCCTAAAATATATAAAATATAGCCCAAAAACTCTAGCACACACTCCCCGATACTAACCCAACGCGCGCACAAAGCCGAAACGAGGAAACCAAGTCGAAATGGCCGTTCGGTCATTTCGACGAACACGTGGTGCGCGGCTCAGAAAACCTCCTGAAACGCACACCAAACGAACTCGGAATCGGCCCAAAATTTATCCATGCGCTCTACACGATGTCTAGATCCTAGAAAATGCGCTCCCACGTCGATTCTAGGCCCGTGGCGGAAACGCACACGCACTTAGAATCAGCGACGACGAAAAGCCCCAATTTCGCCCGAAACGTCCGTTTCTCCGCGATACGGCTTTTCGTGTCCGAACGGAGACACGCACTCACCCTCTAGACACCCGACAATGTCTACCTAGGTCCGTCTAACCTAGGACATCACCCAAAATTGGGCCAAATTCGGATTCCACCCAAATTCGACACAAAACCTAATGTCAAAGTTTCTAAACTCACCCAAACTAGTTCCAACTTCCTCCTACGGGTAGGGTTAGGGTCTAGGAGGGTTCTACAACACTAATTACACTACACAAAAATAATTAGGAAGAGGAAAGTTAGGTTTTACCTCTTGGGAGTTGGAATCCCAAGGCCAAAGTCTCACAATCCCTAGAATTCACCTCCCTCAAGCTCCAAGCCACCAATTTTAGCTCTCACACTAGATCTAAGCTTCTCACACCTAGGTTAGAGAAAATGTAAGGTTAGGGTTAGCTTAAGGAAGAAGGAATGAAAGAAAGAAAGAAGAAAAGTGGAAGAAAACTTACTTTGGAGAAGAAGGAAGAAGGAAGAAGAAGTGGAGAAGAAGAAATGAAGAAGAAGTGGAAAATGAAGAGGAATAAAGAAAGAAGGGGGGGCTGCTGCTGGCTTTCTCACGGGTGGGTAGGTAGGGGCCGGCCACATGTAGAAAATGGGGGTTTACATGTACAAAGGTCCAAAATGCCCTCCCGTAAATTGGTTTTGGGTTTCGGGTCTCCAAATGCACTCAAACTAGTTCCAAATCTCTCCAACTAACCTCCTAAAAATAAAATAATAATTCTAGGCCCCAAAATAATTCTCACAAGGGTGTGGGCTGGGTCGGACATGGGTCCACTAGGGTCTGACATGGGTCCAGGCTAGCCAAAACCCTAAAATAATCAAAATAAAAATAAGACAAGCACTAATTAATTATAAATATAAATAATTAAATACAATACACTATTTATCAAATAAAAAAAAATATACCCTATTTTCTAGAATTGGGTAGTGACACTAGTTGGCGTAAAAGCCAAATCATGTAGAAGCTTGTCCCCTTTACGCCGCCCTTAGTCTTCCTTATCCTGCGTATGACGCGTCATGCAAGCCACGTAGGTAACTGCCCTGCGTAAACCTGATGATTCATGACTAATAGATAACCAGCATAGAGTAACCTGATTAGGCGTAATATAAGGATAAGATTTAAGAGTATTTGTTACAGCCTTAGCTTTCCCCAAATACGACCAAATCCTGCGCAGAGATATGCCTCGAGCCATGTGAAAAAAGAAACAGCTTTTTGACGGGACATCTGGTTTTGTCTCACCTCGAGCGTAAAATGACTGGTATCCAATATGTCCCTAAACGACAACCTGGATCTCCGTGTAAACCATCATCACAACCCATCCACTCGATCGTTGTGCAAGTACTTTTGTCAGAGGACAAGATTCATTAACTTGACTGACAAACTCATGAGTTTCTTGTACAACTTTACGCAACAATCTTTTACGCTCAGACTTTTTACGCAGACAGCTCTGAAGCTCTACCTTACGCTTCTCTGTTTTACGCGGATAACCCTGAAACCTGTTTTACGCCAACAGTTTGAATCCCTGATTTACGCCAAATTATTTTATCCCTGCTTTACGCAGACAACCTCGAACCCCTACTTTACGCAGACTTCCTTAAATCTCTGTTTTAGCGGACAGCCTATAGTGTTTATTAAGATTGTAGAACTTAGAAGGCCATACCTCTTTTGGGTCAACTAGCGACTTAGACAAGGAATTATAATAATAACTGTAGAGATTAGAGTGTCTTGTCTTTTTGTGAATTTTAATTGTTTTGAAATTTCTCACATCATAATCTAGCGTACTTATATTTACCATACTACCTTGACTTATGCCGCTATTATAGCCTAGTTTTGCAAGCTTATTCTTTATCAAGCTTGTTCTTGAGATATGTATTATTGGAGTACTACACTAATACATTTCAGAATCAGTGTATTACGGTCTGATCAACCATAGTGCACTTGGTTCGCCCTTCGCATAACTACTTTACGTGGATTGAGATATATAGTGATTAGTAGATATATGTACTTGTCCGTTAGATATGCCTGAGCATATCGTATCAGCTACATAACTGTGCTGATCCGAATATGTGAATAGGGATTACCAAAATAGAATTTCAATCCACAACTGCCTTGACAATTCCTATTGTAATCTTTAAACGCCTTGACCTCCACACTTCTAATCTATTACTCCCCTCTTGAACTCTTGATTATTGTTTATCGTCTTTCCCTATTTCGGAAAAACGAAACCTCGTGCCTCATATAATTACGATAAGTGTATTGTTTCTATAACCATTTTTGTTTGTTCTTGGGTAATTACCAAACCCTATTATTAGATTAGATTGCAGTTTAAAACTGTGCTATCTTTAGAATGACCTTTGTTACCTACCTACCTACCTACCTACCTACCCACCTACCTACGTTTTATTACGATCCTGATACGTGCATCGCTATGACAGCATAAGATTTTTATTTTTGCCTCGTAACTTGGGTCAAGTTCAGAACTCAAGTGTTACGAAGGAATGTATCATTTTGCTGACAGGAGTCTAAATGGATTTCACCTGGATAAATAATTGATTGACTCCTGAATGGATAGCAGCACCTATGACTAGGTTGACTTGTAAGGATCAAGAATTCCTATGGACCGACCCACCAAGTCAGCACTTTTCTTACCTATAGAGTTGGCCAGTCTGCAGAAGCTCTAGCTATGGAGACATTACTTATTTGAGGCAGATCGTAAGATTGCACGACATACCAGTCAGCATTGTACCAGACAAGGATTCGCGTGACCAGAGTTGATGGTCAACCGAAGAGACAGTTAAGTAAATACAAGGACACTGGCGAGCAGTACAAGACAGACAGAAGCAGTGAGCAGACCGTCATCATCGTCCCTTGGAAATTCAAAGAGGATGATCATATCTTTTTGAGGATATCACCATTAGGCCGAGACCTGTCGTATCAAGAGCAACCCGTGGGAATCCTTGATCATCGAGAAAAGATATTGAGAAACCAGTCTATTCCCTCGGTCCGCGTGGCATGGAAGCATAGCGCGCCAGGAGAAACAACTTGGAAGCGCGAGTACGACATGCGTAAACGTCTTTGAACCTATTCTTAACCCAAGATATAAATTACTTTGTTAAATTATATCTTATGCCGTCTTTTACTTCTACCATGGCTTAGTTTTAATTTCGAGGACAAAATTTTTATAAGTTGGGTAGATTGTAAACCCCCTCGACCAGATTCCAGTATTTTAGGAATATTTTCCAGGTATTCAGGATTTATGGCAATATTTTAATTTATTTTGCTTACATATCCTATTGACCTGTGCACCTGTCCATCACCTAATTATTTGGAGCTTTACCTTGACTGTTATCCCCGAACGAAGTTCACGTACCTCTCCTAGACATGCCAGTCTACTATCCTGCACTTTGTGCAACTCCTAGATACTCAGTTTCGAGCCTCGTATGAGATGCACAAATAGCGTTACAAACGTCCGTATTTAATTCCTATTTTAAATTTCCAGATCTGTACCCATCCCTGTTCCAATAGAGATTTGAGGCCCAACATGCACCTGTTTTGCCCAGACAAAAATACGTTAATATTCTACACTGAGTATACTACATTTAGTGTATTGACACCGTAAGAAAATTATGGCCCTACCTGCCTCTAAATAATTAGAGAACACCGTGCGCAGTATTTATTAATTAATTAAATACGATGACCCGTATCATCCCAAAACCAGGCCTAGTCCCTGCCCAGACTCACTCCCACCCCCTCGGGACCCTCGCACAGCAATTTTCCTCAATTCTGTGAATTTTAGTATTTTCAGGAATCAGGTGTTTTTCCTAGACAATTTCGTAATTGCGTAATTTTCCAAAATAGGACCTTTGAGCAATTTATAAAATTACAGGGACTTTTCTGTAAATTATTGTGCGAGGTGTCACCCCCTAATTGGCCGGTGAACGTGCACCGTCCATTCCAAAAGGAGTCCAGATTCGATGTATTTACATAAGGTAAATATCCTAATTTGTAAATTACAATTTAACCCTTATATCTATTTATTTTCTATAAAAGAAAAAGAAAAAGAAAATAAAAAACAAAATAACCCAAACCCTAACCCTACCCTGGCCGCAGCCGCCCCCCCTCCTTCCCGTCGCCGGAGCGGCGAGCCCCCCCTCGCCGGAGCCGACCCCCGCCCGCGGCGAGTTCCCCCCCGCTGACCCGATCTCCTCCTCCTCTTCTCCTTCACGACCTCCTCCTCCTATTCTCCTCCTCCTCCCCCTCCGCCTGACGACCCCCTCACGTCTCCGCCACCACCACCAACACCACCATCTCCAGCACCACTTCTCCCCCTTCTCCTCCATCTCCACCGCCACCCCCATCACAGCCACTCGCCACCGCCATCCCCGAGCTCCAGCCGACCCCTCGACAGCCCTCCCCTTCTTCTTCTTCCTCCCTGAACCCGACCCCGCCCTAGCCCCCTCTCCCCGAGCCCAGGCCGACTTCTTCCCCCCCTGGCCGAGACCACAGCCACAGCTCCTCCTCCTCTTCTCGTTCTCCTCCCCGAGCTCCGCCCTCCGCTACCCGACCCTCTCCCCAGCTCCTCCTCCCAGCCGACGAGCCGCCGTCCCCCGGCCGAAGCTCCCCCGTCCGGTCGGCAGCAACCCCCTGACCCGCTCCACTGTCCGGTATTCTTCTTTCCGACCCCTGGCGGCCTCCCTCGTCCGGCCGGCTGAACAACAGCGGCTCCGGACCACCCCGCAACGACCCCGACTCGAGCAAACCGGACACAGCAGCATTTCAGAGCCCGGACACAGCCCGGACACGATCAGCGTCGTATCGCAGCTCTTCCCGGACACGGGAAATTCATTCTGCGGAGCCCTGTTCAGGTAACCCGTTCTATCTCCTCGTAGATCTATTTTTAATTCTGTCAGTTGTGACACGTAGGCTATGTGATCCTCTCGGTGCCCGTGCAACCCGCTCGGCGCATCGCGTCCTGTGGCGATCGCGGTACGCGATCCAAAAACAGCAAAAACCACGCCCGATTCACCCCGGAACTGAGTACGTCCCGCCAAACGGGATGACTTGGTCGCACGCGGTCTTTACCGAAATGTGCGCGCCGTTGATACGGACATGCAGAATTTCACAGAAGTTGATTTGGATGTGCGTGTACACCGGAATCAACGCGTATCCGCCTGTTCTGGAACAAGCTGCAACTTTGTGTACACACGTCGGATTGAGACAAAACTTGTGCCATCGGACTCGTAGCAATACGCTGGTCCTATGATCCAAGTTTGGTTCAATTCTGAGAACGTTGGCAAAATCCCGTATCGTGGGCCCCACAGGCTCCACTTGACGGGCGATTTTGTGACCGGCTCATCGGAATCTAATTCTGGAAGTTCTGTTGGGTTCGTATCATCGTTCCTGACTTGTTGACACTAAGTTTGGCAAATTTGGAGACCTTTGACCCTGACACATTTTTCGGTACAAAGCGGCCCACATGTGGACCCCGCTTTGACCAAAAACTGTCATTTTCGCCCCTGTGTCCAAATTGGACTTAAGGACAGGCGTTTCTAGCTATTTGATATTTTCTGAGACTGTTAGTGATGTTTATTTCAGTATCCGGAGACATTTATTCTGAGGCCATAGTTTCTGACACTTGGTATTTGCCATCGGGACATTATATTTGCAGCTCTCCTGCCAGGCAAGTATACCTTGCCTTGTTGTACTGTTTAATTTTAGTTATTGATAGTTACCTGTTTATTTATTATATAAATGTGCGCGTCCGAGAAAACTCGGGTGCAGTCAACGAAGGCGTTGACGTTAGGATTGTATATGACCTAGTGTCTAGTAGACCCACCTAAAATTGTGAAATTATTGGTATGACTTCCCAGGCCTTGACACCTATCAGTACACGTCACAGAGTGAGTTCATGTAGGGACTCGTGCCTCATATTCGACTGGCCATCGGTGTGAGCAACACGTGTAACGGCATTTAGCTTAGTTGTTTATTCTATGGAGACTTGCATCATTATACGAGATGTCCACGTCGTTTTCACGACTTGTATATCTCCAGTGGGCGGGGAAGATATCTAGTAGGCGTATGGGATACCCCCTTATTGAGTCTTTTATCCTTCGTACCATGCTCCTCGGAGATGGTCGATTGCAGAGCTACCCGTGTGTCCGGGGGCATATGACACATATACTAGCCAGTCATGACGATTGGTGAATTACGTCAGCATATGTCAAGCCTACACATTCCCATGCGTACTATAAGGTCTTCAAATTGCATTCACTTAGATGGTTAGCACACCCCATTTACTGATTCAATATTTACATTATGGCATGCTTCTATGTATCTTGTTATGTCCCTCTGAGGACCTGGTCCCTTTCCAGATGTAGATGTTCCTGAGTATTCGTGGGAGCGCAGATTCCGGACAGGCTACTTATATCTCGAGTAGATATTTGAGCCTCGTGATTGTCAGATGTTGTTCTTATATGGTGTGTATCTGGTTCCTTTTATATTCTATTTCGGCAGTGGATTTGTTTCCATCCGACTGTCATTCTCTAGTTACTTTATATTGAGATCTAGTTACTTGGTTATTAGATATTCATGTATATTTGACTCTGTGGATGAGATTTAGATATTATCATGTGACTTGTGATTAGTATTACCACTTATGAATTATTGTTCATATACAGCGTACGCACGTATATATGGTTTCCATATATTGGAGTTGCCATATATACGGGCGGCTGGCATAGTTACGTATCCTGGTCCTACGTATTTTGGGACTGGGGCGTGACACATATATACATACGTAGAGGGGGGGTGGGGTACCTGACGTGTCAGGGGGGGCCCACAGTCGTCGTCGCCGGCGGAGGAGGGGGGGGAGGGGGGCGGAGGTCCGGCGGGTCGACGGCGGGTCAGCCGCAACAGTAGCAGTAGCAGGTTCAGTAGTAGTGGCAGTAGCAGCGGCAACTGTGGCAGCTGCAGCGGCGGCTGCGACGGCGGAGGCGGCGGCTAGGACGGTGGCGTGGTGGTCGGAGAGAGGCCGAGGGAGGGGCGAGACGGTGGTACTACTGTCGGAGATGGGGGAGAACTGAGGTGGGAGTGGTGAGGGTTTGGGTGAAGGGGGGGGTGTAGGGTTTTAGGGTTAGGGCATTTAGGTAATTTTAGGTTTATAAATATCTAGATATTTATTAGATATTTATTAGATATTTTAGGTTTATAAATATCTAGATATTTATTAGATATTTTGGGTTTATAAATACATTGAATCGGGACCCATTTGGAATGTACGATTGAGAATCACCCTCCAATAGGAGGAGGACACCTCGCACATAAAATTTTGCAGATAAAACCCTGCAGTTTCACAAATTGCACAGAAGTCCTATTAAATTGGAAAATTGCGCAATTACAAATTTTTTCGAGAAAAATACCTCTTTTCTGAGGGCGCTGTAATGCACAGAAATAAGGAAGGGTGTTCAGTAAGGGTCTAGAGGGTGTGGGGTTGAGTCTAGGCAAGGGTTGGGCCTGGTTTTGGGTGATGCGGGTCACCGTATTAATTTATCAGAAATTAATGCGCATGGTGTTTTCTAATTATTTAAAAATATACAGGGTCAGAATTTAGTACAGTGCAAGTATACTAGTCGTAGAATACTCAAAGTAGAATAATAACGTAATTTAGTTTGGACAAAACAGGTTCCTGTTGGGCCTCTAATTTCGATTGGAACGGACAAGGGTACAGGCTTAGAAATTAATTAAAAATTAATACGGACGTTTGTAACGATATTTGTGCGACTAAAATGAGACTCATGCCAGCGTATTTGTGAGTTGCACAAAGTTCAGAATAGTAGACTGGCATGTCTAGGAGAGGTATGCGAACTTTGTTTGGGGGGAACAATCAGTGTAATGCTCTAAATATTGATGTGATGGACATGTGTACTAATCAATAAGATATTGCATAAATAAATTTAAAATACTGTAAATAATCCTAATTTGTTAAAAATAATCCTAATTTTACTATCTAATGCTAAAATCTGGTCGAGGGAGTTTACAGTCATTCTGTGGCCTACCTTCGTAAGGTTGTGACATGCTAGCGTAAGGCTGGGAATATCCCTCGTAATGTTGTGGCATGCCAACATAAGGTTGTGACATGCCAGCGCAAGGCTGCGAAGTGCCCTTGTAAGCTTGGGATGTTCCCTCACCAACTTGTAAAATTTGTGCCTCTTTATTTCTCGAACCAGCTCCTCGATCACGTGTCCTACGAGGACGTGCCTGCCTCTGTCTCACGAAGCCTACCGGATGGCTGTTTGGTATATCGAGTGGAGTAAAACGGGGACTCAGTGGTGCACGTAGATATTGTACAGCCGTCCCTAAAATTCCTTCTGGATCTCTTTCAGGGTCCTCAACTATATCAGCCAGTATCTCCGCCTGAATATTTAAATCTACACTCAATGAATATAAAGTAACATATATAAAGATGATAGTTTATGCAAATACGAACACATATCACTAGAGCATCGCGTGCCCTCCTGTCACGCAAGCTCATATCGTCTAAAGCTCGTGGCTGGAACCGAGGTTTTTTAAATTTATACATCCTATTTTGCACTAGCGGGCATCCATACCAACGTAGAAAATCGGTAGTACCCTCTATTGTAAAATGTTAACACAAAATGATATGTAAGATCTAATAACGTATAATTTATTTGAAATGCCCTTTAACTTATAATCTGCCACCGATGTCATCAATTCAGACATGTGTTTCACGCCATGCGTGATAAATCTGGAATGCCAACCAATCATATATGTACGAACCCGCTCTTCCATATTTGATTTGGTACTGCTAGAAGCCAAAGGCTCCGGGGGTATCATCTGTTTCAGTCTGAACTGTCGCATAACACGATCCGCTGGATGAAACATGATAGATCCGTTGTACATGATATAATACCTTTGGAGACTGCAGACACGTTCACAATCTCTCACTTCTTGTGGCACATTTAGTGGTTGCCAAACAACTTATTTGACATTTAGCAAGTAATAAATGGTAGGTACAACAATATATTTGAAAATTTTAATTTAATAATTATATACTAACCTCATAGGCGGTTAATGTGTCAAATCGATGCCGGTAGAGAGATACCACTTTTGTCATACAATGCACGTAATCTGTATTTCTAGTAATCCAGCGAATGCCTGCTGGCCATACTGTTTGCTCAGCGCTATATATATTAACTGGTCTACCAATCTCGAAGTGATCGTAACACCAGAACTACAAAGAAGAACACAAATAAGATCCAAATAAGAGAGAGAGAGAGAGAGAGTGGACGGGTGTGAGTGAGAGAGTGGAGAGTGAGTGAGAGAGAGAGAGAGGAGAAGAGAGATGAGAGAGTGTGAGTGAGAGAGAGGAGCGATAAAAAAAAGAAAAAAAATGGAAAACGCCCCTAGTAAAGACGTTTTTTCTAGGAAAAACGCCATTCCAAAGGGCGTTTTCTTGTGTATAATTTTTTTTTTCCTCCGTTGCTCCGTTAACTTTAAGTAACGAAAAGCATAAAACGTCCTTATAAATGACGTTTTGATGTTCTGATTGTAAAATTTGAAAATATAATACTTTTATTGTAAATATTTTAATTTTTTTTGCTCTCAACGAAATTTTTCGTGTATATATATATATATATATATATATATATATATATATATATAAAGGAGGGTCAATCATATTTATGGCCCCCCATCTCTCTGTGTATTGATAACACAACATGTGAAAAGAACCCTCCCACATTCATTCTCTCTCTCCCAATCAAAAGATGTATAATCTTTGGGTGACTTTCTTTTACTACCATAGGCAGATATGCTTTCACTATTGTGGTCCTAAGATTAGAGAGATCTCCTTCCCGACAGCACTATCATCCCATGCCCTTGAGAAGACCACCAGAGCCTTTAAGGAGGGCAGGCCTTTCGAATCCTTACTACGTAACAATCTTTGAATATATATATATATATATATATATGTGTGTGTGTGTGTCTGTGTGTGTGTGTGTAATTTTCTGGTAATGCATTAACAAATTTGTTTTTAGATGGAGGTTTTATATATATATATATGTGTGTGTGTGTGTGTGTGTGTGTGATTTTCTGGTAATGCATTGACAAATTTGTTTCTTAGGGTCTGCATTCTGGGCAATTAAGGAGGGTCTGCATTCTGGGCAATTAAGGATGATGCAAAGAAATTAGGTAGAGACCTTCCCTCTTTTACTTGCATATGGAAGTTTTGCAGTTACTGATGTTGAAATTGCTTTTGAAAGCTAAAAATTCCACATTTAGTTTGTTTTTCTTTCAAACTAGGCCATGTGTAAACTTAATTTTCATCAATTTCATCCAATTGAAATAATGTTCAATTATGGAGAGAGACTATAGCCCGGAGAGGAGAAGATGACTCACATATACATAACTAATAAATATCTGAAATAATATTACAAAATCAGCAATAAATCCATACTCAATAATCATAAAATAAGAAATCCATGAGTATGACGTCTTTGCAGCATGAAAGACGTCGGTATACAAAAGACGATATATATTTGGGTTTGCATGAAACAAAACAAATCAGTCTACGAAATTCTCGCAACCCTCTAAAATGATGTCACGACGGAATCAAGATTTTAAACGTGGTTTCATAGTTTTGTCTTGTGTTTCAAATTTTTGGTTACCATTTGAATTTTGAAGCAATAGATACCAAATGACAAACAGCAAAACTTGAACATAAAAGACAAGTGTTACATTTTTTTGTTGTTGACGAAAATGATATTTGGTCCGTCCATGATCATACTCATCCGTTCACCGTGTCCACGTGGTAGCAACCTATTGTCTCTTCTGCCAGCATGACTACCTCCGAAATCTCGGGCCCCCTCTAATGGGGAGCCGTTAGCAAGGGCGGTCACGTCCAAAGTCCGGGCCAAATAGCAGCATTCTTTTTTCCGATGACGTCTTCTGGTAGTTTTCGAGTATTTGTCATCTGTCGTTTTATATTATAAGAAAAAATAAATTGGAATAGAAAACAGTGTGTAGAAGAATGTTACCAAGAAAAGTGACAGCATCTAGTGGCATGCAAGTAATAAGCAGACTGGTGGCCGGACTCTCGAACCATGCAGGTTCAGAGTGACACTGAGCCCAAGGGTGGGGTGAGGGGCATGGTGAATCTATGGCTCACAGATGGTCCCCTATAGTCCCCACTCTCTCTCACTCTCTCTTTCTCTGCAAACCTCAAGTGGAGCTTTCAATTTATGTGAAGATATAGGTGAAGTGTGGGGACTTGCATGAATGAATGAATGGAGCTAAGCTGATGATGATGATGTTAAGTTAGAGGTTGCATTGTATTGTATTGTATAGATATTTGAGAGAGGGGGGGGGGGGGGGGGGGGGGGGTTGTTGTTGTTGTTGCTGTTGCTGTTGTTGCAAGAGGAACGAAGTAAAAAATTTCGATGTAGAGAGTCTGCGTCATGCGTACGTATATTTTATGAGTTTCTTCGTTTGGATGGTTGTTGGAAGTGAATTGGAAAGTTTAACTTTTTGTAGTTCCTTCGTTTGGATGGTTGTTTTTGGATGGTTGTTGGAAGTGAATTGGAAAGTTAACTTTTATAGTTCTTTCGTTTGGATGGTTGTTGGAAGTGATAGAAGTTATATGGTTTTCCACTTTTGAATATGGTAAGGCTACCTCCAACTAAAACTGTAGTAGTAGTAATAATAATAATAACCGATAATAATAATAATAATAATTACTACTAGTAATTTTAATTTTAATAATAATAATAATAATAATAATTATATTTTTATAGTTGTTTACAAATGGACATAAAATATAAATTGATTTCCATAATAGTTGAAATAAATTTATTTCCATAAATTGATTTCGATTAAGAGTTTTTTAATTAAATAAAAAAACAAAATTATTATTTATTAAGACAAATTTTGTTTAGAAAGAGTTAGGAAATATAAAACACACGATTATTAAGACACATTTGAATTTTGTTTAACAACCATCATATATTTTTTTTTTTAATTTTTTTTAATGAAGTGAGAGGAGTTCACCTCACACTTAGGTAAATTTTTTTTTTTTCCGGAAGTGAAAATAGTGAGCAGTAGAGTCGACAGGAACTCTAAAAGCCATTCCATCAAGTTTTTTTTTTTTTTCACTTCACTAAATTCTAATCAAACAACAATCTTTTCTTTCTACATTAATTTTTTCTATTTTTGTTTGACTTCCGGGTGAGTTTTGCTCAACCAAACAGACCCTAAGACAACAGCCCCACAAGCAAAGGAAGAGCTGTGGATGAATGGATCATGACTGCTGAGAGAGAGAGAGAGACAAGACCAAGGGGAAGTAGCTGGTAGATGTGGGAGAGAGAAGAAGAGGGGGGGGGGGGGGGGGGGGGGATAGTGACCCATCTCTGGGAGTGGAAGAAGGGTGCTCTGGGAGCGGAAGAAGGATGGGGATGTGCACAGTTATCAGACGGAATAATTGCACAAGGGATCGAAGGAAGGATGACCAGTCGACATGCAATAATAAAACCCCATCCCCCACCACCCACACCCACACCCACACCCACACCCACACACACGGAACGGATCGCGAAGGGAACGGGTCCGTCCCGCAAACTAACGAATCCGGTCCGAGTCAATCAAATTTGGCTCAGGCTGACTTGTGGCCAACCCTAACAAAATTTTTGCAACCTATGGTCCGAGTCCATCAAATTTGGCTCCAGGCCGGCTCGTGGCCAACCCTAACAAAAACTTTGCAACCTATGATATAAATACAAGTAAAAGTCTAGATACAAACATGATGATACTTATATGTAAGAATGAAATTCTATCTGATCTCACGGGTACTTTGTTGGATAGATCTCCAAATCCTTGGCCGAATATTCTCCTGAGTCTGGCTCTGGTCCGCTGATATACGGATAAATCTAGCCTACTAAACTTCGAAAGGATCAAGATTCTCATAAGAAAGTAACAAGATACATAACATATATAGCGACTCTTGGATTTATAAGGGAGGGAGTGAGATTTTAGAACCATTTCAACAACAATTTCGATGTTCCATCCAACAACATTAATCTCAATATATAATTAAAATTTTTGTAGAGTTATCTCCTTTAGGAGTCCACATAGTTCACCCTTTTACGACTTCCACGTAGGAGAGTTTTGTTTATTTTCCTTATCCATCCTAAGCTCATCCCCACAATTTTTTTAAAGCAAGTAATTCTTTGTTGATGAAACTCAAAAAACTATATACAATCCTTAAACCCAACACAATGCACAAAAAATCATCAACGTGGGCCTATAATGCCTATGTCACCATCTATGTTTCTATTTACAACATACTTACCAAGCGATAGACCCTCGAAGATGCGACAGTTTTGTTCTCGCCAAGTATGCCATACTGCAGATCCCATGACTAATCGAATCCGTATGTACGCTACAGACCCCCTTCCCTTCTGTGATTAATTCACTTCGTTCATGGCAGAGTCAAGGTCTCTAAGCGTCAAATTGGGTAGCCAAGCTTGATGCGGTGGCTATTTCAAATATCCCAAACATAGTCGTAGCAAAAGAAAAGATGATCCCAACATTCAACTGTATCGCAACATAAGTTTCAGCTCAGGTGTGTGCAATGAACCCTAAACTGACAACCTATCATGAGTGAGCAATATGTCCCTCACCATCTTGTAGAAGCACAAACTCGTCTTTACTGTCGCTCCCTTCACCTACGCTAATTCAGCCTTGTCCATGTACGAGTACACAAGACAGATTTGGTCCAGCGCAGTTCTAAAGGCAAATTTTCCTTTCTCTAGATTCTCCCAAACCTAGCAGTCCTCTTCCTGCTCCTTGTCGATCTTCACCGCACATATGTCCTCGGCGTGAGCTCCCTCTATCGGATGTTCACGAAGTTGCCACTCACCATCCTGAATAAGACAACTAATATATATATATATATATATATATATATATATATATATATATATATAAGGTAAATTTAATTATTACGATCTCCTGGTAAATGACAGGATTATAGCATGTAGACTTAAAAAAACTCAACCCTTAGGTAATGAGAACTAAGGAACAAGCAGAACCACATACAACTAAATACTATCAAGATCTTTATCTATCTCGGAAATCATTAAAGCAACCTATGGTTCACCCCTTTGTTCATACGAGTACTCTCACAACAGGACAACGAGACTCCCTCTTGGTTCAAGCATTCTCCTTTAAGGTTAGATTGTTTACTCACTACCTTAGCAGTCCAAGTAGGATTATGACACACAAGCTAGCATCCCTTTCAATGAGGAGCTCAGTATTTCTAGCAAAGTCAAGTCATCGGGTATGACTCCTTTAGTGTTTCGTCGAGCCTTCTTTGTGTGCTTTCCTCCCATTCTAGCATCAGGTTGAGCTAAGAAAGTAATCAATGCAGTATCGTTCAAGCAGTTTGTTTGAGGGATCCTCGACACGAACACCAACAGAGCTTGCTAGTTTTTCATGCTTTCTTCAGTATGCTAAGGAACCTTAGGTTTAGGTCCCAACCTATTTTCCAGAGAAGATCCTGCACCTGTGGGTCTGACAGCCTGTACTACATGTTGCAATCTTATTTGTTTCCTCCTGTGGCTGGATCCTTTCACCCATTTTTAGAGCACTGAATAGTAGTGTTAACACACACACACACACACACACACACACACACACACATACACACACACACACATATATATATATATATATATATATATATATATATATATATATATATATATATATAGAGAGAGAGAGAGAGAGAGAGAGAGAGAGAATGTGTGTCACGCCCCAGTCCCAAAATACGTAGGACTAGGAACACGTAAGCATGCCAACCGTATGTATATGGCAACTCAAATATATGGATACCATAATACACACGTACGCTATAATATGAATATAAACTCACGTGTGGTATAAATATTGTCACAAGTCACCGATATACTAAATCTCATCCACACAACAAGTCACAAAAAGGAAATAACTAAACTAGAATAAAGAGTATGAATAATCCAAAACTAATAGTCGGGTAGAGACAAATCCACTACCAATGACTATATCAATACTAAAATGAGGAAGAGGGATAAATCACCAATATAAATAAGATGATGATATAAAGAGATCAGCGAAGCGATCCCTCGCTAGAGATAATCAAAGATGCTCCGAAGGTAAGTCCTCCTCGGAAGAGATAAGCAGTAAGTCCTGATCCGTGCTCCTGCGAATAGTCATGAACATCTACACCTGGAAAGGGACCAGGTCCTCAGAGGGACGTAACAAGATACATAGAAGCAAGCCAATTTGAATACAGTAAACATACATATTAGGTAAAAAATATATGAGTACGCTGTACAAGACAATCTATATGAATGCATAATGAGGACAACTTTTTGACGTATGGACAAGGGTAGGCTACTTGATCTAAATCTCACAACTCACACACACGTCAGGGGACATCATCAACCAACATACCGCGGGGGTAGCGACCCTCGTGACTCCATCAATCGACATACTGCGGGGGTAGCGACCATCGGATACGACTACCATAGTGCATGCTAGTTACTACGGTTCACCAGAGTGGTTAAAGCTCATACGCCTACTGATTGTCCTCTATGATACTAAGTGTCAAGTGTGTGTCAACATATCTAATATATAGTAATGACTGAAAGAAACTACACATGCAATGAATATACAGAAATACAATAAACATACAGAAATATAATAAGCATGCAAAGTACTGTAAGCAATTTGGTAAGTTATCTTGCCTGGTAAGAAAGCTGCAAAGTGTAACGTCCAGGAGTCAAGCACATATGATCAGAAGCTACGGCCTCAGAATGAACGTCTTCGGATGCTGAAATAAATATCACCAACGTTCCAAAAATAAGCAAAATAGCTAAAAAATACTATCCTTTCGTCCAATTTGGACACATGGGCAAAACGATAATTTTGGGTCAAAGCGGGGTCCACATGTGGCCCACTTTGCACCAAAAAGCGTGCCAGGGGTAAAGATCTCTAAATGGGACAAATTTATAGGTCAAACCAATTCTAAACGTTAACACGAACTCAACGGTACATCCAATTTTGGATTCCGGTGAGCCGAACACAAATTCGCCCAAAAAGTCAATCGTGGAGCCCGCAAATAGGTGGCTTGGTCAACTATCTCAAAATTGCGTGAAACTTGGGTCACAGGACCAGCGCGATACCACGAGTCTAAGGCGTAAGTTTCGTCGCATTATGACGAGCGTACAATAAATGGTGCAGTATTTTGCAAAAGTCGCGATATGGGGACTTGTCGCGGATACGGGTTGATTCTGACGCGCACACGCGTCCGAATCAGTTTTTACGAAAGCTCACATGTCTGAGTATACCGTGCACACCTTTCGGTACACTTGGTGCATGATGGGACGGTCCCGTTTGGGGGGCGCGCTCCGTATCACAAGTTTTGAAAGTTAGAAAAATGGGTTTTTTTAGAATTTTAACCTAATTTAATTCAGAATACGACATCAAATAAAATAATATAATTGGCAGAAAATAATCTAGGTTAGGTGGTCTTTCCATGGAAAAAAGAATTTCTAGGTTTGGATCTCTGTGGTGGGAGATACGAGCCCTTGAACATGGGTCATCGCAACAGAATTTCTGAGATTAAATGTCGTGGTTTTTCCTTGACTTGGCGTCGATTTTTACCTATGGTTACGCGCCGTTCGAAGTAAACTAATATACAGTATTGGAAGGGGGATAGGTCATGAACGTACCGGTGAAGACGGGGTCGAGTTTGGTCGAGCGATGGCACGAAAATCGAATTGTGAACAGGGGTAAGTGTCACGACCCGCACCCAGAAATTCGGGCACGAGTGCGTGGGTACGTCCAGCCTACGCCGCAGTGTCGGCGGTAGTACGCTGTCTAGGGCATCTCCACAGTTAAATTTACACTAGCTCATTCACAGTAATTAAACAGACAAGGAAATGAAAGGAAATGCTGAGATTTTATAACCAGAAGTGACAATCAGATCCAGAGTTATTACAAAACCAGAAGTTAAATCGGGGACAAACCCGATTACTAAGATGAAAGGAAAACAAATAACTAATGCTAACTACTCTGCAGGAGTAGTCTCCTGTGTGGGAACCGGCTCTGCAACTGTATCACCTGTTGCCTCATAGGGGCCATAATAGGTGGGGGCAAGGTTCTCATCATCGCCTAAAGCAACGGATCCAGTCAGGAAAGGAGCAAAGTACACAGTGCACAACAAGATTTAAACTAAATATTTATGACAATTAGATTGAGTATCATATTGAGAATATATATAAAATAAACACAATATCTCAGAGTTAATGCTATAAACAGGAATATGAGAAAGCAGAAATAAATGAGACAGGAAATGAAACTACTACAGTCAGCAAGAACTATAACAAGATCCAGAAACTATCTGTGTGAACTTGTGTTTGTTTTAGAATACATAGTTGGCATGTAGGGGTTTATAAGGCTAATCCGGCCGTCATAGACGGCTATTAAACATGAAACATCGAGATCCGGCTGAGGGTACAGTCGCGCACCAACAGCTATTAAACACGGTAGAGGGAAGGGTAAACTACATGCCTTCTAGTATTCTCCCACCCGACACGAAAAGAAAGACATGAACTCCAGTATTCAAAACATAAAATCCAGTGTTCTAATACTACGTGTAATCATCAATGGTACTAGTAAATCAGGGAATAATATAAAGATTAAACTTGAAGTGCAGGTACTTGCCTGTTGTTTGGATCCAATTAATTGTACTTGGGGAAAAATTCTAGAGATGACTCCGGATGCTGAAATAAATATTACCATCATGCTCAGAAGATATCAAATAGCTAGAAATGCCTGTCCTTGGGTCCAATTTGGAGACAAGGGCAAAAACGACAGTTTCAGGTCAAAACGGGGTCCGCCGGTGGGCCCGCTTTGCACCGAAAAATGTGTCAGGGTCAAAGGTCTCCAAATTTACCAAACTTAGTGTCAACAGGTCAGGAACGCTGATACGAACCCAATGGAACTTTCAGAATTGAATTCCGATGAGCCGATCATAAAATCGCCCGTCGAGCGGGACCTGTGGGGCCCACGACACGCGATTTCTTCAACATTCTCAGAATCGAACCACACTTGACCCACAGGACCAGCGTATCGCTACGAGTCTGATGGCATAAGTTTCGTCTCGATCCGACGAGTGTACAAAAAGTTAGGACGAATTGCAGAAAAGTTGGATACGGGGCGATGTCCGCGGATACGCGTTGATTCCGGTGTGCACGCACACCCGAATCAGCTTTCGCGAAATCTCACACGTCCGTATCAACGGCGCGCACGTATCTGTGAAGATCGCACGAGACCAAGTCATCCCGTTTGGCGGGACGTACTCAGTTTCGGGGTGAAACAGGGTCTAGTTTTTCCTGTTTTTGGATCGCGGTGGACGCGATGCCCCGAGCAGTTTGTCCGGGCACCGAGAGGGTCATGCAGGCTTCACAACGCAACTTACGGAATTAAAAATGGGGGCAGCGAGGAGAAAGGTACACACACCTGAACAGGGTCCAAAACCGGGAAAGACCGTGTCCGACACGGTTCGACGTGTCCGAGTCCAAATTAGGGCTAGGGTTAGGTCTGCCCTCAGGCGGCCGGAGCTGCGGCGGCTCGGGCGGCTCTGCCGCGGAGGGGGGGGGGGGCTCGACCGGGGCTAGGGCAGCGCCGGCGGCTGGTGGCGCGGAGGCGGCGACGAGGTTCTGTGGCGGCGGCGAGGTTCTGTTGAGGAAGGAGGAGGAGAGGGGAGAAGGAGGCTGGGGCGGCTCGCGGCGGCGCGGCGAGGAGGTCGGCGGGGAGTGGCGTCGCCGGCGGAGCTGGGAGGCGGCGGAGCAGCGCGGTGGAGGGGGTGAGGGAGCCGGAGGGGGTGACCGGAGAGGCTCGAGGGGGGGGTTTATGTAGGCTGAGGAGAGCGGAGGAGAGAGGGGAGGTCGGCCGGCGGGTGCGGGGTCGTGGCGGCCATGGCGCGGCGCTCGCAGCGGCGTACGGAGCGGGCGGGGCACGGCGGACTCGGGCGGTTGCGGGGAAAACGCGGGGAGAGGGGCGGCTGGGTCAGCGGGTCCGGGCGGGTGCGGGTCGGGTTCGGGTGGACCCGACCCGACCCGGTAGGGGTTTGGGTCTGGGCCGGATGGGCGGGATGGCTGCTGGGCTTCGGCCCACTGGGCCGGGCCGGGCCTAAAGTAAATAATAATAATAATAATAATAATAATAATAATAATAATAATAATTAATAAATAGTTAAATAGTTTTTAGGCATTTAAAAAAGGTCTGAGGTCCAATAAATTTCAGAAAAATTATCCTAAGTCCAGTTTTTCATTTTACACCCAAAAATATTATTTCCATGATATTTTACTATTGTTTATTAACAATTAAAAATTATTTAATATTTAAAAACCCTGATTTTAATTACAAAAAATTCCCAGAAAATTCCAGAAAATTGTGAAAAATTCCAATTTTAATATTTTTGAAAATTCAGGGGCTTACAATCTACCAAACTTATAAAAATTTCGTCCTCGAAATTTAAAATTAAGCCATACTCTATTAATCCTTCACGTACATTAATCGCAATCTTCTTGCGAAAATTTAAATCCTAATCATGTCCACTGCAATCACTTCATGATTAAGGTGACTACTTGTTCCAATCAAAATTTTAACCTAGGGTTATTACTTCTTACTTCCTCAAATTACCCACAGGTGAAATTTAAATTAAGTCCATATAACATCTTCCAGATTTGCACGTGCTTATGAATTTACCTCACGATCGTAATTTCTTCTGGAAGTAATTCGAGTCCATTAGTATTCCCATTCACCTGTATGCTTCAACTTTTTAAATTTCATTCATCTCCTTAATAATCCAACTAGTTAGTCCAACCATCAAATTTTAATATGTAATTCAAATCATCAAGTGAAAAAATAATTAAATGTAGTCCACCCATGTTCAAGTCTGAAATTCTATAATTTTATCTTCTAAATTCAAATTGATGATTTTACCTTCATTATTCAAAATCATAAACCTAAGATATAACTATTGGGTCCTCGATATCAATTCACTCCTTTAAATTTTCTAAATTAGAATGGCTTGCTTCTTCCAATCTAACCTTACTCGGTCACAACCCAAAGGACATTCCTCTCGTGTTGACAAATGCATTGCTACCCAACTTAGAGTTTACCCATTCATCACAAAAGACTATATACCTTAAGAAAATATTTCTTAATATGTTTACCTATGTCATTCAATCCTCGAACTTCAACGCCGATCATATCACATATGATATATCCTCAATTACAAAAGTTTAATCCTCAAGTATGTGATCGGCCTATGTGGCATATCTAGTACTATCTATGTACTAACTTATACCAGGCACGAGATTTCGTCTTTCCGAAATAAGGGAAGACGAAGATCAATAATAAAGAGTTCAAGGGTGGGGTGATAGAAAAGAAATATCGGGGTCAAGGCGTTTTAAAGTATTCAGGTGGGAATTGTCAAGCGATTGTGGATTGAATCCTATCTCGGTAATTCCTATTCACGTGCTCGTATTAATACAATCATGTAATCGATACGATATGCTCGGAAATATCTAGGGGACAAGTATACTAGTCAACTATATCTCAATCCACGTAAAGTATTAATTCGAAGGGCGAATCAAGCGCACTATGGTTGATCAGACCGTAATACACTGATTCTGAAATATATCATTGTGGGCCTCCCCAATAATACACTTGTCATGAACAAGCTCGATAAAGGGTAAGCTTGCAAAACTAGGCTTATAGAATAGCAGCATAAATCAAGTACGGCAAAATTAAGTGCGCTAGTTGATGATGAAAGGAGGTACAAATCATTGAAGTTCACACAATAAGCAAAATAACAGAAGACTCTACAATCTCTACAGTTATTAAATATAAAAGCATACCAGGTTATTAGCAAGTTTAAAGTTACTAGGTTGGGGCTGAGGTCACGAACCAGTAGACACAAGCTAAAATAATACTAGAAAACGGTATCTACGAATCACTTACGCGCATTAGCTGCTTCCAGAGTCTGCGCGTTCTCCACGGTCATCACGTAAGCTTGTCCACGTCCTGGAGCAGCGGGACAGTCCCTCACTTGATGTTCTGTTGATCCACAATATAGACAGGCACCCAGTCTCTTCCTACAAACTTGCCAGGTGTGACCTTGTTTTTGGCAAAAGTTACAAGCAGCAGCTTGTTGGTTCTGTCCTTGAGCCTGGTGTTGGGGTGCTGGAGCTCGAGGGAGAGGACGCTGAGTTTGCTGCGGGGCCCTCTGCTGTTGTTGTTATTGAAATGGGCGTTTATTGGGTCCCACATTTCCGGTATCTCTCTCTCGCTTTAGTTTATGCCCCATGTCTCTCTCAACGCCTTGTGCCACGCTCAGGATTTCTTCATAGGTGCGAGCTCGGCTGGTGGTGACAGCAAGGCGAATATCCGGAGACAGCCCCTTCTTGAATCTACGGGCTCTGTCCTTCGGGGTACGAACCATGTACTCCGCAAAATGGCTTAACCTGCTAAATTCAGCAGTATACTCATCAACAGATAGGTTACCTTGTTCCAGTCTCTCTAATTGGCTTTCGAGAGCTTCCCGAGCCACTTCGGGGTAGAATTTCTCCTTGAATAGCCTCTTGAAGTCCTCCCAGGTGAGGTCAGGAGCAGATAGTTGGGGTTCATCTCTGAACCAGGTTCGAGCTATGTCGAACAGTTGCAGGCTTGCGGATTCCACTTTGAGATCATCAGGAACCCGAGCAGTCTTCAGGAGTCTCTCGACATTCTCTATCCACTCATCGGCATAGAGAATGCCCTCAGTTCCGTAGAATTCCAGGGGCCTAAGATTCTTGAAGTCTTTGGCACTCCCTGGCCTCTTGAGTGGCGACTCCTGGGACCTAAGAGCTTCTGAGAGGCTGGTCCGTAGAAGTATAGTCTGTTCTTTCTGGGATTCCACCAGTCCCTGGAACACTCCAAGTAGCTGTGCCCCATCCAGAGTAACTGCCGGAACAGATGGAGGCGGCGGGAGTGCAAGAGTCTCGGGCATATTCTGCTCAGCTGGTTCTGATGTGCCTCATACTGTGTTCCTTGTCTGGACCATTCTGAAAGATTAAGGGATAGGAAGATCAGAATAGATTACTTGAAAATCAAGGGCGATAGGAAAATTGAGCAAAAATAATATCAAGAATTGAAATAAGGACACTATTCTGTGAATGAGCTTTTCCTAGAATCCTCAATCTTATTCCATACCCTGTCCTAGGGTATTACCCTATTTAAGGATAGACCTGCATGGGCCACCACAAAAACGTGTCACGACCTGCACCCGGAAATTCGGGCACGAGTGCGTGGTTACGTCCAGCCTACGCCGCAGTATCGGCGGTAGTACGCTGTCTAGGGCATCTCCACAGTTAAATTTACACTAGCTCATTCACAGTAATTAAACAGACAAGGAAATGAAAGGAAATAATAAGATTTTATAACCAGAAATGACAATCAGATCCAGAGTTATTACAAAACCAGAAGTTAAATCGGGGACAAACCCGATTACTAAGATGAAAGGAAAACAAATAACTAATGCTAACTACTCTGCAGGAGTAGTCTCCTGTGTGGGAACTGGCTCTGCAACTGTATCACCTGCTGCCTCATAGGGGCCATAATAGGTGGGGGCAAGGTTCTCATCATTGCCTAAAGCAACGGATCCAGTCAGGAAAGGAGCAAAGTACACAGTGCACAACAAGATTTAAACTAAATATTTATGACAATTAGATTGAGTATCATATTGAGAATATGTATAACAGAAACACAATATCTTAGAGTTAATACTATAAACAGGAATATGAGAAAGCAGAAATAAATAAGACAGGAAATAAAACTACTACAGTCAGCAAGAACTATAACAAGATCCAGAAACTATCTGTGTGAACTTGTGTTTATTTTAGAATACATAGTTGGCATGTAGGGGTTTATAAGGCTAATCCGGCCGTCATAGACGGCTATTAAACATGAAACATCGAGATCCGGCTGAGGGTACAGTCGCGCACCAACAGCTATTAAACACGGTAGGGGGAAGGGCAAACTACATGCCTTCTAGTATTCTCCCACCCGACACGAAAAGCAAGACATGAACTCCAGTATTCAAGACATAAAATCCAGTGTTCTAACACTACGTGTAATCATCAATGGTACTAGTAAAGCAGGAAATTAATTATCACAATATAAAGATTAAACTTGAAGTGTAGGTACTTGCCTGTTGTTTGGATCCAATTAATTGTACTTGGGGAAAAATTCCAGAGATGACTCCGGATGCTGAAATAAACATTACCATCATGCTCAGAAGATATCAAATAGCTAGAAACGCCTGTCCTTGGGTCCAATTTGGAGACAAGGGCAAAAACGACAGTTTCGGGTCAAAACGGGGTCCGCCGGTGGGCCCGCTTTGCACCGAAAAATGTGTCAGGGTCAAAGGTCTCCAAATTCACCAAACTTAGTGTCAATAGGTCAGGAACGCTGATACGAACCCAACGGAACTTTCAGAATTGAATTCCGATGAGCCGATCACAAAATCGCCCGTCGAGCGGGGCCTGTGGGGCCCACGACACGCGATTTCGTCAACGTTCTCAGAATCGAACCACACTTGACCCACAGGACCAACGTATCGCTACGAGTCTGATGGCGCAAGTTTCGTCTTGATTCGACGAGTGTACAAGAAGTTAGGGCGAATTACAGAAAAGTCGAATACGGGGCGATGTCCGCGGATACGCGTTGATTCCGGTGTGCACGCACACCCGAATCAGCTTCCGCGAAATCTCATATGTCCGTATCGATGGCGCGCACGTATCTGTGAAGACCGCACGCGACCAAGTTGTCCCGTTTGGCGGGGCGTACTCAGTTTCGGGATAAAACAGGGTCTGGTTTTTCCTGTTTTTGGATCGCGGTGTGCGATCACCACAAGACGCGATGCCCCGAGCGGTTTGTCCGGGCACCGAGAGGGTCATGCAGGCTTCACAACGTAACTTACGGAATTGAAAATGGAGGGCAGCGAGGAGAAAGATACACACACCTGAACAGGGTCCAAAACCGGGAAAGACCGTGTTCGACACGGTTCGACGTGTCCGAGTCCAAATTAGGGCTAGGGTTAGGTCTGCCCTCAGGCGGCCGGAGATGTGGCGGCTCGGGCGGCTCTGCGGCGGGGGGGGGGGGGGGTCGACCGGGGCTAGGGCTGGCACCGGCGGCTGGTGGCGCGGAGGCGGCGGCGAGGTTCTGTGGAGGAATGAGGAGGAGAGGGGAGAAGGAGGCTGGGGTGGCTCGCGGCGGCGCGGCGAGGAGGTCGGCGGGGAGTGGCGTCGCCGGCGGAGCTGGGAGGGCGGCGGAGCAGCGCGGTGGAGGGGGTGAGAGAGCCGGAGGGGGTGACCGGAGAGGCTCGAGGGGGGGTTTATGTAGGCTGAGGAGAGCGGAGGAGAGAGGGAAGGTCGGCCTGACGGGTGCGGGGTCGTGGCGGCCATGGCGCGGCGCTCGCAGCGGCGTGCGGAGCGGGCGGGGCGCGGCGGACTCGGGCGGTTTGCGGGGAAAACGCGGGGGAGAGGGGCGGCTGGGTCAGCGGGTCCGGGCGGGTGCGGGTCGGGTGGACCCGACCCGACCCGGTAGGGGTTTGGGTCTGGGCCGGATGGGCGGGCTGGCTGCTGGGCTTCGGCCCACTGGGCCGGGCCGGGCCTAAAGTAAATAATAATAATAATAATAATAATAATAATAATAATAATAATAATTAATAAATAGTTCAATAGTTTTTAGGTATTTAAAAAAGGTCTGAGGTCCAATAAATTCCAGAAAAATTATCCTAAGTCCAGTTTTTCATTTTACACCCAAAAATATTATTTCCATGATATTTTACTATTGTTTATTAACGATTAAAAATTATTTAATATTTGAAAATCCTGATTTTAATTACAAAAAATTTCCAGAAAATTCCAGAAAATTGTGAAAAATTCCAATTTTAATATTTTTGAAAATTCAGGGGCTTACAGTAAGTTGCTGTTCAAAACTGCTGTCGCGGTGCGCGGTCACGCGGGTGTACGGTCGCTGTGGTCGCGGCGGGGGTGCTCCAGCGGTGGCTCTGGGTTGGAGGCGGCGCTCGCAGGGTTGAGATGGGTTGGGGGAGATTAGGGTTAGGGTTTTTGAGTTATATATATATATATATATATATATATATATATATATATATATAATATATATATATATATATATATATATATATAAATCGAGAAAGAGGGAACGGGTGAGGAAACTTCCGCGCAGGGTTCTTTAGCGGCCTGGGCTTGGCTGGCAACGTGGGGGGGGGGGTAGGTTTAGTTAACAGTGGGTTTTGTTTTGTTTTGTTTTGTTTTGTTTAGGCTTTAGTTTTGGGGCTTTAGTGTTTAGTCTTTTTTCTTTTCTTTTCTTTTCTTTTATTTATTTCTATTTCTTATTCCTTTTTCTTTTCTATTTTCTTTTCTAGTCTTTTTCTTATTTCTTATAATAACCTTATATATATATATATATATATATATATATATATATATATATATATATATATATATATATATATATATATATATATATATATATAATTCTAGAAATTTACTTTAGAACATACAATAAGTCTATCAATCGTCCACAAAGTCTCCTATATGGAATAAATTAAGGTAAAATTATAATTGCTCCATAAAATTATCTATTGCACAATCACCTAGAAATAAAAATCTAATAAATTCTATTTCTTCTAATTAGCTAATAATTACTATAAATCAATTAATAATTAATTAAAATAGTTAATACGGTTTTTAAAATTAGGGGTTTTACATTCTACCCAACTTACAAAAATTTTATCCTCGAAATTGACACTAACCCATATTCATAATAATTACTATAGCTATTACACTACATAGCTATCTAGCAGTACTTCCTAAAAGTCATGGTCTGCCATTCTAACACTTCCTCATTTATTATCCATACACTATTCAAATTCTAACTCATCTACACTACCCAACTTACAAGAATTCTACTAGTAGTCAAAGTCTCTTTAGGCTATTGTCTAGGTTATAGGATAAATTTATTTATTGGGTCGAGACTCTCGGGATACCTGTCTGGAATCTCTCAACCATGATTTTTCTTTGTAACTGTCAAGAATCGTAGTCTAATACTACCATGCCACATGACCAATGTGTCTGTAAATACTTCGACTACTCTACTACAACGGTATAGCTGCAGTTGTCGCTACTTTGCCAGTGATTTGTCATAGTTGTCAGTTCGTAACAAGTGCCTTCAATTTTTTCCTGGGCATAGTCTAAGTTTTAGGGCAACACTTTAGGTCTTGACTAAAAACTATTAGGAGTATGAACTATTTCAAACAATCTAACAAATTTCTATTAGGCTAAATAATGCTACTTAAGGTTTAAATTAATAAAGAATATATATATTGCTATAATGCATATACATAAGGATTATTATTAAGAAATTATCCTTTAGTTATCAATCATTTACTAAACCATTTATGTTTTTAACTAACAAAATAAGGGTGAGGTTGAAGTAATCAAACAATTCCTAATGGCACAAAAGATACGACTATGATAGGAAGAGTTAAACACGATATAAGGGATTGATATGAAGATGAGCCACCCCAAGGGGCGAGATGGTGATAGAAAAAGAATACTACTACTGCTACTCGCATCATCTATTGGCATTGCGTGTATACCATCTGGGTAGAATATTAATATATCCTCGTAACTGCTAAACCATCACCTATATAATTCTACGTCTACTATGCTCCTAAGATCCCGTGTCATTAAGGAGGGTCATGAGTATGTAATGACAAATATAACTAAAGGTCGTACATGTATCTACGACTTCCTGTGTCCGCGCTCCTTATTTGTCATCATGAGTGCTTGGCCTATGGGGTATATCTGGTACTATCCGTGTATCAACTTATACTAAGCACGAACGTTCGTCTTTCCGAAATAGGGGAAGACGAAAATCAATAATAAAGAATTTCAAGAAGGAGATGATAGAATACAAGTATGAGATTCAAAGGAATTAGAGAATTTTGAAAGGGACTTGCCAAGGCAGTTGTGGATTGAAATCTTATTTTGGTAAATTCCTATATGCATGTTCATATCAGAACAGTTATGTACCTGACATGATATGCTCTGACCAGTCTAGAGGGCAAGTATATTTGTCTAACAAGTTGAGTCAACTATATCTCAATCCACATAAAGTAGTGATACAAAGAGCGAACCAAGTGTACTACGGTTGATCAGACCATAATACACCGATTCTGATTTAGACAATATATTAGTGTGGGCCCCCAATAATACATATGTCATGTAAAAGCTCAATAAAAGAATAAGCTTGCAAAACTAGGCTATAATAACAGCATAAGTCGAGGTAGTAAAAATATAAGTACGCTTGATTATGATGGAGGAAGGTACAGAATAATCTAAGTTCACCAAGGAGATCGGTGTTGTGCCTCTACAGTTTTCATAATAACTCCTTGTCAAGGTCTCTAGTCGACCAAATGGGTGTATGGGCCTCTAAGTTCTACAGTCTGGATAAACACTATCTTTTTATACAAGTCTATAGTTGGTGTCATTCAATTACACTTTATTAATGGGGCAATAGGTCTATGTGTTATTAGGTTATGAGGCATACTACCAAACTTACAATAATTTAACTAATAGTGTTATTGCATACTAGAGTATATATTCTTAGTATAAATCATCTTTATAACCCCTATCAAGCACGAAAGATAAGATAAGATTGACGTAGAGAAGGGATCATGCAAGATGCAATACAAGCGATCAAATGAGAATGCGAAACAATCAAGGGAGGTGATTAAGTAAGTGGATGAGATCCTATATTCTAATCCTATGCGCAGGATTGCTCGGTACAGTAACGTAACCAAGACAATATGCTCTCGATTTGTATGGGCCACCACAAAAACATGTCATGCTCCAGTCCCAAAATACGTAGGACTAGGAACACGTAAGCATGCCAGCCGTATGTATATGGCAACTCCAATATATGGATACCATAATACACACGTACGCTATAATATGAATATAAACTCACATGTGGTATACATATTATCATAAGTCACCGATATACTAAATCTCATCCACACAACAAGTCACAAAAAGGAAATAACTAAACTAGAATAAAGAGTCTGAATAATCCAAAACTAATAGTCGGGTGGAGACAAATCCACTACCAATGACTATATTAATACTAAAATGAGGGAGAGGAATAAATCACCAATATAAATAAGATGATGATATAAAGATATCAGCGAAGCGATCCCTCGCTAGAGATAATCAAAGATGCTCCGAAGGTAAGTCCTCCTCGGAAGAGATAAGTAGTAAGTCCTAATCCGTGCTCCTACGAATAGTCATGAACATCTACACCTGGAAAGGGACCATATCCTCAAAGGGACGTAACAAGATACATAGAAGCAAGCCAATTTGAATACAGTAAACATGCATAATAGGTAGAAAATATATGAGTACGCTGTACAAGACAATCTATATGAATGCATAATGAGGACAACTTTTTGACGTATGGACAAAGGTAGGCTACTCGATCTAAATCTCATAACTCACACACACGTCAGGGGACATCATCAGCCGACATACCGCGGGGGTAGAGACCCTCGTGACTCCATCAATCGACATATCGTGGGGGTAGCGATCATCGGACATGACTACCATAGTGCGTGCTAGTTACTACGGTTCACCAGAGTGGTTAAAGCCTATACACATACTGATTGTCCTCTATGATACTAAGTGTCAAGTGTGTGTCAACATATCTAATATATAGTAATGACTGAAATAAACTACACATGCAATGAATATGCAGAAATACAATAAACATATAGAAATATAATAAGCATGTAAAGTACTGTAAGCAATTTGGTAATGTATCTTGCCTGGTAAGAAAGCTGCAAAGTGTAACGTCCAGGAGTCAAGCACACAGGATCAGAAGCTACGGCCTCAGAATGAACGTCTCCGGATGCTGAAATAAACATCACCAACATTCCAAAATAAGCGAGATAGCTAGAAAATACTACCCTTTCGTCCAATTTGGATACATGGGTAAAACGGTAATTTTGGGTCAAAGCGGGGTCCACATGTGGCCCACTTTGCACCGAAAAATGTGCCAGAGGTAAAGGTCTCTAAATGGGATAAATTTATAGGTCAAACCAATTTTAAACGTCAATACGAACTCAAAGGTACGTCCAATTTTGGATTCCGGTGAGCCGAACACAAATTTGCCCAAAAAGTTAACCGTAGGGCCCGCAAATAGGCGAATTCGACGGGGTGATCCTGTTAAGCGGGGCGTGCTCCGTATCACCAGTTTTGGAAGTTGGAAAAATAAGTTTTTATGGAATTTTAACCTAATTTAATTCAGCATACAACATCAAATAAAATAATATAATTAACAGAAAATAATCTAGGTTAGGTGGTCTTTCCATAGTAAAAAGAATTTTTAGGTTTGGACCCTGTGGTGGGAGATACGAGCTCTTGAACATGGGTCATCACAACAGAATTTCTGAGATTAAATGTCGTAGTTTTTCCTCGACTTGGCGTCGATTTTTACCTAGGGTTACATGCCGTTCGAAGTAAACTAATATACAGTATTGGAAGGGGGATAGGTCGTGAACGTACCGGTGAAGACGGAATCGGGTTTGGTCGTGGTGTGCAAAAATCGAGTTGTGAACAGGTGTAAGTTGCTGTTCAAACTGCTGTCGCCGTGTGCGGTCGCTGTGGTCGCGACGGGGGTGCTCCGGCGGTGGCTCTGGGTCCGAGGCGGCGCTCGCAGGGTTGAGATAGGTTGGGGGAGATTAGAGTTAGGGTTTATGAGTTATATATATATATATATATATATATATATATATATATATATATATATATATATATATCGAGAAAGAGGGAACGAGTGAGGAAACTTCCGCGCGGGGTTCTTCAGCGGCCTGGGCTTGGCTTGCAACGTGGGGGGGGGGGTAGGTTTAGTTAACCGTTGTTTTTTTTTTGTTTTTTTGTTTTTTTGTTTTTTTGTTTAGGCTTTAGTGTTTTATCTTTTTTTTCTATTCTTTTCTTTTATTCATTTCTATTTCTTATTCCTTTTTCTTTTCTATTTTCTTTTCTAATCTTTTTCTTATTTCTTATAATAACCTTATATATATATATATATATATATATATATATATATATATATATATATATATATATATATATATATATATATATATATAAATATATATATATATATATATATAAATATAAAATTCTAGAAATTTACTTTAGAACATACAATAAGTCTATCAATCGTCCACAAAGTCTCCTACATAGAATAAATTAAGGTAAAATTACGGTTGCTCCATAAAATCTTCTATTACACAATCACCTAGAAATAAAAATCTAATAAATTCTATTTCTTCTAATTAGCTAATAATTACTATAAATCAATTAATAATTAATTAATATAGTTAATACGATTTTTAAAATTAGTGGTTTTACAGAGAGAGAGAGAGAGAGAGAGAGAGAGAGAGAGCAGATTCGGAGCCCCGCGGGAGCCCCGTCTCTCCCAAACGTTGTATCGCTGGGGCTCCACGAGTGGCCCCCACGCGGGCCCCCCGATCCGATGGTGCAGGGGGCCCGGACTTCGACGGGGCTCCGGGAGCGGGTCTTTTGATCTGCTCCCATATATATATATATATATATATATATATATATATATATATATATATATATATATATATATACACTCTTTAGAGGAATATATATATTTTTGTACTATGTGGAAAAAAAATTGTTCTCTAGGGATCCCGGAGACCCAGATGGGTAGTTGCCTCAGAGGGGAGGTTTGGGGGCCGTCCCAGATCCCTAAAAGATGGAGCTTCCCTTTTCGCCGTTAAGAATAGCTCTGAGCAAGCCTCGGTTCCTTTTTTCTCCGACCTCTAATTTCGAGTATCTGTGTGTACGTCTGGCAGCCTTCGTTCGTTTGCCGCTAAGGTTGGGTCCCAGTATGTTCAACTTGTCTCTGTGAATGGGATGACCATTGCGGATATCGTGACTGAAGACCAAGCAGAAATAAAATGCTTATGGGAGAAAGCCATTATTCTCTGCCTAGTCTAGACTAGAATCTGTTACGACTCTGTTTCAAATATAGCTAGGAGATTGTGGCAGCATCTAGAGGCCATATCTATCTTCTTACTACCAGAATAAGTAAAATTAGCGACGTAAAAAAATGTCGTTAATGATCAAAAAATGTCGCTAATATATTTTAGTGATGTAATTAGCAACGTTTTACTGAAGTCGCCTTTAAGCTAGTCGCTGACAGAAAAAATATTGCCAAACGTCGCTATGCCGACGTTTTCTAGCGACGTAAATGCGTCGCTAGATTAGTGACGTTTAGCGACGCAACCTCGCTAATTAGCGACGTGTATAATAGTCGCTTTATGTCGCAAATTAGCGACGTACGTAGCGACGTTTATTGCGACGTCACTATGACCTGGTAATACAGCCATGTCAGCAAGTTGCGACGGATATCGACTTTGTTTAGCGACATTTTTAGCGACGTAATTAGCGACATATTTAGTGACTCATCTGAACGTCGCTAAATGTCGCTAATGATACAGTAAAAAAAAGAAAAGAATAAAAACTGAATTATTTTCAAACTATTATTCCTGCAGTTTATTAATTCACAATCTGTACAAATAGACCCGGAGCAACCCTCCGTTGAATTTACTGGATTCGCCGACACCCTTGGGTTGAACACTCAACACCGATAAATTAACATATATTTAATATGAATAATATAATAAAATTTGAAGAAAACAAAATATTGAAATTAAAAACCGAATCAGGAGAAAATATTTTCGTAAAGAAGACATCAAATATCCATACAACTGAGTCTCCTAAAGAATGCAAAGAATACAGCAAATTAAAAGCCTCGTCCTAAAGAATACAAAAAATAATATCTAAAACATAAACAATCAATAATAAAATGGTCCTAACTAGGACTACTGTGGATCTGCAGGAGGATGACCACCGACGCGCATGAAGGATAAGAACAGATCATACTGCTCCCGTGAAATTGACACCGATGTCGATGGAGAAGGCAGTGACGTCGGTGGAGTCTGTGTCGATGTAGGCGCACCAGGAGGACGTATCCGCTCCAACTCTGCGAGTCGCTGGTTGTAAGAATCCATGGTAGGTAACAGTCTCGTACTGCTACGAACCATTGAATCCTGCATCATCGTCAGCCTCTCGCCCATGGATAGCTGTGATGCCTGCAGCTTCGTCACACTGCGCTCTATCGAGGCTCTAAGATTAGATGTCAAATTCTAGAGCTCCATGATACTGCGCTCGAGCATATCAAATCGTGCGATGAGCGTCGCATCGTCCGTCTGCGGCTGGGACCGGGTTGCTCCTCCATCCTTCGCAGCAACTCGTCACGGAGAGACGCAATCTGATGGTCAATAGCCTTCTGGACTTGGGCCGACGACTGCGAGGGCTGTGGGGAATGCACACTTGTCGGGGAGGCCCTAGATGACTGTGTCACAACCAGGGCGCCATAGGATCCCGTACCATAGTACATACCATTCTGGAGACCACCAGCGGCGATCACCCATAGCTCGTCCGCCGACGGAGCTGGAGGGGGCTGCGAGGAAGTACCAGCCTCTCCAGCTGTAGGTGCACTAGCAGTCGCCCACTCACGCAGCCTAAGATACTCGGCCTAGAAAAGTTTGGATACTCGATAATTGCCTAAGTTATATTAAAATTAACACAAAGTAAAGTAATACTTACATAGGTCTACGAGACCCTCTCATCAATGAGATTTTCGTTCTTTCGATGGGTGGCCAGGAAGACGGTCACCATGTTTGCATCCTCACCCCTCTGTACTTGTTAAAAATATATTATTTAGTACTAAAATTAAACATTTTTTCCTACTACCATTTTATCGTACTTATATTAAAATAATATATCTTAAATAAAAATATACCAAACGACGAAAATGTTTCGTTATCAGAATCAAGCCATCACACCACTTTGCAGCATTCCGCCTAGCCGCCTTGGCCTTCTCAGACCTTTTCATGTACCTCGGATCGTCGAATCTAGCCCTCATCGCAGTCCACTGCTCAGGCATGATCCAATATTGGATTGGTTTTCCAGCATGATCATGAGCCTTCTGGTCATCCAGAGCAGCACGGATAAGCTTGACGGCAACGACAAAAAACATCCGCTCGATCAACTCGACCCGGTACGAGGATAGAAATACGTTTGCTACAATAAATAATTTAGTAAGTGAGCATCACGGATAAGTTATATAATATGCATAAATTAGAGGACTTATATAATATACTTTTACCTTGAAGTGCACAAACCAGAACGCCTTCCTCTCTTCCGGAGCTTCAGAGTAGTTGATCTAAGGGTCACCATAGTTTTTCCTCAGAAAGAGGCCCAAGCGTCTCTGAACCGACGATGAACGATATCTATACAGAGATAATTATTTTGATCAAAAAAGTCAATATATGATGAATAAAAAAATATACGATATATATGATGCTAAACCATTTAATTGACTTTCTTTGTACCGTCGGCCTAAATCTCTGTCCTCGTCTCCTCCGGAGGTGCGCATGTAGGATCTAGCTGATGCTGGGACAACGTCGACACGACCTCCTCCATATGCTCATCTGTCTCCATAGTTTCGTCAGCAGGAGGAACGCTGGACGAGGGAGTACTACCAGGGCTGGAACTATTCGTCCCAGGAGTGATGCCACATAACATCGTCACAGTCGAAGATGTGACTGATCGATATACTGGAGTACTGGGCGACGAGGATCCAGAACCAACAGTAGGCAGTACCGGAGGAGCACTCTGTCTACCTCGGGACCTGCCGAACCCTCCGCGTCGTCTTATCATACCTGATAACAACATATGATGAATAAAGAAATACATAAATATATAGTACATTCTACAGTCAAAATATTATGCATATCTCACAGCATTCATAGAATTGTACAGTAAATAACTAGTGGTCTCACAAGTCTAAATGGATAATACATTCTATAGTACAAAATATAATACATATATGAGTCAAAATAGTACATTCTATAGTCAAAATATAGTATATTCTACAGGCAAAATATTTAATTTTTAATCATCTTCACAAAATTTATCTTGTTCGCCTTCATCGTCCTCCTCTTTATCTTCCTCCTCCTCGTCTTCACTTTCATCTTCGTCTTTCTCTTCGGATAATTCTATATCTTCTATATTATTACTTGTGTAATGAGTAACTTTCGTTGAGTCCACATCTACAATATTTGTTATAAGAGGTAGCTCGTCCTCCTGATAAGCTATTTCGTCAATGTCAAAGGTATTTCAAGCTTTAGTCTTGCATACTGTCCACCAATCCGACCTCGCTGTCCCCCATCTAGGATAAGTTGTGAAGTATACGAGCTGAGCCTGACTTGATAGGATAAATGGTTCGTAGCCTTGATATCTACGCTTGTAGTTTATATCCACAAGGCCATGCTTGTCAATTTTTTAACCTTGATCTTGAATCGGATCAAACCATTCACACTTGAATAGCACGATATTAGCTGGTTCTGTGCCATAATTATATGTCAACTCCATAATCTCTCGTAAGATGCCAAAGAAATTATTGCCTGGATCAACGTCTTTATAGTTCGAAGATTTGATACACAAATAATTGTTTTTCATGGAATCAAGATCCAGAAAGCTGTCTCTGATAGGAGCATTTGTTGACTTGAACCTAAACCCATTCACACAGAAACTTAACCATATTTTAACGGGAATAATTGGTCCCTTGGCTAGAGTTCTAATAGATTCATCATCGGGTGTTATTAGACTATCGACCTAAATACCAAAGTAGCGATAGTAAGTTTTTTATTTTGCAAGTGTAAAAGTAAAAAGTAATTACCAAGCTCCTTACATATGCGCTCAACCAAGAAGAAAAATGGCATCTCATTTCTTGTTATACTTCTTTGTCTGTTATGTAGGGTCTAACCGACCTCAACTCATCATTATATGTGCTAAAAAATAATGAAACAACTGCTGATTAGTAGCATAATAGTAGCTTATACTATTATATTGAGATAATGTAAACGTGGACGTATTAATTACTTACCCCTCTAGCTTCTCCACTTCATCCTTGTCACAATTGAGTAATATATACAACTGAGCAGCCCTTAGCTCGTCGTCATTCAAATATCTCTTCTTTATTTTCCCCGAAGGCTTTCCGGACGCATTAAATACTTTGAGTATTGTATCATTAGATTCCTGATATCCGTCGTCGTTTCTCGGAGCTCTTGTTCTATTAGTAGCAATATGAGGTTTGAAATACGTCGAGCAAAAGTTTATAATCTTCTCGAGAACATAAGCTTCACAAATAGAGCCCTCAACCCGTGCCTTATTTTTCACCTTTCTCTTTAGGTGATTCAGATGCCGCTCGAAGGGGTACATCCATCGATAACCGACAGGACCACCAACACGTGCCTCACAGGAAAGATGAATTGGCAAATGCTCCATAGAGTCGAAGAATCTAGGAGGAAACACCTTCTCGAGCTTACATAGTGTTACCGTAATGTCCTTCTCTTGCTTTTCTAGACGATCGACGAAAAACTTAGTAGAACAAAGATCTCTGAAGAATATGCTGAGCTCTGTCAATGTATCCCAAATAATCCATGAATACGTGACAATCATGGCTCTTTATACCCGTCAGTTTGTTCTCCTTGAGGTCGACGCATCTTCTCAAGTTCGACACGTACCCGTCTGGAAACTTTAGACCCTGAATCCACCTACAAAGTCTCCCTTTATCCTCTTTCTCCAGTGAGAAAATTGACTTAGGCTGCTTTAACTTTCCATTCTCCTCCTCTATCAAATACAACGCATGACGTCTACATATTTCTTCTAAGTCCAACCTGGCCTTCGGATTGTCTTTCGTCTTGCCCTTTACCTCCATTACAATATTAATTATGTTATCAAACACATTCTTCTCGATATGCATGACATCAAGGTTATGTCTGATCAGATTGGTGCTCCAATATGGCAGATCCCAGAATATACTCCTCTTCGTCCAGTTATGGGTGCGACTAAATCCGTCACACTTGTACCCTTTAGCAGGCTCTTCGATAGCACTTGGTAAATCTTTTACCTCCATATCGTGTATCCGGGCCACCTTAGTGGGAGATTGGCCTTCTCCACAACGCCCGCACGAAAAGCATTCCTGTTCCTTCGGTACGGATGATCCTTCGGCATAAATTATCGATGACAATCGAAGAAGCATGGTTTGCCTCCGGGTTTCAAACGGAAAGCCTTAGTACGGTCCATGCAATAGGAATATGAGAGACGACCATGAGTGCTCCATCCCGATAATATTTTATAGGCCAAAAAGTTGTTGATGGTCGACATAAGTACTGCCCTCATATGAAAATTCTGCTTTCTAAAAATATCGTACGTGTTGGCACCTACTTCCCACAGCTGATTCAACTTATCTATCAAAGGCTGTAAATATAGATCGATGTTCCTCTTCGGATTGTTCGGACCCGGGATAATAACAGTTAGGAACATATACGGAGTCTTCATGCACATCCAATGTGGTAGATTGTACGGAGTGACGATCACAGGCCAACATGAATACTGGAAGTCCGAAAGTCTGAATGGGGTAAAACCGTCAGAGGAGAGCCCCAATATGATATTGCGCGGATCCGAAGCAAAATCTGGATACTCTCGATCAAAGTGCTTCCATGCTTCTCCATCGAATGCATGATCCAATACTCTTTCGATCTGTTTTCGCCTGTGCCAACTCATATTTTCTACAGTCTCCTTAACCATAAATAACCTCTGCAACCGCGGCGTCAAAGACAAGTAGTGCATCGAATTGGTAGGCTTCCTTGCACCGACAGACTTTTCTCTACCAGTGGCCTTATAGCGATTAGCACCACAAAATCTGTATGCATCTTCATCCTTGTCGTCTTTGTAGTACAACATGCACCCGTTGCGACATGCATTAATTTTCTCGTATCCCATCCAGAGCGATCTCACCATCATCTTAGATCGGTAGAAGTCTTTAGGCAACTTTGTACCCTCGGACAAGATCTCTATAATCAAATCGATAATTCGATTATGACATTCTTGCGACATATTAAAATTGGACTTGATGCTCAACTATCTTGTAACCACCTCCAACAGTGAATGATCCTCACAACCAGGATATAATGGAGTCCTTGCATTCTCCAGCAACTTCATAAACTTTGCAGCATCGGTTTTTGGTGCCTCCTCAGCTGCATCATGATTGTCCGGATTGAAACTAGGCCCCGCCGCATCATGATTGTCCAGATTGAAACTAGACCCCGCCGTATCAAAAACCATGTTCACCCACCCGTCGTCATAAGCAGCATGGTCGTGGACATCCATATACGGCTCCACATATGGCTCCGACTCTCACTACTAGAAAAAGCGATCTTAGCGACGTATTTTAGCGACGTCAAAAGAAACGTCGCTAATAATATAAAAATTAGCGACTCCTTATTAAAACGTCGCTAGACGTCGCTAAATGGCGACATTTAGCGACGTTTAGCGACTTTTATTAAGATTTTAAAAGATAAGTCGCTATAAGTTCAGTTTAGGTCGCTAAACGTCGCTAATATGTCTAATTTAGCGACGTTTAGCGACGTATATAGCGACCTTAATATTGAAAATATTTAGCAACGTGTGTAGCGACGCATTGACGTCGCTAAAATTTAAATTAGCGACATTTTTTCTTGGACGTCGCTAAACGTCGCTAAAATTTGGTTAATTAGGGATCGGTTTCATTTTTCCCCATCTGCTGAAATTTCGAAAAGAAAAAAATTCTCCCCCCCCGCGCTCCGTCGACCCGCTCTCCACCGCGACTACTCCGGTAAACCCTACTCTCTCTCTCTCTCTCTCACAGGACACATGTGACATTGACACAAACACGACACACACACAGACACTGACACAGACACGACACACACACACACTGACACAAACACTGATCAGGACCTAGGGTTAGGGTTAGGGTTAGGTTTGTTGACATGGGGTTAGGGTTAGGGTTAGGGTTAGGGCCGACTGGCCCAAGTCAACGAGAGAGGTAACAGCAGCAGTGAGCACTGCTTACTAGCAGTGAGCAGGGGGAGACTTGAGGCACATCAGCCCAATGTGCAACAGGCAACTTGGGGAGGCACTGCACAGCTGAACATAGTGTGCATTAAGGTTTAGGTGCATTGTAGTTGGTTGTTAGCTTCTGCAGGCAGGTGTGAGGGGATCCTAATACAGTATAAACACTGCATCCTTGTGCAGCAACTTACTGAGCCAGTCAGCAACTAGTGCAAGGCAGAATTTGGATGTGTTTGAGATGGGATTTGAACTCGTATGATTTGAAGGACATGAGGGCAAGTGTCAGATATAACACCAACATCTGAGAGAAGATTGGGTATTCATAGTGATACTATAGTGCACACATGAGTGTGTGGCTCGGGATAAGGGGTAATCAAATATTGAGGAAGAAGGTAAGCAGTAGCAGTGGGTGACTGATTTAAAGAGGTGTATTAGTCAGGTGTTTGAGTGAATATATGTGTTGAAGAGAATAAGTAATAGGTGTGAAGGTTGAGCATTCATATAGGTGTATCCCAGATCTGGGAGTATAGATGGAGTATTTATATGAGTATAGATGGAGTGTTTATATGAAGTATAGAATTTAGAGTACTTAATAGGTGTTGTTGGTACCAGGTGAGTTTTGATTACAGAATTCTTAAGAGTGTATGTGTGTATCAGTGTGCCAGTTTGGGGGGTTAGGTTTTTTTACTAAAGGGAGTGCAGTAATCTGCCGGTAAATGTGAGTGAGTACAGCCACAATGCATGGGGTTATCCATTTCATAGAGCAATAGCCCGTGTACTTGGGAAACTTTTGATGCAAAAATTGTTCAAGCACCAGGTGCTTTAGTGCAATGCCATGACTGCTTTTCCCATAACGGACACTGACCTAGGAGTGTGGTTGGGGGCAGCTGCAGTTCTATAGTATGACACACTATTTGTAGTGTTGACTGCACACTTATAGTGCAGTTCATAGTACTATGAGGTTGGGGGCAGCTGCAGTTTTGATAAATGAAAATATGTATTATATCAGTTATGATTTTTATAGTACGGTTAATTTTGCATGTAATGATTTATATGATACATACTGTCAATTTTGCAGAAGTTTCTAGAAATGGATATGAATTACTATCTGCGTCATCGTTCGTGGATGTACAACCGTCATCCTGATGACATGTGCGGTGTGCGGGATGAATTCATTGAGGGTGTACAGCAGTTTCTGCAGTTCGCAAAGGCGTTCCCTCAATACATGGATGGTACCAAAATTAAGTGTCCGTGTGTGAGATGTCACAACAGGAAATATCATCCTGAAGTGGAAGTTACATATCATTTATACTCGAAGGGCTTTACGCCGAATTACTATCAGTGGACCGCGCACGGAGAACTTGTATCTCTAGCATCAGAGTCGGAGCCCTATGTGGAGCCGTATATGGATGTCCAAGACCACGATGCTTATGACGACGGGTTGGTGAACATGGTTTATGATACGGCGGGGCCTAGTTTCAATCCTGACAATTATGATACGGCGGGACCTAGTTTCAATCCGGACAATTATGATGCAGCTGAGGAGGCACCGAATGCCGATGCTGCAAAGTTTATGGAGTTGCTTGAGAATGCAAGGACTCCACTATATCCTGGTTGTGAGGATCATTCACCGTTGGAGGTGGTTACAAGATTATTGAGCATCAAGTCCGATTTTAACATGTCGCAAGAATGCTATAATCGACTGCTCGATTTGATTATAGAGATCTTGCCCGAGGGTGCAAAGTTGCCTAAAGACTTCTATCGATCTAAGAGGATGGTGAGATCGCTTTGGATGGGATACGAAAAAATCGATGCATGTCGCAACGGTTACATGTTGTACTACAAAGACGACAAGGATGAATTTTCTGAAGATAATTAAAAATATAAAATATTCCATGTAGAATGTAACTGTATTTGGACTGTAAATATTGCATGTAGAAGTAGATGTTGACATTAACGAATATATGTATTATATTTTGACTGTATAATGCTTTGAGATATGTATCACATTTCGACTGTAGAATGTAGTATATATTTGTGTTTCTCTATATTCATCATATGTTGTTATCAGATATGACAGGACGACGCGGAGGATTCGGCAGGTCCCGAGGTAGACAGAGTGCCACTCCGGTACTGCCTACTGTTGGTTCCGGATCATCGTCGCCCAGTACTCCAGTATATCGATCAGTCACATCTCCGACTGCGATGACGTTGCGTGGCATCACTCCTGGGACGAGTAGTTCCAGGCGTGATAGTACTCCCTCGTCCAGCGTTCCTCCTGCTGACGGAACCATGGAGACAGATGAGCATGTAGAGGAGGTCGTGCCGACGTTGTCCCAGCATCAGCAAGATCCTCCATGCGCACCACCGGAGGAGACAAGGACAGAGATTTGGGCCGACGGTACAAAGTAAGTCAATTAGATGGTTTAGTATATATTTGTGTTTCTCTTTATTCATCGTATATTGACTTTTTCAGTAATCTAAATTATTATTTTTGTATAGATATCGTCCATCGTCGGTTCAGAGACGCCTGGGCCAATTTCTGAGGAACAACTACGGTGGCCCTTGGATCAACTACTCTGAGGCTCCGGAGGAGAGGAAGGCGTTCTGGTTTGCGCACTTCCAGGTAAAAGTATATTAAATAAATCCTCTAATTTATGCATATTCGTGATGCTAACTTAATGAATTATTTATTGTAGCAAACGTATTTTTATCCTCCGTACCGGGCCGAGTTGATCGAGCGGCTCTTTCCTACCGTTGCCGCCAAGCTTATCCGAGATGCTCTGGATGACCAGAAGGCTCGTGATCGTGCTGAAAAACCGATCCAAGGTTGGATCACGCCTGAGCAGTGGACTGCGATGAGGGCTAGATTCGACGATCCGAGCTACAAGAAAAGGTCTAAGAAGGCCAAGGCGGCTAGGCAGAATGCTGCCAAGTGGTGTGGTGGCTCGATTCCGATGACGGAATATTTTCGTCGTTTGGTATGTTTTTTCTTTTAAAATATATTATTTTAATATAAGTACCAAGTACCATAAAATGGTACTTGGAAAAAATATTTAAGTTTAGTAATAAAAAATATATTTTTAACAGGTACAGAGGGGTGAGGATGCAAACATGGTGACCGTCTTCTTGGCCACCCATCGCAAGGACAGAAATCTCATTGATGAGAGGGCCTCAGAGACCTATGTAAGTATTACTTTACTTTGTGTTTATTTTAATATAACTTAGGCAATTATTGAGTTTCCAAACCTTTTCTAGGCCGAGTATCTTAGGCTTCGTGAGCGGGCGACTGCTAGTGCACCTACACCTGGAGAGGCTGGTGCTTCGTCGCAGCCCGGTCCATCTCCGTCGGCGGACGACCTGTGGGTGACCGCAGCTGGTGGTCTCCAGAGGGGTACGTACTACGGTACGGGCTCCTATGGCGCCCTGGTTGCGACGCAGTCATCTAGGGCCTCCCCGACAGCTGTGTATTCCACACACCCCTCGCAGTCGCAGCCCTCGCAGTCGTCGGCCAGAGTCCAGGAGGCCGTCCAGGAGGCCGTTGACCGTCAGATTGCATCTCTCCGTGACGACTTGCTGCGAAGTATGGAGGACCAGTCCCGGTCCCAGCCGCAGGCGGACGATCCGATGCTCATCGCACGATTGGATATGCTCGACCGCAGCATGACGGAGCTACGAGAATTGACAAATAATATTAGAGCCTCCAATGATCGCAACATCATGGAGCTGTAGGCGTCACAGCTATCGATGGGCGAGAAGCTGACGAGGATGCAGGCGTCACAGCTATCGATGGGCGAGAACCTGACGAGGATGCAGGATTCAATGGGTAATAGCAGTACGAGGCTGTTATCTACCCTGGATTCTTACAACCAGCGACTCGCAGACTTGGAGCGGGCACGGCCTCCACCGACGTCACTGCCTTCTCCATCGACATCGGTATCGATTCCACGAGACGAGTATGAGGAGTTGTTATCCTTCAAGCGCGCCGCTGGTCAGCCTCCTGCAGATCCGTAGTAGTATAGTTATTTTTATTATTATTTATGAATTATTGATACTTCAACAATAGACATGATGTATGATGCTTCTTGTGGTCTTTAATTTTTTAGTTAATTTAATTGGATTATATAGTTATCCACATTTAATTGGATTGATACTTCTCGTGGTCTTTAATTTAATTGGATTATATAGATTGAATCATGTTGGTGTGTATGATGAAGATGATGTAAAACTGCAGGGAATCACCAATGTTTGCTTTTGCATATTATTTTTTTTATTTTTTATTTTAAAATTAGCGACGTTATTAGCGACGTTTAGCGACGTTAAATTACGTCGCTAATTACGTCGCTAAGTAGCGACGCTGTAAAACGTCGCTAAGGACGTCGCTAATAATGTCGCTACTTACGTCGCTAAACGTCGCCAATTGCTGACATGGCAGTATAGCCAGGTCATTAAAGACGTCGGTGTAACGTCGCGATAGATGTCGCTAATCAGTGACGTTTAGCGACTTTTCTAAATGTCGCTTTTTAGTGACTTGGCGTCGCAAAACGTCGCTAAATTTAGCGACACATTAAAGTCGCTAAAAAACGTCGGCATAGCGACGTTTAGCGACGTTTTTTGTTTTAGCGACTTGGTTTTTTCCGACTGCTTTGAAACGTCGCTAATTACGTCGCTAAACCTAATTAGCGACGTTTTTTGGTTATTTAGCGACGTTTTTAGACGTCGCTAATTTGACTTTTTCTGGTAGTGTCTGATGCTAGAGACATAAGTTCTCCGTGCGCGGTCCACTGATAGTAATTCGGCGTGAAGTCCTTCGAGTACAAATGATATGTGACTTCCACTTCTGGATGATATTTTAAGTTATGACATCTCGCATACGAACACTTAATTTTTGTACCGTCCATGTACTGAGGGAACGCCTTGGCGAACTGCTGGAACTACTGTACACCCTCAATGAATTCATCCCGTATACCGCACATGTCATCAGGATGACGGTTGTACATCCAGGAACGATGACTCAGATAGTAATTCATATCCTTTTCTAGATACTTCTGCAAAAATGACAGTATGTGTCCTATAAATCGTTAAATACAGTATAATTCTCTAGAGCAAGGTAAGAACTGCTCTAACTTGATACACAATGCCTTACGTATGTGTGTGTGTGCATATGGTTGTTTGAGTGATTAAGTGAGCTCGGGTCACTAGGGAGAGCAGTTCACAGTACAGCAGTGAGGAATCAGTGTGCCAGCTCTGTGCTAGCAGCTAGCTGTACTACACAGTACAGCAGTGAGGAATCAATTTGCAGCAACATAAAGGAGTTGTAGTAGTTATTGGTCATGAACAACATAAGGCCTATATATTCTCAATGCTTAAAAAAAAATAGTTCGATGTTATTTTATATGTTCATAATTAGTGCCTTAAGCTTACCAGGTGCCCAAGGAGCTGGCATCATACTCTATGGGCATCGGACCAAATCTAATATAAAATGGTTTATCTCCCAGAACAAAAAGAATAAGGATGTTCTTCCAAAACTCGGCAGTTTCAACAATCTCTTTTGTCGTGAAGGAGGCATGCTGCTTATCCCCTACTTACTTTGGTTCCACAAAGTATATATATTCATTACTATGATCAGACCCAGCACGCAGGTCTCCGCATAGGATTTGTTAGGTCCTTGGGCACCTAATAGTGGAGCCCTAGTCGACATGCCTTGGGTTGCAGCATGGGTTGCCCCACATCCGCCAACTCCTTACTGAGAGGAGGAGAGCACGAGATCTTCTTGCTGAGGGGGGGTGTGTGGGCACGAGAGTGTATGTATATGTATATATATATAGATATAGATATCTATGTATCTACTTGTATTGCTCATGTGTTATATATATATATATATATATATATATATATATATATATATATATATATATATATATATATATATATATATATATATAGTTGTGTCTCTAAGTGGTTACATATATATGTATATAGATATATATAGGAGTAGTTATATGTGCTTGTCTGTGTGTTTGTGTATTTGGAGAGGGTCAGGCACTACAGGCAGTACAGTGAACAGGAAACAACAAGCACAACAGAGGAGCAGCAAGCAGAGTAGGCTCGGGCAGTGCATCAGCTGCCTCTTCAGTGTAGAAATGCACTACAGCAAGGCCAAAGCAGTCAGCCATATGTATCAACATTTTAGCACTGAAATAATATTTCAGTGGCAGCAACATTCAACAACTACCCGAGCTACACCAGCAGCAATGCAGCAAGGCCCTTCGAGCACACAACAAGCAGTACAACATTGCAGCAACAACAAGCAACATTGTATTGCAGCAACAACAGCTTTCTTTTGTAGTGGAAGAACCAAGATCCCAGGCCAAAAACCCTAACCCCAAGGCAAAAACCCTAACCCTGACCCTAGCCCTAGGTCCTGATCCCAGGTCGTGTCAGTTTTGGGTTAGGGTTAGTGTCATGTGTGTATGTCGTGTCAGTGTCAGTGTCAGTATCTGTCACGTGTTTATGTCATGTCAGTGTCAGTGTCATGCCGTGTCCTGAGAGAGAGAGAGAGAGAGAGAGAGAGAGAGAGAGAGAGAGAGAGAGTTAGGGCTTACCTAGAGGAGAAGGAGGAAGGGGATGCCGGAGTGTTACGTATGTGTGTCCTAGGACGCCGGTTGTCGGAGAGGGGGTAGGGAACGCCGGAGGTTTTAAAATTTTGGAAAATTTTGACAGATGGGGGGGGGGGAATAGAAATCGATCCCTAATTAACAAAATTTTAACGACGTTTAGCGACGTCAGACAATAACGTCGCTAACATAAATATTTTGCGACGTCACAGACATCGCTAAACACGTCGCTAAATTATAAAATTCAGCGACGTTTAGCGACCTTAGATAACTTATAGCGACTATTCTTTAAAAAAACTGAATTATAGTCGCTAAACGTCGCTATATGTCGCTAAACAGCGACATATAGCGACGTTAATATTTAGAGTCGTTGATATCTGTAATATTAGCGACGTTTTAACTTAACGTCGCTAAAAATGTCGCTAATCCCGCAATTTTTAGTAGTATATTTAAGCAGAATGGATTTTTTAGGTTTAAATTTGAACTGGAGGAGGATGTTGAACGTGTTATAGAAGGAGGTCTTTGGACTTTTAATGGCACAATAACTACCATATGTCATGCCCCGATTCTAACATGTCACGCCCCGATTCCGTGGAATCGTTGGGGCATCCTTCGAGCGTGACCGCCGTGGGGGCCTGGGGTTGCGTCCGCACAAGGCTAGAGTATTTTGCATAACGAGCACATATTCAGAGTACGCAGATAAATTGAAACACAGATTTGAAACATGGAAAAGTTCTCTTTTATTGATAATTAACATCTACTACAAACTCTTGAACGAGTCAGCTAATTGTCGTACGGGCTTACAAAAGTGTTGACACAAAATAAGATAGCAGTCCTGTATATTGCATCCCTTTACTAAACTTCAAAATGATAAAGACCTCCGGACGGGATGACGGCCTTCCCACGGAGCTGCATTGTGTATTGAGTTGCTAGCTCCTTTCTTCAAGTACTTCAAAATATGGCGCTATCAGGATGCGCCTACAGCTAGACTGGATCGGGAAGACGACTTCGTCTTCTCGCTCGGTTCTCCTTAGTGCGGGGAACCTGTTTCAACGAGGGTCAGTACATCAAAATATACTGGTGAAGGCGAGCTAACCCAACTATACCAATCAACACGTTGTTTATATGAAGCATGCATATTATTTGTGGTCTTTTTATTTTGTCTTAGTTCATTTACAAGTAAGCAGCATATAGAATTTACTGAAATGAACTTGCCACCATTCGGTGACTTTTACCTGCCCGTCTGAACCACCTGCACAATACTTACCATGCCTTCCCTGCCACAAAGACACAAGTTAGTTTGCAATAGGTTTAAATATATGTAAGGATCACTGGCATGATGCCACGAAGGACAGGTTAGTCTCAAGGCAAAAATGATATGCAACGCAGGTGGCGAGCCCCACTGCGTAACACTTAGCCTGGTAACATACGACTATACGTACGTTCCGTCCGGATTGGATTGGTCCCAGTGCCCCGACGATCGTCCGCAGAACTCATAACATACCTTGTGCATAAGTTGTCCGTGATCAAACAACATTCATTTGGATTCAAGGAAATACTAGCACGATACTAGTTTCATAGCATAAACGATTTTGCATCGTCTTTCTGATCAATATATCGCGTAGCAAAAGGTGTTCTATATGCATAGCACAATTTATAGAAGAAGTATTACATTCTAACAAAATTGAAGCATATTATGAACATTCCAAATGAACAAGCATGCAAATGAGTAACCATTTCCAAGTTGAATGACAAGCATAATAATCCAAGTCTATTCCGATTTTATCTTTGGCATCTTTTAATTATTACTTGGTATCGTCTGATCGGGACAACAAGAATGCAAGACTTTTAGGTGTGCTGACTTGGAAGAAGGGCTAGCTAATCGGATGGTAGCCACTCACTTAGTCGGTTGGAAGGGAGAAGGAAAGAGGCGCTTCAAGACTCCGCTCATAAGCCGCCTACTGCTCGTTCACTTGCATTTCCACGAATAACTGATTAATACTTCTTTCTCTCTTTCCATTCTCGGATCGAAGTGCAGTTCAATGAACGAAAATAATGAAATCCATCGAAACCGTTCAAGAAAATCCAAGCAAATCCGAAAACTAACTCAAAGTACGAAAGCAACAAGCGACATCGAAATCTGAGACAACAAAAGATACATCGGAGAGGTCCCTCCTGACTCTGCCGTTAAGTCGATCCCAGGGGCACGGTCCACTGAATATGGGAATCGATTCCGAGAAAGCAAATTCATAACGAGGATGGGTTCTTGTTTTAATCTATCCCGATCGAACGATACCGTCTTGTATTTCTTAGTCGCGCTCCCCGGATCGGGGGAACGGGGCGCCACATCCTACCTAAGTAATTGGAAGTTTCGTCCCGAAACTTTAGAATAGAACCTACCGCTAAGAAATATTACGTTGCGGTGGAAGCTTAGAGGGGAGCAGACAATCCCGAGCTATGTGGCCTTGTCCGCCACAGTTGAAGCACAGCCCTCTCTTGTTGTAACATTTGTCGATGGTGTGCCCACGTCTTAGTAATAAACTGAGTTTTTGCTTGCAATATTTTCATAAGAGAATGATAGAACCTGCCTTGCATGTTAATGAACGAACTCACCTAGCTTGTCTTTGAAACAACAAGTCTGCTTAACGAGAATCCTGAAACGCTTGTCTAAGAGTGCATGAACATGTTTACTATCGTCTATGCTTCGAGAGAACCATATTGTGCCTGAACGTGTTCAAGTGATATGTCGGATTGCCCCGCAACAACGATAACTGTTCTGATGGTTCGTCTCGTCTGCATACTAGAGTTTATTTGATAGTGTTCCATGCATTCGCATGCGGCCGGACAATGGCTATTGGTGGAGAGCTGAACTGCATGTGTCACCGCTGCTACAGAGATAGTGGAAAGCAACCATGAGTCACAGCTGCCTCTAGCATCAGATAAAGAGTCATTAGTATGCTGTACAACCAGCTGCCGATCCGGAGATACTCGGAGACCGCCCTGCATATAAGCTACTTCATCAGTTGGCTATGCATTTGACCCTAAGAAGTGCATGTGTGTCTAGCTATGCATTTGACCCTCGAGTCTCACGAGACACGCTGCGCACACCCTGAAACAGAATGAACGACTTGCTTGCTTGCATATTCAATATAAAACTGTTGGTATCAGAGCACAGATTCAAGTTCCATGACCCTTGCACTAGAAAAGTTCCTTTAACGATCAATTCCTGTGCGAACTTTTGAACTCGTTAGGCCAAAATGGGATACGTTCATGCAATAAGTCCATAATACATTATGATCCTAATATAATTTTCCTTCTTTTGGAGGAATGGCACCAGCGCAATCCTCAACGCTAGCACCGGACGAAACGTAAGGCCAAGAAAGTAGTTCGGGTACTTCGAAAAGTTCGCGAAGCCATCGAGCCATGTCTCGAATCGATCTGCTTGAGCGGGTGATGCAAATGTTAGATGCACAACGGCAAAGAGATGATGCTCGCCAAGCCAAGTTCGAAAGCAATCTAGAGGCCCGATTCTCAGTCCAACAAAAGCAGGTGGATGCCCTGCAATAGATCGTGCAGACTTTGGCTTTCAACCAGTCCGCGGCAACAGCAGCGACTCCGATGGAACAACCCATGCTTGAAGTCGAGATGCCTCAAATTCCAAGGACGAGGGAAGGCATGGTAAGTATTGTGCAGGTGGTTCAAACGGGCAGGTAAAAGTCACCGAACGGTGGCAAGTTTATTTCAGTAAATTCTATATGCTGCTTACCTGTAAATGAACTAAGGCGTGATAGAAAGACCACAAATAATATGCATGCTTCTATAAACAACGTGTTGATTGGTGTAGTTGGGTTAGCTCACCTTCACCAGTACATTTTGATGTACTGACCCTCGTTGAAACAAGTTTCCCGCACTAAGAAGAACCGAGCGAGGAGTCGAAGTTGTCTTCCCGATCCAGTCCAGCTGTAGGCGCATCCTGATCGCGCCACATTTTGAAGTACTTGAAGAAAGGAGCTAGCAACTCAATACACAATGCAGCTCCGTGGGAAGGCCGTCATCCCGTCCGGAGGTCTTTATCATTTTGAAGTTTAGTAAAGGGATGTAATGTACAGGATTGCTATCTCATTTTGTGTCAACACTTTTGTAAGCCCGTGCGGCAATTAGCTGACTCGTTCAAGAGTTTGTAATAGATGTTTATTATCAATAAAAGAGAACTTTTTCATGTTTCAAATCTGTGTTTCAATTTATCTGCGTACTCTGAATATGTGCTCGTTATACAAAATACTCTAGCCTTGTGCGGGCGCAAAACCAGACTCGCACGGCATAACGTCCCCGATATACTCGAACGGGCCATACATTCCCTTCCTCGCACCCGCGGGACAGGCGCGGTGATTCGCGTCCGGTGCGTCGAGGCGCGGTGATTTGCGTCCGGTTCAATCCGGCCCGGCAGGGGGCGAGCGAAGCGGCGGTCCGTCGGGGCCGGGGCGTGACACCATACGACGGTGGTACCCTGAGATGAGTTTTGAAAGGGATCGTCTGTCCAGGATTCCTATCTAGATTAGGCTACTGTGTCTTCCATTAGCGATCTAGAGTGCCTCGACTATTATGAAGTTAGCTACCCTAGTTGGGAACTCTCTGAGAATGAATAATGCAACTTCTCTACATCATAAATTGGCGTATGCCAGATTTTTTGTCGAAGTAGACGCATGAGCGGAGTTTCCTAAGAAAATCTAATTCAGACTTGTATCGGATAAGATTTGCCAGGAAGAGGTTGAATACGAGTGGGTTCCTATTAGGTGCCATTCGTATAGTTGCTTTGGACATGATGGTGCGTTATGTCCGGTGGGAAATGAGACATGTTCGGTAGAGGGACAACGTCATAGAGATGGAACTAGAAGAAGTAATAGGGTGTCCTGATCCCAAGGACATCGAGACTTCTATCCTACCTGGTGGTGAGTAGTTGCCCGATGACACCCAGGTTCATCTCCATGTGGTTAAACTGACCCGAAGGATGTGGTTCTTGCAATCGAGAAGGTTCGACCAGGGGTACTCCACACCACTGGAGTTTCGAGCTCGACGTCTCTCCAAAGTATTTCTGGTGCTCCTAGGAACTGCTTCAGCAAGATGAACGTCAACTGTTGCTCTGGACAGTTGGATGTCCTGTCTGATGAGGATAATGCCAACGAGATGGGGACGTAGGAGCTGACTCAGATGCAGATCTTAATCAACAAATATAAATGTCAGCTTGCTACGGTTAATCCTGCATGGGAAGCTAAGGAAAACCTTAAAAATGAGCCAAACAAGGATAAAACTCTAAAGAAGATGCTTGTGGCACGGCACGTCCTTCTAGTTTGTGTATCACTAAAGGGTATTATCGTAGGCGACTCACTTAGAGTCATAGGAGAGGCAATTTGGAATTTTTATTGGGAGTTTTGAGACTTAGATTCTTACCTTGACATGGTCACAAGGTCTCGGTATCTCTGTGTAATTGACATTCTTTTCTCAATCTATACTATTTATCTTTTTCGGATCTAAGTTTGGGATACAATAATATTACAGTGATGCTGTAGGTAAACATTGACATGTACAAACTAATTTCTCATCATGCAGCTGTGTAGTTGTCATTGGTTCGACAATTTGATGTTCGTTTGTTAATAAGTATAGGTTCCACCGTATGTGAAAAAGATTCTACACTTTTCACACTTGTATGTGAGAGAGAATAGAAATATGAACAAAATATTTGGGACAACCGATTCCATTCGGAGATAAAAAGTATTTCCTACATCAATGGTTTATCTTGCCTCTTCATCTGAGCGCTATTTTAAGTTTCACAGAACTTATGAGTGTTCTTTGCATGGGTTTAAACTTACAGTAAAAAAGGGTACACCAACTTGTCCGAGTTACGAAACATTTAGATGTTAGTTTATTTTGTACTTCATGTCAATCTCATTCTGATTTATTTTGTATTTTATGGTCAATCTCATTCTGATATGAAAAAAGAAGAAGAAAATATTAATGGTGAGGGACTATTAGCCAATTATATAGTTAGTGCAAGACTTTCAAGTGAAATTCATTTGGAGAGAGAGAGAGAGAGAGAGAGAGAGAGAGAGGAAACAAAAATGGTATTTCTTGTACTCTGAGTTGAAGCTTGAAGCTTTTCTTAGGATGATTTCTCAAAGTAGGATATATCCATCAAGTTACGATAATATTGTAGTTTCTGCAAAACTTCTAGACATTTTTTTAGGAACTTTCTATTAGCATTGTTGAGACTTAAATTACACTTAATTGTTTCTTCGTATTGAAGAAATTTTGACTAATTGTAAATGTTTGTCTTCACAATGATATAGAAAAAAGAAAAGAAAAAACACTTGAAACAACAATTTGATCGAAAAAGGGTATTAATTGAGCCTAACAACATATCATAAAGTATTGACCTTTAACATACACTACCTTTGTTTGCTTCACAATGAGCTTATGCAACTAAGAGATTGCATGGGATTATGGTCATTGTTAAGGCCCGAGCCAGATATTCGAACCAGAAATTCAAACTGAAATGGACAAGGATCGATGAACTGATTCATATAAAAAAAAAAAAAAAAATTTGAACACAACAACTACACCTCCTTGGAGATTTAAATATAGGTTCTAATAAGTAGTGTGGTCCAGTTTGTCAAATTCTCCCCACCCCCCCTATTTTTATATATATATATATATATTTTTTTTTCAATTTCAATCAACATTCATATACCTAGTTATACTGAACAAATTTTTGGAACACAAAAGATATAACTCTAATCACAATATGCCAATAAATAAAGTCGTATATGTCAAACTAACCATTATTAGCAAAGCTATCAAATTAAGAAATTATAAGTAAACAAGAAAAAGCAAAGAATGAGAAGGGAAAAAAAGAAGAAGAAGAAAAAGAATTTGTAACTCTCTTTCTCCTGCTTTGCTAGCTTTTCTTGTCCATCATGCATGGGTCCAGTGTCATAATCATAAAAGTTACTAAATCAGCCCAAGACCCACACAATTCTCCCCATCAAAACTTCCCCCCCAAAACCCTAGAAATCGCAAAATATACCTTAAAAAGAAAGGAATTTACCCACACCTACATGCACACCCCTAACAGACTTCGTCACCATATATGGCAGTAAAAAAAGCAAAGTCTATGGGAACAGTGAGAGTAGAAAAGGACGTAGAGATGGACGGAAGAACTGGTCCTTGTCTTTTCCAGACAATGACATGGGTGTCCTTTTCCATGGGTAGTTCGTAGCTATTACTACAGTCCTTTGGAAAGGGGGAGAGGGTCCTAATCAGTGATCAGCAACCATCCATTTCCCATCAGGATCAGGGATCCCCTTGTGATGCATGCAAATCTAATTGCGGGTTGTGGGTCCTCTTCTGAGAAGTCCACGTACACCTGAAAGTTTATGTGCATCCACTTATATTGGACTACTGTGATAAAGGAGTTGCTACAAGTTGCCATTGGATTTGGATGAGTTGGCACTCGATTAGCACTTCGGGGTGTTGCATCTTTAGTTAGACTAACTAACAAATTCATGTGGCCCATTCCTAGCCTTTCGATTGGATGTTAGTGAACAAATTTGTGTTTGGTCAGCTGTTTTAAACCTATTGGTTGGCCTGTCACCAAGTATTTACTCAAAAGAATATCACTACCATATAAAAAAAAAAAAAAAAAATTTAATATGGGAAGGGAAATGTGAACGGATTAGCCACATGGATTGTATTAATGCCTGACAATTAACATATGTAGTGACAAATAGTTATGTAACTTTTTGTCGTTGATTCAATCGTCTAATTAATTCTATCGTAATCCCCCCTCCCCCCCAAGAGATCGGAAAGTGTTTCTCTTGGGAATATCTCAACCCCTTTTTACTAGCCCGAAGGTCACCATGATCATTCCTTGTTGTATACATGTCAAGGATGTCTTTCTGGGCATCACTTTTTCTAAAATAATAAACTAGGGCAGCCTCTTTCAATCGTCGGGTAAGACCCTTCCTATCACGTCCCGCTCACAGAATACTTGATAAATACGAGAATTGACATGACCACCAACATCTTGCAGAATATCGAAATAAGCCGCAATGTGTTAATGTTGTCAAAAAGATAAATGGGTGGACTCTAGCATGCTATGACGTCAGTCCTAAGGCCGACAAATTCTAATATCTCAATCCATCTACAATAATTTCAAGAGTATATCATACATGAATGCAAAGAGGCGTCCCAAAATACATACCACATATGATCATGAAGCTAGTGAATACAAAATGCTGCACTAACAGAGTATAATTATACATGATCAAATATACAAGCCATGGTCTAATATATATATATATATATATATATATATATATATATATATATATATATATATATATATATCATGTTGACCGTCTCAAAAATATAATGAGCTAACTCTGTCCCTTGCTAACACCAAAAATCGAGAAATCAAAACGATGGGTGGAAGAAGAAAACCCACTCACGAGCTTCGACCGCAGTCCTGCGAGTGCGAGCCATCTTGCCAGAAGTACTATGGATCCTGTGTCTCCTCAGATAAATTTGGCCAAGCAAAACCTGTGGGGTCAGAACCCCAAGCAACAAATACCACAAAAGAGCTCAAGGTGTTAACCAAAACCATAATCAGCAGAAATAAGAGACAAACAAATAACTAAATAAATGCGGATCGAGCTTTGTACAGTACCAATGTACTTGTCTCGATAAAACAACTATAAAGACTGGTGCACCGATAACAAACAAATTATAAAAAAAGATAAGGCGACGAGCAGCAAAAAAATATAGGAACTACTCTGGATCAGAACCACAACCCTTAAACCAAATAAGGACCGGGATTGCAGACCTTCATCCGAACAAAATTTTGCACTCTAAACACGCATCGAAAAAAAATAGAATATAACAGGGCGAGCTAGATGAATAGACAAATATTCATATCATGGCCAAACATGCCTACAGCTTGCTATAATTAACTAACTAGGGTTATCACAAACCTAGTTACTAACAAATGCATGTTTGAAGAATATCGCTACCACCGGCACTACAGTCAACCCGGATGGCCAATGGTACGCTTGTCTAGTACTAGTAGTGCACATCATAAACAATGATGGATAAAAAACTAAAGCAGATAACTGATAGAATAACACAACATAACTTAGGCCTAAACTGGTGTTGGTAAAAATAAACTGATTTTGTTAAACATAACTTATTTGTAAATTATCTTATAACATAAACTGGAATGCATATACTAAAATACATAATGTTATGAACCTCGGCTCAACAACAATAACTTGTAGTGCCACAGCACATCACAGACCTTGTAACCACATTATGCAACAAATCATATAACTACCACGGTACATTACAAAGTCTTGTATGTACCGTTGTAATGCCCTGCTCCGCGGAAAGGTATTACGCTGAAATTATAGATGGATCAGATCGATGGAATACAAGTGGTACAAAAAATCGAGATGATTGGTGAGATGATGCAGTATTGCTTAACTTGGCCGGATGGGATGTCTTATACGGCGTGGTTCGAAGGTATGATTATGCCAAGTTAGAAGGCTGTGCATCGCGTCGGATCATTCATGTGGGATCGTGGCATAGAAATAATATTTATATATATGAGTGGATCTGTCCCTTCTCCTCTACTCCTTCATGCCTAATCAAATGAATGTTAGTGTTGCTTTGTTATATGTCATAACTATATGATGCTCTAGTCCACATAATGATAATGATGCTTATGTTCAATGCTGCTAAAATTAATGAAACACATGAATAACGAACTGCTAGTACTATTGATACAATAATGCTATAAAGTAAATCTGCCTATGAGAAAGAAGTAACATTATGCAATCTATTTCACATGTTGGTAACACTGAGAATAGAACATTGAACATCGATCATGTATAAGTGCATAAATGTACAGTAACTATGGAGAAAATACTTCATATGCGAGTATAACTATGGTTTGGTACCATCTGGCACGCGAAGGTCTGTAAGTTGGGACATACGGGTCACCAACCATTATGAGAATGAACCAAACGAAAAAAATCAATAATGTGAGGCTTTACTTACATTTCTTTACCATGCAATTTATGCATAAATTTTATTTGCATAGATGTTGCATGGTCAAGGATAACTTGTGCACAAGGTTTTGTTAGTTTTCTCGAACGAGATGTACCGGGGCACCAGGATCGTTCGGCCTAGGAGAAAATATAGTGCTTTGGTAGCACTGGGTATAAACGAGACATTCATTGGGGATCGTAACCTTATGAATGGAACTTTGTATGCCTTTCAAAGTCCTATATGGCATGTCCCTCGTGGTGCAAAAGCATATCACCAATGACCCTCATGTAGTTAGGCTGCATACTGACGAGAATATTTATGCAGGCTTAACATTATCTCTGTTAAGAATGATTCGTATTAATTATACTGTGGCTAATCTTTGTTTTGTAGGGATACGACGAGTGGACTGTTGGTAAGAATCACCGTTAGGCAATTTGTACATATTTCACATATATTCAATCTATCGTATTGTTTTCAAAGTATGCTTTATTATGCTGCTGAATACTCTGATCATTGAAATGAACCTAGTTCTTAATAGAAAGATCACTAAGTTAATATGCATGCTCTTCACATAAAAACTTAGTGTCGGTTTAGGTGAGTGGACTAGTTTCTGTTCACCAGTACGCCATATGTACTGACCCATGTTTGTGGGAATCCCCAGGTACTCAGTATTGGGGTAGTGGTTGGAACGGTCCCGAGGCATCGAAGCATTGTTGGGACGCGCAGAAGCTCTTATTCCATTGGAGGCATCTTCTGTTGTAAATGGCATAATGTATGGAACAATGTAATTCATTTGTATCAATAAGATTTTTAGCCAAGACGACAATTATCAATGTAAGCCAATTTGCCAAGTATCAGTTGTATTTGAGAGCTATGTAAATCTTTTGTAAGCCATGTACTCAATTATCATATTCAATAAAGAGAATTTTTTATTATATTCATTGTGACTTCAATTTGTCTTCTTAATTTCGCTGTGATGTCGTTGTTTCTGAGATATACCATGCCTTGTCTATCTTCTTGCCTTGTACAACTGCACTCTAGGCTTGTACGACATCACGCCCGTAGCTATTTTTGGTTCTTCGGAACCGGGGGGTGGCATGCGTAAACTTGGTAGGTCATGAGGTCCTTGCCTAGCAGGGTTGGTCCATGCTTCATGGGGCCCCTAGAGATCGGGGTAGCCGGTAGTGCAATATTCTTCCCTTCTAATGATCTAGTCAAATTTTATCTCGTTTAATCATTATTTCAAGTTCTTGAGTTATGGACACTCGAGAACTAGAATGATGAGTTACGAGTACGAGCTATTCACGAGTTATCACTGGCGAAGTTATCGTATCCACGACACGCGATACACTGGACAATACTCATATTCGATTTCTCGATGCCAAATGCAATATGTTTATCATACACAACAATTTTTACGGTGTCTTGAGGGTTAGAACATGTATTAAATTGTAAGAGAACAACATCCAACTATATAATACACAAAAAATATTCCAAACTCACATAAACAAGGTTGGATGTTTATCATACACAACAATTTTTACGGTGTCTTGAGGGTTAGAACATGTATTAAATTGTAAGAGAACAACATCCAACTATATAATACACAAAAAATATCCCAAACTCACATAAACAAGGTTGGCGCAAAAACTAGCAGAAACAAGGTTGACGCACAAACTAGCAGAAACAAGGTTGGCGCACTTTGTCAAGTTAACCAAGAATAATGCGTGCTTGACAAAAGTGTGCAGGCAAGAATAATGCGTGCTTCAAAGAAAGTGCACGAGCAAGCTAGCTAAAAGATAAAACACACAATCCGAGGTCGAAGCTCAATAGTCGAGAAACTCATCAGTCGAGGAGCACACAAATCAATAACACAAACATCAAAAAACCAACAAAAAATTTGTCCCTAAGGAAACAAAGAGGGAAAAAAGTCCGTGAGCTACCAAACATAAGAAAAGTGTGCCGGCTGACGAAACATAGGAAAAGTGCGCTCGATTGCCAAATGCGAAAAAAGTGTGCTGACTGATTGTGGCGCACTTTCTCTTGGTTTTCCAAATAGAACTTTGATTAAATGCACACCAAAGTGCGCCAAGCTGGATTTTCTCTCGAAAGTGCACCACTGACTCAAGGAGTGTGACTGACGCACTTTTGCTAGGATATTGAGTGCAGTATGATTAGTACGCATGAAGAGTTGGGACAACACACCAATGCGCCCAAAGTGAAACATACGTATTTCTAGGGGATCGCTTGTATATTCTTCACAGAGCACTGTTCTTCTCCCCCAGTCAGCCATTTTGGTATACGTATTGTATCAAATTTCAGCACTGAACTTAGCTGGACTCGAAATCAAGCACGGCCAAAAGCAAAGTTACATAAAATATGATGCTCTACCCTATGAGCTAATTAGTTTTGCAAAATAAAAAGTTTTAGGAGATCAAACCCTAGGAAAATAAAAGTAAACCCATAAACCCAAACTCTGGTCCATGCAATTCCAACCAAGAAAATCAAGAATAACAAGTATTAAAGATGAATGGGTGCTCGGTCCCAACAATATGAGCTAGAAATAAACAAAAAAATATTATAAACTAAAAGCATACATAAATATATGGTTTTCTCTTGTGGAAGATGTACATTCCAGGCTTCTTAGCCTCAATTTCTCACAGTCCAAGTTACAACAACTTCTCCCTAGAGTTAGGGTTTGAGCGAACGGAGCAAACGAAGGAGAAAGAAGAAAGAAAGTGGAAAGAGTAAAATAAAGAATGAAAGGGAGGAGAAAGAAAATACTTATATATATATATATATATATATATATATATATATATATATATATATATATAAGGAGAGAGGGGATGGTTTAGCCATGGGTTCAGTCAAATGAACCAAGCCAAGTGTCCAGTCTACATGCGGGTCCTAAACTGGGTCTATGATAATGCCAATGGATATTCTACGGGTCTCGGGTGTCTCTCTCAACAAGAATACATACAAATTATAGGAAGTATCATGCAAATACAATATAAATACATTACCAGGAAAATAAATTTGAATATTGGAAATTCGAGAAATACCAAATCTGGAAACGGGTGTGACTCCCCCATTCTCTCATCTCTCTGCTCCCATCTCTCCCCCTGATCAAATTTAATGTTGGAGTTTTTTAAATTACTCCCTAGAAAGTGGTTCCACATTCATGTGGCAAACTCAAACCATGTATTTCAATATACGATATTTTTTATTGACTTGCACACATGGGAAGTAGTAGTCCATGTGGTTGGCATGGCATGCTATTTTATTAGAGGGAAAGATTCAAATCCTCAAAGAAGAAATTATTTTTTTACCCATGTCTTGAATTTTTTTTTAGGAGCTAAGCCTAGCGACTCAAACTCTTGTCGGGAGTAGGCAAGGGGCACAAAGTAGCTCTTTGATGATACACTTCGCACGTACGCATCGGGCGTGACTTGTGCCCAACATTATGCACGTTCAATGTGCGTGCATTGGTGAGCAGCGTTCCAGCGCGGCTTGTGGTCCCGTTGGAACATGGTTACAACATGGAGGCAACTCATGAAGTTGGACCTTGGTTCCATTGTGGAAACTGCTCACGCTAGACCTTGGTTCCAGTGTCTAGGCATCTCACGCTGGATTTTGGTTCCATCAGGGAGTCTGTTACCGCTGGACTGGTGTTGTGCTTTCGTGTGACTATTCAGTGTGCTTCAGCGTGGATGTTTTAATTTTTGTAACTTCTTACTTGGTAGGGATTATTGTTGTAATCGTCCACTTAATGGGGAGTTATTATTTGGATTAACTGTCAATTATGGACAGTAGTAGCTGCTAGGGGGCTTGGCACCCTTATATATTCTCTTGTCTTTTATTTTTGGAAGTAGACTTAAGAATGAAAAGAGTTAGCATCAACATTCTGATGCCACAAAGTTATATCGATTGAAGTTTTGTCCGTGAGAAGTCCAATTCGAAGGTGACAAAGGAGCATCCCAGAAGTTCTAGTAATTAAACTTGCTGGTTTCTGAGAGCAAATCGCAAAAAATGGTCGAATCTTGATTTAAGCAACAATGATCTTTATCGCTCCAGTAAGCCACCTTTCTTCAGTTTCTTGTTCTTGTTTCTTATTGTAGCATAGAAACATAGTTACAAAGTTTTTAAAAGTCTTGGATTTCCAGCATTATGTAATATTTCTTTTATCAGTTGTTGTGATCTTCAGTTTTATTCGTACTTTGTATAATTTTGTCTAACCAATCAATAACAATCTCAAAGCAAGATCCGAGCAACATCAACTATGGAGAATAGTGCAAGTCTCTTGGATACAACTTTTTACAAACTTGAAAATTCGATATTGGAGAGCATTACAATACCTAGAAGATAAATATCAGCCTTAATCTTCAACTCATCAACGTTGATTATGTGTTGACAGAGTCAGAATTAGTTCTTCCAGAAATTAATGACGTACAAGTTCTTGCTAACGTAATCACCACACAACAAAAATGGAGGAGAGACAACAACCTCTGCAAGTTGTTAATTTTCAACTCCATGGATGACTCCAAGGCAAAATCTTACAATAAGAAAGAATTTACGAGAGATGTCTGAGAGTCTCTTGAAAAGTAAGATAAGAAAGACGAAAAGATGTCCAAGATTCATCTTATTAATAATTTTTTAAAATTGGAATTTGAAGACGAGAAAACGATGTTGCCCCAAGTAAAAGAACTATTAAAGTTACAGTAAAAACTTGAGGAGGAGGCTGTGCCTTAAGCATATAAGTTCATGGTATGAGCCATCATCTCCAAGCTTCATGTAGTGCCCCGCTCCAAGTCGGGGGTACTGTATGGAAAATTCTATCGTTATCGATTGATCGAGATAAATTGAATTAAGACGCTTCCTATTGTAAACCCCATGATTTTTCAGGAATTTTTAATTTTCGGGAATTAAAACTAAGGTATTTTATGATTAAAGAATTTTTAAATGATATTAATTAATATTAAAATATTATAAAAATAATATTTTTGGGTGTAAAATGGAAAACTGGACATAAGATAATTTTCTGTAAATTTATTGGACCCCGAAAATATTTTTAAAGCCCTAAAAACCAATGTATTATTTAAACCAAAATAAACCTTGAAATAAACTCAGTTTATTTCCAAAATAAACCAAACCAACCCAGACCCGGTTCAATTGAACCAAACCCAGCCCTTAGCGGGTCGGGTCGGATCTAAACCCGACTCGAAACCCGCCTACCCGAACCCATACTTAAACACTAGCGGGTCGGGCCGGATTCATGTTGAACCCGACCCGCGGACCCAGACACGTTACCTAATCGAAACCCTTATCCTAATTCTTGCCGATTTACTGTTTCGGCCTATTTAATCTCTCGATTCCCATGCTCCGCCCGACGCCTGAACCCTAATCTCTTCTGCCGCCCTCCGCCGGCCATCTTCCTCAGCCGCGACAATCTCCCTCGTCCCCTCGCCTGAGAACCTCGGCCACCCACTGACCTCCTCCACCTCCTCCACGCTGAACACCAACGCCGCAGCTTGCCATCTAGAACCGCCACCCTCGTCTTCTTCATCTCCGACCCCTTCACCGTCGGAGATCCCGCTGGAGCTCCGCCTAGCCGACCCAAACCACCCTCTCCCTACACACGTCTTCACCTCCACCTCCTCTTCCTGTTCTTCTTCTTCTTCCTCCTCTTCTTAGCACAGGAGCCGGAGAACCCCGACTGAACCACCCAGCCATCTACTCCACCCGACGATCCCCTCGACAGGCCGGACATCTCCTCCTCCACCGACTGCACAACACGAACAGCCGATCCCGACCTCGACATGCTGCTGAACTCCTCTCCCGCAGCGCCGAGCAGCGACCACGACACCCAGCCGAGTGCCGCTGCACTCGCCTCCTCCGTTCCTCTCCTCCCCTCGAGCCACTGCCTCCATCTCCCTCGGCCAGTAACCACCACACGACTCCGGCCACACCTAGACCTCCACCCTCGACCTCCTCTCCATCTCCTCCCTCTGGATGTCAGCCACCCATGCCGAGCAACCCTCTCTGGCTGCCCCGCTGACACGGACACAGCAGGATCCGATACATCAGAACCATAAACCCTAACCCAGGACACAGTGACCGGACATGGCAGACTCGACCCGGACACGAAGAAACCCAGTTCCACGGAGCCCTGTTCAGGTAACCCATTCTCTCTCCTCGTTATTTTGTTTTCCGTTCCGTCAGTTGTGTCGTGTAGACTGTGTAACCCCCTCGATGCCCATGTAACCCGCTCGGTGTGTCGCGTCCTGTGGCGATCGCGAACCGCGATCCAAAAATAGGAAAACCAATGCCCTGTTTTACCCCGAAACTGAGTGCGCTCCGCTAAACGGGATGACTTGGTCGCGTGCGGTCTTCACCGAAACGTACGCGCCGTTGATACGGACGTGCGGGATTTCATAGAAGTTGATTTGGATGTGCGTGCACACCGGAATCAACGCGTATCCGCCGACAGTGCCCCGTATCCGCCTGTTCTGGAACACGTCGTAACTTTGTGTACACACGTCAGATCGAGACAAAATTTATGCCATCGGAATTGTAGCAATACGCTGGTCCTGTAACCCAAGTTTGGTTCAATTCTGAGAATATTGACAAAATCGCGTATTGTGGGCCCCACGGCTCTACTTGACGGGTGATTTTATGATCGGCTCATCGGAATCCAGTCCTGGAAGTTCCGTTGGATTCGTATCATCGTTCTGGACTTGTTGACACTAAGTTGGATGAATTTGGAGACCTTGGACCCTGACACGCTTTTCGGTGCAAAGTGGGCCACACGTGGACCCCACTTTGACCCGAAATTACGGTTTTGCCCCTGTATTCAAATTGGATGAAAGGGAAGTGCGTTTTAGCTATTTTGCTTATTCGGGGAATGTTGGTGATATCTATTTCAGCATCCGAAGATATTTGTTCTGAGGCCATAGCTTCTGGTCCTGTGTATTGGACATCTGGACGTGACATTTTGCAGCTTCTTGCCAGGCAAGTATACCTTGCCATTGTACTGTTATTTATATTTCATATGTTGCATGCATCTTTATTTTCTGTCTTTAGTTCATATATTTTCACTGTTATATAAAATGCACGCGACGGTGTCGTCGCGATATGTTTTTATTTATGTATTTGCATTGACCTTGTTTATGAGACTACCCCATTATCATGTAGCATCTTTAGGTTCATTGGCCATGACACAGTTGTTACACGAGTTGTGAGTCTCATATAGATCATGGACTGGCGTACAGGGTTTGGCCTCCTGTACGTGTGGGCCGTGCGTTAGGAATAACTGCTGTTAGAAACTTTGCATGCTAGTAGACTTGGCAGTTATTAGAGGTATTATCGTATCATGGATGTGACATGCTTAGAGCATGGGGTGGGGAGAACAACAAGTAAGGCGTGTGGGCTCCGTTGCACTTTTCTTGTGTAACTTATACGCTCCGTCGGAGATGCGCGGTCATGATGACCCCTATATATATTATCAGGCAGGCCTCCGGCGTTCGAAAGGCGCCGTGCCTTTGTAGGCCCCTAGATCTCCAAGAGAACTATGCCAATCCCATTTTAGCCAGATAGCCCACGCGTTGGGAAAGTTGTTCTTAACTGCATTCACTTAGATGGTTAGGCGACCCCATTGGATATTTATTTCAGTACTTTATTGGCATGTGTTTAAGTATCTTGTTATGTCCCTCTGAGGACCTGTTCCCCTGCCAGGTGTATCTGTTCTTGAGTATTCACAGGAGCGCAGATTCAGATAGTTACGTATGTTTCGAGGATGCCTTCTCTTCGAGCCGTGAATGCTAGCTGGTATACTTATATTATGTTTGATTGTATTGTACGTATATTGTTTTTGCTCTTATATTCGAGTTGGTAGTGAATTTGTTTCCACCCAACAATCATCCTTAGATACTTATATTGAGATCTAGTTTCATAGATACTGGTTATTTATTTATATTTGATTTTCTGTGGATGAGATTTAGATTATACCCTGTGAATTGTGACATATATTATACCACCTGTGGATTTGATATTCATAATACAGCGTACGTGTGGATTTGGTTTCCATATATTGGAGTTGCCATATCCATACGACTGACATGCTTACGTGTCCTAGTCCTACATATTTTTGGGACTGGGGCGTGACATATTTTTGTGGTGGCCCATGCAGGTCGAGAGCATATTGTCTCGGTTATGTTACTGTGCCGAGCAAGCCTGCACCTAGGATTAGAGTATAGGATCTTATCCACAACTGACTATGACTCATCCTCCTTCCAATCTGTTCCGTTGAATAATTGCATCCTGCTTGATTCATGTGCCTTCTCATTAGTTCCTTGAGTGTAGCCTTCTCCTAGAATATAGAAGTCCCTGTTATTAGGATGATAATTAGGGTAGCATACCTATTAAGAATACAACGAGAATATAGACACACCACTAAGTTTAGAATATCTAGTGAACCCTATAATTCTTTATCTCTAGAATTGGTTTACCATTACCCCCTGATGTGTTATAAAGACTTGAGAGTAGTATAGACACTACTAGAGTTAGTTAGAAGTTTTACCATAATGTTTGACCCTAGTATTGAGGAACCAATGGAGAACCGATATTGAATATTAGGACTGAACCTAACCTTCGCAGTAGATAAGTATTGGAGAACTAAATTTAGATTCTTGTCTTAAGATAAGCAGACAGTACCTTAGAAAGCCAAGAGCAATGTATAGAATATTTTCCTAATCATACCTCAAACATAGCAACTAATACCCCACTTCCTTTAGAAAACCATGATGCTACCTAGAGCCCCTCTATTTCATATGTTGTTTCTCTGCGACCATAGCGCTCGCTATTTTGCAACGACTAATTACGTTTCTTCTCTTCATCTTTCAACTCGTGCCATCTGACACTTCGGATAATAGGCCAAGTAATTTTATTCTTTGTTAAGGGCTCATAGTTTGCTAGGATTATAGTTGTAGCCTTGAATGTGAAAATTTTGTGCTTGGTAGTTAGAACTTGATAAGTTTAAGTTGCTTTGTAGATTGTGACCGATGACTAACCCTTAGTTCTTAAATCATGTAATTTGTACCCCCACCTCGATACAAGTTAGATCCCTTTCCCCTTAACAACCAGTAACTCTTCTATTCTTACTATTGGCCCTTATTCTATAAGCACTATGACTAAGATGTAAGATGACCATGACCTATGTAATAGAAGAGGATACCCCAATAAAGTACTAAAACCCCTTCTCATAGACCTTAACATGAGCTTTTACGGTATCCTTAAGACAATACAATAGTAGTTAAATTATTTTAAGTTGAGTAATATACCTCACCATCTAGTATCATATAGTTCTTGTGATCCATTGATGAAGTGTAACTGAATGACATTAATTGTATGCTAGCAAAGACGACAGTGTTTATTCAGACAATAGAATTTAGGGGTCTTGTCCCATTTGGTCGACTAGCAACAGACAAGGAGGTTGTATGATAACTATAGAGATTTATAGAGTCTTTATTATTATTGCTTATTTTGTTTTTTGTTTTTGTTTTTGTGAACTTGAATTGACTTGTACCTCCCTTCATCATCATCTAGCGTACTTATAATTGTTGTACCACCTTGACTTATGCCGCTATTATAGTCTAGTTTTGCAAGCTTATTCTTTCATCAAGCTTGTTCACTATATATGTATTAGTGGATGCATATATTAATATATTTCAGAATCAGTGTACTACGGTCTGATCAACCATAGTGCGCGTGGTTCGCCCTTCGTATAACTACTTTACGTGGATTGAGATATCTAGTGATTAGTAGATAAATGAACTTGCCCTCTAGATATGACTGAGCATATCGTATCCGTTACATAACTGTACCGATGCGAGCATGTGAATAGGCATTATCCAAAATCAGATTTCAATCCACAACTGCCTTGACAATTTCCATTGAATTCCTTAAACGCCTTGACCCCCATACTACTAATCGATTACCTCCCCCTTGAACTCTTTATTATTGTTTTCCGTCTTTCCTTATTTCGGAAAGACGAGACCTCGTGCTGGGTATAAAGTTTGATACACAGAGAGTACTAGATATACCCCATAGGCCGATCACATACTTGAGGATTATTCTTTCGTAATTAAGAACATATCATATAAGATATAATTGGCATGGAAGTTTTGAGGATTGAATGACATGAGTAAAACAAATTAAGGAATATTTTCTTAAAGTTATATAGCCTTATGTGATAGATGGGCAAATTATAAGTTGGGTAGCAGTGCATTATCAACTCGAGAGGAATTTCTTTTAGATTGTGATCGAGTAAGATTAGATTGGGAGAGGTTCAAGCCATTTTAATTTTGAGAAATTTAGAAGAATGACTAAGATGATGAGGATTAATGAATTGATATTGAGGACCCAATATTTATACCTTAAGTACATGATTTAAATTTTTGAACAATGAAGGTAGAATCATCAATTTGAATTTGGAGGATAAATATAGAATTTCAGACTTGAACATTGGTGGACTGCATTTAAATTATTTTTCAATTTTATGATTTGAATTAAGAATTAAAATTTTGGTTGAACTACCTATTGGAAATATAGAGGTTATGAATGGAATATAAAAGTTGAAGCATACAAAAATTTATAAGTGAAAAATAGGAATAATAATGGACTCGAATTACTTCTAGAGGAGATTATGATAATTGAAGATCGTGAGATAAATTTTATATGCGTATTTAAATCTGGAAGATGTTATATGGATTTAATTTAAATTGGATATGGATAAGTGAGAAGAGATAACCATAGGTTAAATTTTGATTGGAACAGTGATCATCTTAACCTTGAAGTGATTGCGATGAATATGATTAGGATTTTAATTATCGCAAGGAGATTGCGATTGACTTGCCTTACGTACATGAATGATTAACAGTTTATGCCATATTTTAATTTTGAGGACAATATTGTTTTAAGTTGGCTGGATTGTGAAACCCTCTCCCCTAAGAATTAGACCTACTTGGCTTAGATAGTGAGACAGAGGCTAGCTCGAATCCACTTAGAAATAGAATACGACATTTTATTTAGTTTTACAACATGGTATCACTTAGCGCACCTTACCATTGCTTCGATTATTGGAGCACTTCACTAGTCACTGCCTTCCTACAAATTCCACACCCTTATCGTAGACGTGCCCATCATTCAATCCTCATCTTTGTACAATTTTCCAATTGTTGGGCGCTTTTATGCGAAAGAGCATTTAGGTGTCCACACTATTGGACATGACATGAAGAAACCTATTTTTCGCTCATATGTATTTTTTCCATGATTTACGGAATGTGTAACGTGCAATATTGCCCACTCCGTTAAACCTAGCCTTGCATTTTAACCAATGCAAATCTTATACCATCCTTAACTTTCTACTGTGACTTAATTTTAATTTTGAGGACAAAATTGTTTTAAGTTGGGTAGATTGTAAACCCCCTGATTTTTCAGGAATTTTTAATTTGAATTTTACACAATTTTTCTATAATTTTTGGGAATTAAAACTAAGGTATTATGTGATTAAAGAATTTTTAAATAATGTTAATTAATATTAAAATATTATGAAAATAATATTTTTGGGTGTAAAATGGAAAACTGGACATAGGATAATTTTCTGTGAATTTATTGGACCCCGAAAATATTTTTAAAGCCCTAAAATCCAATGTATTATGTAAACCAAAATAAATCCGGTTTATTTCCAAAATAAAACAAACCAACCCAGACCCGGTTCAATTGAACCAAACCCAGTCCTTAGCGGGTCGGGTCGGATCTAAACCCGACCCGAAACCCGCCTACCCGAACCCATACTTAAATACTAGCGGGTCGGGCCGGATTCATGTTGAACCCGACCCGCGGACCCAGACCCGTTACCTAACCGAAACCCTAATCCTAATTCTTGTCGGATTTACTGTTCTGGCCTATTTAATCTCTCGATTCCCACGCTCCGCCCGACGCCTGAACCCTAAGCTCTTTCGCCGCCCTCCGCCGTGGCCATCTCCCTAGTCCCCTCGCCTGAGAACCTCGGCCACCCACTGACCTCCTCCACCTCATCCATGCTGAACACAACCACCGCAGCTTGCCATATAGAACCGCCACCCTCGTCTTCTTCATCTCCGACCCCTTCACCGCCGGAGATCCCGCTGGAGCTCCACCTAGCCGACCCAAACCACCCTCTCCCTACACACGTCTTCACCTCCACCTCCTCTTCCTGTTCTTCTTCTTCCTCCTCTTCTCAGCACAGGAGCCGAAGAACCTCGACTGAACCACCCAGCCATCTACTCCACCCGCCGATCCCCTCGACAGGCCGGACATCTCCTCCTCCGCCGACTGCACAACACGAACAGCCGATCCCGACCTCGACATGCTGCTGAACTCCTCTCCCGCAGCGCCGAGCAGCGACCACGACACCCAGCCGAGCGCCGCTGCACTCGCCTCCTCCGTTCCTCTCCTTCCCTCGAGCCACCGCCTCCATCTACCTCGGCCGGTCACCACCACACGACTCCGGCCACACCTAGACCTCCACCCTCGACCTCCTCTCCATCTTCTCCCTCTAGATGTCAGCCACCCATGCCGAGCAACCTTCTCTGGCTGCCCCGCTGACACGGACACAGCAGAATCCGATACAGCAGAACCATAAACCCTAACCCAGGACACAGTGACCGGACATGGCAGACTCGACCCGGACACGAAGAAACCCAGTTCTACGGAGCCCTGTTCAGGTAACCCGTTCTCTCTCCTCATTTTTCTGTTTTTCGTTCCGTCAGTTGTGTCGCGTAGACTGTGTAACCCCCTCGATGCCCGTGCAATCCGCTCGGTGCGTCACGTCTTGTGGCGATCGCGAACCGCGATCCAAAAACAGGAAAACCAATGCCCTATTTTATCCCGGAACTGAGTGCGCCCCGCTAAACGGGACGACTTGGTCGCGTGTGGTCTTCACCAAAATGTGCGCGCCATCGATACGGACGTGCAGGATTTCGCAGAAGTTGATTTGGATGTGCGTGCACACCGGAATCAACGCGTATCCGCCGACAACGCCCCGTATCTGCCTGTTCTGGAATACGTCGTAACTTTGTTTACATACGTCGGATCGAGACAAAACTTGCACCATCGGACTCGTAGAAATACGCTTGTCCTGTGACCCGAGTTTGGTTCGATTCTGAGAACGTTGACAAAATCGCGTATCGTGGGCCCCATTGGGTTCGTATCATCGTTCTGGACTTGTTGACACTAACTTGGACGAATTTGGAGACCTTGGACCCTGACACGCTTTTCGGTACAAAGTGGGCCACACGTGGACCCCACTTTGATCCGAAATTATGATTTTGCCCCTGTGTCCAAATTGGACGAAAGGGAAGTGCTTTCTAGCTATTTTGCTTATTCTGGGAATGTTGGTGATATCTATTTCAGCATTCGGAGATATTTGTTCTGAGGCCATAGCTTCTGGTCCTGTGTATTGGACATCTGGACGTGACATTTTGCAGCTTCTTGCCAAGCAAGTATAGCTTGCCATTGTACTGTTATTTATATTCCATATATTGCATGCATCTTTATTTTCTGTCTTTAGTTCATATATTTTTACTGTTATATAAAATGCACGCGACGGTGTCGTCGCGATATGTTTTTATTTATGTATTTGCATTGACCTTGTTTATGAGACTACCCTATTATCATGTAGCATCTTTAGGTTCATTGGCCGTGACACAGTTGTTACACAAATTGTGAGTCTCATATAGATCACGGACTGGCGTGCAGGGTTTGGCCTCCTGTATGTGTGGACCGTGCGTTAGGAATAACTGCTGTTAGAAACTTTGCATGCTAGTAGACTTGGCAGTTATTAGAGGTATTATCGTGTCATGGATGTGACATGCTTAGAGCATGGGGTGGAGAGAACAACAAGTAAGGCGTGTGGGCTCTGTTGCACTTTCCTTGTGTAACCCGTACGCTCCGTCGGAGATGCGCGGTCATGATGTGTCACGACCCGCACCCGGAAAATCGGGCATGAGTCGTGGGTACGTCCAGCCTACGCCGCAGCATCGGCGGTAGAACGCTGTCTAGGTCCACTAACTAAATAATAATCTCACACAAAAATCGGCCATGACCTCTCCAAAAGGAGGGCAACCACACAAATAATATAAACCTGTCAAGATCTCAACTCCAAACGGAGGAGCAAATATCACAATGATAATCAAGTACTCAATCACGAATCTAAGCACGATAAGATAACACAGAGATCTAACAACTATAAAGTCTAACCAACAACAACTACTACAACAACCACAATATCAAATAATAATACAACAATGTCCAAAATAATATACAAACAAGGTCTCAATCCAAAACCGGAGACAAATCCGGTGCTAAAAGCTAATAAAAACAACAACAAAGTCTCAGTGATCCCAGCTACCAACCCGGAAATCACCCCTAAGCTAGAGGGTCCCTGTCCGCACCATCGACAGGCTCAGGTCCATAAAACGTCGGACACCACTCCTTCGGATACTCTGAAAAATATGTCCAGTCAGGACTGGAGCAAGTACATCTCTAACAGCAGTTCCATTTAAATGATAAAAACTATAAAATAGTTATAGCAAGTAGCAAGAAGAATGAAGCAAGTATGAAACAAGGAAATATGTATAACTAGTGCATAAAGGTAAAGATGCATGGATATCAGAGCAAGATAGTAATAACTGTAAGATACAAGAAATCTAAGCTAAGATCAAGTCCGTACACATGAACGTGTAGTGAGTCCAGCATGAAAAATATGTAGTGAGTCAAGTCCAGAAACATGTAAGTGAGACAAGTCAAGAAATGCATGAGAGTCTAGACTATAAAGAATGAACTCGGTGCCTTTGAAATACTTGTTTCGACATGTAAACGGCTAGGGGTAAGTACGGCTCACCGCGCACTGGGTGCGCGGCTGCTATCATTCCAGATTAGACCAGAGGGAGTGATTCCTGATGATGCCAGATAGGAATGTTTACATGTCTACTCGAGTATTTCTCCGCCCCGACTAATACAAGTGGATCCAAGACCCGACATGCAAATCAAGATGAGTCCAGCCTGAACATGAATGATGCCTGTAGGTGATGCCAGTAGGTGATGCCTGTAGAGATTTCAGAATAGAGGCCAGAAACATGAAATATACGTGTCGCAAGTAAATGAATCCAGAAATATCAATCAGTGTCCCGTGTTATGCCAGAATAATCAGATGATACTATACTAGAAGCTGAATCATAATAATCATCAAATAATGAAAACTATCAGAGAATGTACTCGTCTGACGTCCTGAGCAACTGGCGATCCGAACCGGTGTCGCAAGGACCTAATACGAAAAGCAAGGTTAAACAGGGTTCTAAAGAGTTAAACAGATATAAAATAACTAAAAATAGGCTTCTAGGGTCGTTCTAGGTCAAACGGGTCAAACCGGTGAAATCTGGGTCAAAAAGTCAACTCTGGGTCCAAAAAGTCAACTCTAGGTCAAAACTAGGTCAAAAGTTGACTTTGGCGGTCAACCGAGTCAACTACGGTCAAGTCTGGGTCAAACTAGGGTGCTCCTGAGGTTGTAGGTCAAACCGAGCTCATTAAGCTAGAAAACTCACAAACTCGCCTCCTTGAGATACCGGGATACCCTCGGTATCCGATACCTCAACCTAGGCCATATACCCCGCCTATACCCTCTAAAACCTATGCTAGCATGCGTAAATATATACACATATACGTATAAAAATCACTCTAATACTATTTCTAGGCTATTGTTCAAAAACCCCGCTCGAAACCCAATACCTTGGTTATCTTAAGGTATTGAGATACCTCGGTATCTCAAGGTATTGAGATTTCGCTCTAAAACCCTCTAACTAGCTATCTAGCTATTAATTATGCACCTAGTTATTAATCTAGGCTAGGTAATATAGATACCTATCATATTTATATATATCTAAATAGGTATCTACCTATATACATATATATCCACACATATATACCCATTACCCATTACCTTACCCAACTCTTAAAAATATACATATATACCTATCAAGATATCTATCTATCTATCTAATCTATCTAATACTCTATCTATCTATTAATCTAGTATATATATCTATCAATCTATCCAACTACCTATCTATCTTATCATTAACTTATCTATCAACTAATAGCTATCTAGCTATCTAACTATCTATTTATCTTATTATCTATCTATCTTTATATATATATAGATCTATATCTCTAATATCTAGATCTATCTAACTAATACTCTAACTATTATCTATTACCTATCCCTCGCCAACATCCCTCGCTACTAGCCTCGCTGCTGCCTAGAGCTTGCTGCTGCTGCTGCTTGTGCTGATCCTGCTGCTGCTGCTCTTGCTACTGCTGCTGCTGGCTTCATATGGCTGCTGCTGCTGCCCCATGTTGCTGCTGCTGTTGGGGGCAGCAGCTGCTGCTGCTGTGCAGTGGCTGGCCCCCCCTCCAACTCACATACACACACACACACACCTATATATATACCTATATATCACTCTATATATATATATATATACATACATATATATATCTATATATATATAACTAGATACATATATATACACACCTACAACTCTATATTCTAACACACACTAACACACTCACACACACACTAAAACACATAACAACACACACACACACATGAATATATATACCTAGCTACATATATATAAACACCTATATTAATATATATATGCACAAATACAAATACATATATACATAGATATATACCAATACACTCACACACTCTAAGATATATATATATATACACATAGACATATACATATACAAGTACATAAATATAAATACACACATATATATAAGTATATATATACATAAACACACATACAAATATATATAAATATATATATATATAGACACACATAAATACAAACACAACCACGCACACAACACTCAAACCACACGCCCTACTCACGCCCAACGACCCCGACACTCACCAATACCCTAAAATATATAAAATATAGCCCAAAAACTCTAGCACACACTCCCCGATACTAACCCAACGCGCGCACAAGCCCGAAACGAGGAAACCAAGTCGAAATGGCCGTTCGGTCATTTCGACGAACACGTGGTGCGCGGCTCGGAAAACCTCCTGAAACGCACACCAAACGAACTCGGAATTGGTCCAAAATTTACCCACGTATCCTAAACGATGTCTAGATCCTAGAAAATGTGCTCCCGCATCGATTCTAGGCCCGTGGCAGAAATGCACACGCACTTAGAATCGGCGACGACGAAAAGCCCCAATTTCGCCCGAAACGCCCGTTTCTCCGCGACGCGGCTTCCCGTGTCCGAACGGAGACACGCACTCACCCTCAAGACACCCGACAACGTCTACCTAGGTCCATCTAACCTAGGACATCACCCAAAATTGGGCCAAATTCGGATTCCACCCGAAATTGACACAAAATCTAGTGTTAAAGTCTCTAAACCCAACCAAACTAGTTCCAACTTCCTCCCACGGGTAGCCTAAGGGTCTAGGAAGGTTCTAAAATATTAATTACACTATAAAAGAGTAATTACAAGAGGAAAATTAGGGTTTACCTCTTGGGAGTTGGAATCCCAAGCCAAAGTCTCAAAAATGCTCCAAATCCTCCAATCCAAGCTTCCAAGCCTCAAATCCAAGCTCCAACACCAAATCTAGGCTCTACCCACCTAGGTTGGGGAAGAATGTAGGGTTAGGGTTAACAACCATGGAGAATAGAAGAAGAAAGAAGAGGAAAAGGATGCTTACTTGAAGTTGGGAGGAAGAAATAAGAAGAAAGAGTGGAGAGGAAGAAGAAGTGGTGAAGAAGAAGGAATGGGGGGGGGAAATGGCTGCTGTTATGCACGGGAATGGGGCTAGTTTGGTCGGCTACAAACCTAATAAACGCTTCACTAATTCTCCAAATGCCCAAAATGTCCCTACATGACTTGGTTTCGGGTTTCGGGTTCCAAAAGCACTCAAACTAACTCCAAATCTCTCCAACTAACCTCCTAAAAATAAAATAATAAATCTAAGCCCCAAAATAATTCTCACAAGGGTGTGGGCTGGGTCGAACATGGGTCCACTAGGGTCTGACATTGGTCCAGGCTAGCCAAAATCCTAAAAAAATCAATAAAAAATAATAAAAAAATAATGCAATCACTAATTAAATATAAATATAATTAATTATAAATAATACACAATTAATCCAAATTAAAATAAAAAAAAAATACCCGGCTCTGGAAATGGGGTGGTGACAAGCCTATCCTCCTTAGAAAATTTTGTCCTCGAAATTTAAAGTCAATCACACTCTCTCTAGGTCAAACCCCCAACAATCACAGTCAAGAAATTCTACCTAAACAACATGCAAGATTATGGTCCTACTGGTCGTGTTATCACAGTCTCAATCAGGGTCACTACACTATCTATCACAGAACAAAAGAAAATCTAACATGTACTAATGAAGCACACCACAAGGAATGGAAAGGACAGGAAGAAGAAACAAGAGACAGACCTGCTAACCCGACATCCGTAGCATCGGCCTCCTCGACCGTCAACGCATAAGCCCTGCCCTACTGGGGTGTATCCCTCTGCTGGTGCGGGGCATGATGCTGTGCCACAGATGGCCTAGCTCCAACTCTCTGATCCTGTGCTCCATCCAATGGAGGTGCAGTAGGGCAATCTCGCATCTGGTGAGCAGTGGATCCACAGAACAAACACACCTTCAGCCTCCTCCTACAAACATCCCAAGTGTGTCCTGCCTTCCTGCAGTAGGCACAAGTGGGCACCCTCTGATCCTGACCCTGTTGCGCTGCCTTCTGCACATAGGGACGCTTAGCTGGTCCCGCACTACCACTGGCACTGCCTGAATCATCCCTGCCTCTCTTGGACTTGAGCTCCAAGTCATCCTCTGCTCTCTGAGCATCTCCTACTATCTGCTCAAAAGTCGCCTCGCGGTCGCTCCTGGTCAAAGACTTGACCGCCATAACCAAGCCCTTTCGAAACTTTCTCGCCTTGGCTGCCTCACTCAAGCCATCTACAAATCTGCCCAGACGGCAGAACTCTACTGCGTACTCGTCCACTGTCATGCTCCCTTGGACGAGTGCCTCAAACTGGCTCTCCAAAGCACTGAGCGCCACATCTGGGAAAAACTTCTCCTTAAAAAGCCTCTTGAAAGCCTCCCAAGTAAGCCCTGGCGCTGCGATTCTCGTATCTGTGCGATACCATGTCAAGGCGAGGTCGAACATCTGACTGCCCGCTGCCTCTATCTGCATGCTGTCTGGAATCTGCGCCAGCCTGAAGATGCCCTCAATCTGCTCTATCCAGTCATCCGCGTACAGGATACCTTCTGTACCACAGAACTCCTTGGGCCGCATCCTCTGAAAGTCGATAATACTGCCCGGCCTCGGATGCTGAATCTGATCGGCCTGTGGCTGAATCTGTGCCACCCTATCCACTGCTGTCATGGCCACCTGGTGGGCGTTCTCAATGCCCAGCCTCATCACATCCACCTGACGGTGCTGCGCGTCCATCATCTCCCTGAAGAACGCAAACAACTGCGCGGCATCTACTGGAGCAGGAAGTGGTGGAGGAACCACCGGAACGACTGGGGTAGTCCTCGGATCGACAGGTGAAGGAGGATCCCCGAAAGAAGCAGATGCTCCCTCAACCGCAGGAGTGGTGAGTAAAGCGGTAGCAGCTGCCTGAATACGAGCTGGACGAGAGGTAGCAGACCTCTCAGTGGCAACTGCTGGAACGGTACGATGGGATCGTGTCTTCGGAGGCATCCTGAACACAGATCAAAAGAAGTCAATACGGCGCAAGATACGATATCATCAAGAAAGGACAGTAATATTTCAAAAGAAGCAATTTTAGAATAATTAGATTGGAATTGTTCCTAGTCGTGATTGAGTACACTCTCATCCTAAATCCTAGATCCTATAGCAGGCTCGCAGCAGTACAACTAAGTTGTTGTACCACCACGACATCGCACTAATTGCGAATCGAGACCTGCATGGGGCCGCCACCAAAAATGTGTCACGACCCGCACCCGAAAAATCGGGCATGAGTCGTGGGTACGTCCAGCCTACGCCGCAGCATCGGCGGTAGAACGCTGTCTAGGTCCACTAACTAAATAATAATCTCACACAAAAATCGGCCATGACCTCTCCAAAAGGAGGGCAACCACACAAACAATATAAACCTGTCAAGATCTCAACTCTAAACGGAGGAGCAAATATCACAATGATAATCAAGTACTCAATCACGAATCTAAGCACGATAAGATAACACAGAGATCTAACAACTATAAAGTCTAACCAACAACAACTACTACAACAACCACAACATCAAATAATAATACAACAATGTCCAAAATAATATACAAACAAGGTCTCAATCCAAAATCGGAGACAAATCCGGTGCTAAAAGCTAATAAAAACAACAACAAAGTCTCAGTGATCCCGGCTACCAACCCGGAAATCACCCCTAAGCTAGAGGGTCCCTGTCCGCACCATCGACAGGCTCAGGTCCATAAAACGTCGGACACCACTCCTCCGGATACTCTGAAAAATATGTCCAGTCAGGACTGGAGCAAGTACATCTCTAACAGCAGTTCCATTTAAATGATAAAAACTATAAAACAGTTATAGCAAGTAGCAAGAAGAATGAAGCAAGTATGAAACAAGGAAATATGTATAACTGGTGCATAAAGGTAAAGATGCATGGATATCAGAGCAAGATAGTAATAACTGCAAGATACAAGAAATCTAAGCTAAGATCAAGTCCGTACACATGAACGTGTAGTGAGTCCAGCATAAAAAATATGTAGTGAGTCAAGTCCAGAAACATATAAGTGAGACAAGTCAAGAAATGCATGAGAGTCCAGACTATAAAGAATGAACTCGGTATCTTTGAAATACTTGTTTCGACATGTAAATGGCTAGGGGTAAGTACGGCTCACCGCGCACTGGGTGCGCGGCTGCTATCATTCCAGATTAGACCAGAGGGAGTGATTCCTGATGATGCCAGATAGGAATGTTTACATGTCTACTCGAGTATTTCCCCGCCCCGACTAATACAAGTGGATCCAAAACCCGACACGCAAATCAAGATGAGTACAGCCTGAACATGAATGATGCCTGTAGGTGATGCCAGTAGGTGATGCCTGTAGTGATTCCAGAATAGAGGCCAGAAACATGAAATGTACGTATCGCAAGTAAATGAATCCAGAAATATCAATCAGTGTCCCGTGTTGTGCCAGAATAATCAGATGATACTATACTAGAAGCTGAATCATAATAATCATCAAATAATGAAAACTATCAGAGAATGTACTCGTCTGACGTCCTGAGCAACTGGCGATCCGAACCGGTGTCGCAAGGACCTAATACGAAAAGCAAGGTTAAACAGGGTTCTAAAGAGTTAAACAGATATAAAATAAGTAAAAATAGGCTTCTAGGGTCGTTCTAGGTCAAACGGGTCAAACCGGTGAAATCTGGATCAAAAAGTCAACTCTGGGTCCAAAAAGTCAACTCTAGGTCAAAACTAGGTCAAAAGTTGACTTTGGCGGTCAACCGAGTCAACTACGGTCAAGTCTGGGTCAAACTAGGGTGCTCCTGAGATTCTAGGTCAAACCGAGCTCATTAAGCTAGAAAACTCACAAACTCGCCTCCTTGAGATACCGGGATACCCTCGGTATCCGATACCTCAACCTAGGTCATATACCCCGCCTATACCCTCTAAAACCTATGCTAGCACGCGTAAATATATACACATATACGTATAAAAATTACTCCAATACTATTTCTAGGCTATTGCTCAAAAATCCCGCTCGAAACCCAATACCTTGGTTATCTTAAGGTATTGAGATACCTCGGTATCTCAAGGTATTGAGATTTCGCTCTAAAACCCTCTAACTAGCTATCTAGCTATTAATTATGCACCTAGTTATTAATCTAGGCTAGGTAATATAGATACCTATCATATTTATATATATCTAAATAGGTATCTACCTATATAAATATATATCCACACATATATACCCATTACCCATTACCTTACCCAACTCTTAAAAATATACATATATACCTATCAAGATATCTATCTATCTATCTAATCTATCTAATACTCTATCTATCTATTAATCTAGCATATATATATCTATCAATCTATCCAACTACCTATCTATCTTATCATTAACTTATCTATCAACTAATAGCTATCTAGCTATCTAACTATCTATTTATCTTATTATCTATCTATCTATCTATCTTTATATATATATAGATCTATATCTCTAATATCTAGATCTATCTAACTAATACTCTAACTATTATCTATTACCTATCCCTCGCCAACACCCCTCGCTACTAGCCTCGCTGCTGCCTAGAGCTTGCTGCTGCTGCTTGTGCTGATCCTGCTGCTGCTGCTCTTGCTACTGCTGCTGCTGGCTTCATATGGCTGCTGCTGCTGCCCCATGTTGCTGCTGCTGTTGGGGGCAGCTGCTGCTGCTGCTGTGCAGTGGCTGGCCCCCCCCTCCAACTCACATACACACACACACACACCTATATATATACCTATATATCACTCTATATATATATATATATATATACATACATACATATATATATCTATATATATATATAACTAGATACATATATATACACACCTACAACTCTATATTCTAACACACACTAACACACTCACACACACACTAAAACACATAACAACACACACACACACATGAATATATATACCTAGCTACATATATATAAACACCTATATTAATATATATATGCACAAATACAAATACATATATACATAGATATATACCAATACACTCACACACTCTAAGATATATATATATATATACACATAGACATATACATATACAAGTACATAAATATAAATACACACATATATATAAGTATATATATACATAAACACACATACAAATATATATAAATATATATATATATAGACACACATAAATACAAACACAACCACGCACACAACACTCAAACCACACGCCCTACTCACGCCCAACGACCCCGACACTCACCAATACCCTAAAATATATAAAATATAGCCCGAAAACTCTAGCACACACTCCCCGATACTAACCCAACGGGCGCACAAGCCCGAAACGAGAAAACCAAGTCGAAATGGCCGTTCGGTCATTTCGACGAACACGTGGTGCGCGGCTCGAAAAACCTCCTGAAACGCACACCAAACAAACTCGGAATCGGCCCAAAATTTATCCACGTGTCCTAAACGATGTCTAGATCCTAGAAAATGTGCTCCCGCGTCGATTCTAGGCCCGTGGCGGAAACGCACACGCACTTAGGATCGGCGACGACGAAAAGCTCCAATTTCGCCCGAAATGCCCGTTTCTCTGTGACGCGGCTTCCCGTGTCCGAACGGAGACACGCACTCACCCTCAAGACACCCGACAACGTCTACCTAGGTCCATCTAACCTAGGGCATCATCCAAAATTGGGCCAAATTTGGATTCCACCCGAAATTGACACAAAACCTAGTGTTAAAGTCTCTAAACCCAACAAACTAGTTCCAACTTCCTCCCACGGGTAGCCTAAGGGTCTAGGAAGGTTTTAAAATATTAATTACACTATAAAAGAGTAATTACAAGGGGAAAATTAGGGTTTACCTCTTGGGAGTTGGAATCCCAAGCCAAAGTCTCAAAAATGCTCCAAATCCTCCAATCCAAGCTTCCAAGCCTCAAATCCAAGCTCCAACACCAAATCTAGGCTCTACCCACCTAGGTTGGGGAAGAATATAGGGTTAGGGTTAACAACCATGGAGAATAAAAGAAGAAAGAAGAGGAAAAGGATGCTTACTTGAAGTTGGGAGGAAGAAATAAGAAGAAAGAGTGGAGAGGAAGAAGAAGTAGTGAAGAAGAAGGAATGGGGGGGAAATGGCTGCTGTTATGCACGGGAATGGGGCTGGTTTGGTCGGCCACAAACCTAATAAAGGGTTCACTAATTCTCCAAATGCCCAAAATGCCCCTACATGACTTGGTTTCGGGTTCCGGGTTCCAAAAGCACTCAAACTAACTCCAAATCTCTCCAACTAACCTCCTAAAAATAAAATAATAAATCTAAGTCCCAAAATAATTCTCACAAGGGTGTGGGCTGGGTCAGACATGGGTCCACTAGGGTCTGACATGGGTCCAGGCTAGCCAAAATCCTAAAACAATCAATAAAAAATAATAAAAAAAATAATGCAATCACTAATTAAATATAAATATAATTAATTATAAATAATACACAATTAACCCAAATTAAAATAATAATAAAAATATCCGGCTCTGAAAATGGGGTGGTGACATGATGACCCCTATATATATTATCAGGCGGGCCTCCGGCGTTCGAAAGGCGCCGTGCCTTTGTAGGCCCCTGGATCTCCAAGAGAACCATGCCAATCCCATTTTAGCCAGATAGCCCACGCATTGGAAAAGTTGTTCTTAACTGCATTCACTTAGATGGTTAGGCGACCCCATTGGATATTTATTTCAGTACTTTATTGGCATGTATTTAAGTATCTTGTTATGTCTCTCTGAGGACCTGGTCCCCTGCCAGGTGTATCTGTTCTTGAGTATTCGCAGGAGCGCAGATTTAGATGGTTACGTATGTTTCGAGGATGCCTTCTCTTCGAGCCGTGAATGCTAGCTGGTATACTTATATTATGTTTGATTGTGTTGTACTTATATTTTATTTGCTCTTATATTCGAGTTGGTAGTGGATTTGTTTTCACCCATCTATCATCCTTAGATACTTATATTAAGATCTAGTTTCATAGATACTGGTTATTTATTTATATTTGATTTTCTGTGGATGAGATTTAGATTATACCCTGTGACTTGTGACATATGTTATACCACTTGTGGATTTGATATTCATAATACAGCGTACGTGTGGATTTGGTTTTCATATATTGGAGTTGCCATATCCATACGGCTGGCATGCTTACGTGTCCTAGTCCTACGTATTTTTGGGACTGGGGCGTGACACCTATATATGGATTAGCTTCTTTGGAATTGAGTCTGAAATGCATTGAATCATGTCTTGGAGAATAACTCTATATAAGAGTCTCTTCCTCAAACCTTTTCACTCTTTGTTTTCGATGATGCTTTTGCTATTGGTTTTATAAATATATTTTTGTGGATATTTTTGATAGGATTTGCTGCTTTTCTTCATAGATTATCGTATTCATATCGAATTCTGGGAGAATGGGAGAAGAAGAGTATTGATCCTATATTGGTATAAATAAATATGAATGCATAGGCTAGACTTGATCGAAGCATTGGAGTTCTCTTTATCTCAAAAAATCTCCAACATTGAGTGAATTTGATCAATCTTTCCTTTATCTACATACCTTAACAAATAAAACTCTTCATTTTCTTATTGTATCCGTCAATCAATGATACTTAATAAAATAATTAAGATAAAAGAGGGTAACCATAATGTTGTTGCTTGTCATATAGAAATATGTATCATAATATTGTTGTTAAATATAAATGGAATTGTAGATAAATATTGCTATATGTAATATGGATTATGAGCGTTGGCTCGAGGAAGGTGCCATATACTGTCACTACCATATTTCTAGAATATGAATATTTTTGTCATTGTGTATTATTATAAATAATATAGTTATATTTTATTTATATAAATGTGCATGTCATATTTTGTGACTAATATTAGTACTGATTAGTGATTAGATTATTTAATTAGACAAGACCCTAGTGGACCTAACCAACTTGACATGATAACTTAACTAATTAGTTAGACTAGTCCATTTAGACCCAACTAGCTAACCATTCTCATTAAATAAGAATTTGACTTAACCTTCATTAGGAAGAGAAGCTTCCTAACTAATTAATTCTTCATGACAACCCAATAGGGACATATGTGTTATTTTATATTGCTTGGGGAAGGAGGAAGATGTGGCCGGCCCTAATTTAGGGGGGGGGGGGGGGAGGGGGACTCTCTCTCTCGTCTTATTACTTTACTCCATATTTTCTAATTTATTTTCTCCAAAATTCCTTCATTCCTCCATCAAATCCACTCTAAATTCCTCTCAAATTCCCTCATCCGCACCATCTAAGTAGATTATAAGCTAGTGGTTGCAAGGAGCTTTGGAGAAGAAGGAGTTGGGCTTGGTGATTCTGTCCAAATCGTGTCCTATTGGCTTTACATTGGGAATCCATCTTCCAATAGATAAATTCTGAAATCCTTTCTCTAATTAGTTCCATTTAGTATTTTAGAGCATTTAGAATGTACCCATACATTAGGACTTCCCATAGGAAGGAGTTTAAACTCCTATTGATCCTATTTGTGATTTCTATATTGTGTTTGGTGTCCTTTTTGGGGGAATCCGAGAATGGAATACCAAGTGTTTGTCATTATATTTGCTAGACCTAATTAGTGTTAGATTGGTCATGTGGGAGTAGTATCGTGTCCACAAATGGATATGAGTAGGACGTATCACGATAATGTATGATACGATGTGATACAGGGCTCTAATTTTGGAATTTTATGCATACTAGTGTTCTTCACCCTAATTTTTTTTGTAGCAAGTTCTAATAGCTATATATATAATTATTATTGATATGCATATTCAGTTTAATTAAGTATTGTAAGTTTTGACACTTTAGTTGGTGGCGTTTTACTAGTTGTTCATCAAGTGTTTGTTGTTTTGACACTTAGGAATGGGTAGATTTGTGTATGGTTATTGAGTATATATATGGTTGTGTTAGATTTTATCATATCTAATTCTAAGTGTGTTATAATATATAATGTACTATAGGTTAGTATTGGGTTATTGATTGCGTGTATTAGTTGTGGACAATGAGGAGGATATCAGTGAGCTTACTTTATAGGGAGCAATGGACTGATACATGTGGTATCAGTGGCATGGTTGCAAGCAACTGATGGGGGGTGTTGAGAGTGATCAGTTGGATAGAAGGGGGGGGAATGAACTGCATCATAGCAGTGATTGTACTATGACCTGATAGGTGGGGGTGACGTTGGTATCAGCGGGTGGTCAGTTGTGAGAGTTAAGTTATTGTTAGTTTGAGTGTCATTAGTTATAAGTATTATAATTAGTTAGTATAGCTATTAATGACTAGTGTTAGTAGATATTGTCTATTATAGACTTTTATGAGATATAAATTGACTAGTGGATCTAGTTAATCTAGTTTGGACTTAAATATGGCATAGAAATATCATATTTAGTTAGTTAATCATGCTCACCCTTTATTTTACCCAATTATCATTGATATTTCATATTTAGGTTTTTGTGACTCCATTTTGGACATCAATCCTCACACATTACTCAGGACCACAGGCGAGTATATTCACTGACAGTTTCCATATTTTGACAGTTACTATGATTCTAGTAAGTAGTGTTATGCTTGATTCCCAACACAGTGGATACACATGTTAGTATCATAGATACCGGTCATGAGGAGTCATGATTGGATCCATTGTACTAGCCGTGGATGAGAAAGTATCATTGATTATGTGATCATACACTACCTACTTGTGCATAGCTCACCCTCACTACATGAGGGTGTAGCCTGATCTTATTACTTGTGCATAACTCTCCATATATGATTGGCCTGATCACCTTACTTGTACTAGTGCATAGTCAATCTTACTTGATTGACCTGATCCCTTACTGTACTTGTGTATAGCCAATAATATATGGTAGAGCCTGATCCGTCCCAAGCCGATCACATAATAATTAATATTTCAAGGCACTTAGTAGTTGTTTATCTCTATTCCAGTTTACACCTGCTGATACAGTCATTCCTTGTTTATTTACAATTTATTATTACCTGTGAGATGATTATCTACGTACCAGTTTTCTTATTGTCCAGTATTCCTTCCATCTTGTATTTTCATTGCTCACTATTTTATAGTCTTGGTTAAATCAATGGAACTGTTGTTAGTTCATGTGCTTTGCTCCAATCCTGACTAGATAATATTTTTTAGAGGATCTCGAGGCTTTCTGCCCCACTTATTACGGACCCGGAGTAGACGAGGATTACACCCAGGAGCTTCAGGAGGATCCCATTCTAATATTGGATCCATCAATAGAGACTTACAGTTTAGCATTCATCTAGTAGTTGGATTATTCCAAACTTTGAGATTATGAGTTGTATTATATTTGAGACTTATTTTGTGTTGAGATAGCTTAACTCTTAGACTCTGACTTGTTTGAGCTATATATATTATTTGTCTCTCGTGGTTCTTTATATCCTTTTTGTGCCATTTATCTGCCTTATAGTTATTGTGATTGAGTATATTATGAGTTAATGATTATATTTTCATTGCCCTCCTTTTGGAGTTGAGATACATTGACAGATTATGATATCATATATTTGTGTAAGATTGATAGATAGCTATATCGGCCTAGACAACGTTCTACCACCAATATTGTGTCACGTCCCAGTCCCAAAATACGTAGGACTAGGAATACATGAGCATGCCATCCATATGTATATGTCAAATCTAATATATGGAAACTATAACACATACGTACGCTGTATTATGAATAATAATTCACAAGTGGTATATAATGTCACAAGTCACGGGCAATACTAATCTCATCCATAAAACCAAATAGAAATAAATAACCAATGGCAATGAATCAAGTATAAAATATCGAGAAGAACTAATAGTTAGGTGGGGACAAATCCACTACCAAACAAATATGAAAGAAAGTATAGTAAGTACATCATCTAGTGATCAGAGAGGCTCGAAGGAAAGACCTCCTCGAAAGAGAAAGAAGTAGCAAGTCATGATCCGTGCTCCTGCAAATAGTCATGATCGTCTACACTTGGAAAGGGACCAGGTCCTCAGAGAGACGTAACAAGATACATATAAACATGCCAAAAGTATAGTAAATAAACATGCACGAGAGACAAGAAAATAACCAAAAAAATGGTAAAACTATGACAATACGACGACTAAGAGGGTGGCATGCCATGAGAACAACGGTATCAATCGTGGCTATAGATAAATCGGGTAATAGGGACCGCAGTTCGGTGATGCATTAACAGTCATATCACTAGTCTCTATCGTAGCCCGGTGAGGAACTAATGACCGAGGGGTCAAGTGAACAAATCTCTATCGCATCCCAATAAGGCGCTAACGAGTCAAAATTTTATCAAAATCGCTAACACCTAATAACGTTATCCTCGCCCAGGGAACTAAGGAATCAAGTCAAATCGGTCAAGGCAAGGTCATGGACTAATGTCAAGTCAAGTTTAATATGGGGTCACATGATCATGTCATATCGTACACACAAGGTAGAGAATATATCAAATACGTGACGAAAAATTAGAGACGAGAAACATATATGGAAGGCAAATAATATACGTGCACGTAAAACAAGAAAATGAGACTATAGCATCATGTGACAAATCAAATATGACAAAGAGCATCAAGAAACTATATACGACAAGAAAATAATAATCGAAAAAAAATATGCAAAATGCTGTACAAAAGTTGGCAAGATATCTTGCCTGCTCCGAAAAAGGAGGAAGTCATAACTCAAGACGTCGTCTGATCTATTAGTCACATAAATTAAACAAGTTAGATCTACAAAAGTGGTTGGATAGATTTTCTAGTCTAAGCTATTTTATATCTGAATAAAATAAGCTAAAATATTAATTTAATTTAGTTATATTCTAATTTTAAGGCTAATTCTAGATTTTGGTTTAAATAAAATTAATTTTATGAATTCGGGATCCGTGACGCAAATCGAGGCATTCTGTTGACAAAAAAAGTCAATTGACACAAAAATAGGATTTGTATGTGAAATTCTATAGATTTTAGTGCTACATAACACTCGAAACAATGGTTTCTTCAAATCTCGAATCGGTAAAAAATTATCGCCCATTTGACGCATATATGACTAATTTCGGTGGTTTTTTAGTTACTTATAGGTTGCACAAAATTTTTAGAATATTAAAATAAAATATTTAATTCTGAAAAAATAATATGTTATATTTTGTCTTATCAGCTTTTCGAAACCTAAACGGATCATAATTTCGAGTTCGAGATCTCGCAAAATCTTGAAAATACCAAAATGTGTCAGATTTCAGACAACTGGTACTCCACTAAATTTATACAATTTTGGGTTCAAAACAATTTAAAATAAATTTAATATTCAGAAACTATACCTCGATAAGGTTCCAACGCAAGAAACAAAGACGCGATTGGAGTCCGGAGATAGGAGTTATGGCCTCACAAAGTTGGGAGAAACCATAGATGAAACCTCCTCTCTCTCTCCTCTAATTTCGTCGGAATTAATGAAACCCTACATATACACACATATATATAAGTAGTAGCCAACGGGTGAGCCCAGGCGGGTAGGTTAGGGCTGATTGTGTATGCTGACTGGGTATTTAAATATGTTTTAATATCCAAAAAATTATTTATTAATCAGTTTTGACCTAATTAACTCCAAATAAATATGTAAAAATATCAGAAAAATTCTAGAAAATATAAAATACCATTATAAATCCTAAAAAAAAAATACTTGGGACAAAATTATGCTCCTAGGCTTGCACAATAAATTCTAGAATTCTTAGAAAATTAATATTTTGCCTATTTAAAAACCAAATAAATCCAAATAAATTCCAAAAAAATTCTAAATAAATTACATAAAATATATTTAATTAATTTAACCCTACAATAAATGTTTGGTAGAAACAACATGTAAGTATGGTCTCACAGTAAATCATGAAAGTCCTATAAAATTATGTTTCCTAGGTTTTTAATTACCCAAAAATTCTAGAAAAATTCAAGAAATTCTAAAATAGCCTGAAAATAATTCTAAATAAGTATTTATATAAGTAATTAAAACAAAAAAGTTATTTTCTAATTAACCAAAAAAATAGCCAAAAGAAATCCAATAATTTAATAAAAATACTAAAATTTTAAATTAGTAATTAAGGAGTATACATGCTACCAACGTACTCGTGTCCTTATTTTGGGTGCGGGTTGTGACACGTTTTTGTGGTGGCCCATGCAGGTCCGTCGAGTATCAAATTCATAACTAGTGCGATATCGTAGTACTGCTCAGACTTAGAGTACTATTACGAGCCTACAATAAGATATAGGATATAGGATAAGAGTATACTCAATCACAACTAAGAAAATTTTTAGTTTATTAATTTTAATATTCTTATCATTCTGAATAATTGCTTCCTTTAAATATTATTGTCCTTTTTTGATGATATCGTATCTTTTTCCTTAATTGACTTCTTCTTGTTTAGATCTGTCTTCAGGATGCCGTCGAAGACTAGATCGCAAAGATCAGGACCCGCAACTTTGGAGAGGTCTGCCCTCTCGACCTTCCACCCAGACAGCTGGAGTTGCTCCTCCTACTTCACCTGTTCATGTAGGAGTTTTAACAGCCTTTGGGAGTCCTCCTCCCCCACCTGCTCGGAGGGTTGTTCTGGCTGTTACGGAGGACCTTCTACCACCACCACCACCACATATTCTATTTCTGGGAGGTGTGCCTGCTGACGGGGCACATATGTTCGCCTTGATCCAGGGCATGGTGGATGCTTAGAGGATATGGCAGAGGCTCAACGAGTTTAGGCATAGATGCAGAGGGTGCAATCTGAGGCGCACCAAGCGCAGACTGAGATGATGAGGAAGAGCATGGAGAATGCTCACCAGGTGACTCTCCAGGCAGTTGAGAGCATCGCACAACAGCATCCTGGCCAGCCACAATAGCAGAGGCCAGGCACTATAGTGGATATCAAGAGGATGATACCTCGGGAGTTCAAGGGTATCGAAGGGATACTCTATGCCGATGACTGGTTGGAGGACATAGAGAGAAACTTGCGTTTGGCTCAGATTCCAGAGAGCCTGCAGATTGAGGCAGCCGACAGCCAATTGTTCGATATCGCACTCACGTGGTATCGCACGGAGCTGAGACTTACTACTCGAGGACTTACTTGGGAGGCTTTTAAGGAGCTTTTCAAGGATAAGTTCTTTCCCTACGTGGACTTGGGAGCCTTGGAGAGTTAGTTTTATGACTTGGTTCAAGGGAACATGTCGGTCGACAAGTACGCCACAGAGTTTTGCCTTTTGAGTTATTTTACACCGTCGATGATTCGAGACCCAGGAGATCAAGCCTGGATGTTCAGAAATGGGCTGTTGGAAGAGATCAAGTATCATACTTCTGGACGTCGCCCTGCTACCTTTGAGGGCATTCTGATGGTTGCCCAGATTACTGAGGATGATCTGGACCTCAGGCCCAAGAGAGGATACGATATTTCTGGGGGAGTGAGTGGTAGCGCAGGACCAACCAAGCGTCCCCACTTTCAGCAACAGCAGAGATTGTTCCAGCACCATCACCAGTAGTACCAGACACCAGCTCATGGTCATCACCAACAACATCCACAGAGGCAGGCATCACATGCTATTTATTGTGTATTCTATGGAAAGCTAGGACATACCAGGGAGTTTTGTCGGAAGAGGTTCGGAGTGTGCCCTTTCTGTGGGTCACCCGACCACCAGTTGAGGGGTTGTCTAGCTCATCTAGCTCAGCTCATGAAGGACCAGCTAGAGCAACGGTTCAGGGAGCACCAATGAGGCTACCCGCAATTCAGCAAAGGGGACCTCTACTACCGTTACAACTACAGAGGTTTGCTCAGCAGCAGCAACAGCAGAGAGGTGCACCTTAGGGGCAAGCTTTTTCCCTGACGGTTGAGGAGACCGAGCCAGAGGGTGACGTGATTACAGGTTTAATTCTTCTCAATTCTATTCCAGCATTTGATTTTTTCGATTCTGGTGCTTTTCATAGCTTTATATTTGTATCTTTTGCTCTTAAGCATCATTTAGAGGATGAACCCTTGGCTAGGACTTACAAGATCACGACTGGGGGAGGCATTATCCTAGTCAGTAATTTTTATAAGGATCGGAGAGTTTTATTGGGAGGCCGTGAGTTGAGCTCTTGCATACTTGTAATGCCACTTCCGGGATACGATATTGTACTCGTGATGGATTGGTTGAGTAGGCACCATGCTAGTATAGATTGTCATAGAGGCAAAGTGATATTTCGACCGCCAGGAGAGCCAGAGTTTGAGATTGCCAGAGGAGCAGCGGAGGAGAGCAAGGACATCTTTTGTGGAGCCATGACGGAAGAAAATGATCAACCACATCCTTTGATAGCAGAGTTCATAGATGTCTTTCTAGATGAGTTATCGGGATTGCCATCAGATAGAGATGTCGAGTTCTCTATAGACTTAGTTCCATGCGTAGAGCCAATATCACAACACGTCTATAGGGTCAACAACAGCGAAAAGGCAGAGTTGAAGAATTAGGTTAATGAGTTACAGGAAAAGGGCTTCATCAGATCCATTTCATCACCGTGGGTTACTCCTGTATTGTTTGTATCGAAGAAGGATAGGTCGGTACGCATGTGTATCGACTACAGGGCTCTGAAAAACCTCACTATCAAGAAAAAATACCTGCTGCCAAGGATAGATGAACTCTTCGATCAGTTGAGAAGAGCGAAGGTATTTTCGAAGATAGACTAGAGGTCAGGTTACCACCAGGTGAAGGTGAAGAAGGAAGATATTCCGAAGATAGCTTTTCGGACTCGGTATGGCAAATTTGAGTTCATGGTGATGCCGTTTGGGTTGACTAATACCCCAGCGGTATTCATGAACCTGATGAACAAGGTGTTCCACCAGTACCTTGACAAGTTCATGATGGTTTTCATTGATAACATTCTTGTGTATTCGAAAACCTCGAAGGAGCGTGAGGAGCACCTAAGGATAGTTTTAAAGACTCTCCGAAAGGAGGAGCTTTACGGGAAGCTTTTGAAGTGTGAGTTCTTCCTTGACAAGGTTGAATTCCTTGGGCATGTGGTGACAGGTGACAAAATCTCAGTTAACTCGAAGAAGATCTTGGCAGTGGAGTCGTGGGCTACTCCGAGTTTAGTGACAGAGATCAAGAGTTTCTTGGGGCTGGCAGGGTATTACAGGAGATTTGTACAAGACTTCTCCAGGATTTTAGAGCCAATGACTAGGCTGTCCAGGAAGGGTGTAGAGTTTGTCTAGACAGAGGATTGCCAGGCCACTTTTCATGAGCTGAAGAAGAGATTAAAGCTAGCTCCAGTATTGATGTTGCCATCAGGGGCAGGTGGATTCATTATCTAGTGATGCTTCAGGGAAGGGTTTGGGTTGCGTTCTTTAGCAGCACGGGAAGGTGATTGCCTATGCTTCCAGGCAATTACGTTCTCATGAGAAGAACTATCCCACCCATGATTTGGTGTTGGCAGCAGTCATCTTTGCTCTAAGTACAACAGATAAAATAACATTTAAACAGTTCTGGAGTATTTAAATAAGGATATTTGAAATCAGTACAATATTACAATTTTTGGATCAGTTGTTAAATAAATCAGGGCATGAGTAGACTATACTGGAAATTAAGTAATCATGGTCAATCATGCCCTAATGCTTGCTATCATTAGCTAATTAGGGTTATCACAGTCCTAGTTAATAACACATGCAGTTTGAGATTTCATACAACCACATTTTTTGCAGACTATACAGGTTATCCAGGCACAAGGATACATAGAATAAATTATATCAGGTATAGTAATTTATAGGTAAATACGATATTCGACGACGTGCTGGAAGTGTGCCCCTCACGACGGAGAGCTCCAAATACATCAGGTGTTGCTGGGATACCGGGATTACATGTAGCCAAAAAAATCTTTTTAGATGCTTCTAATTCATTATTCTAGTTGTTAACCTAGCCAAGTTATTAAGAATTCCAGACCGTGGTACTTAGGAATTTGCCTTAGACATGATGCAGAACAGGACATGAGAGTAGCTTGACAAGTACATTTAGGACAGGAGCAAGCAAATCAACCACATAAATTTATCTTATCAGTTCAAGCATTCCAGTTCAAGAAATTCTAGCATGTCAGGAGTACACTTCGTCGAGCCACTTTCAGGAATATCAGTACATGTCAGGTTAACTCGATACGACGAGTAATTATCAAAAATATCAGTGCAAGTCTTGTATCGGGAGTTCAAGATTAACAGTGTCAATACGATCCATGATCAGGAAATTCCAGGTTCTGGCAGGTTATCATAAATTGGGCTATAAGCAATTTAAAGAAAGCTTGCATTCATAAAACTTAAATAGAATAGGCTAAACAATAAAAACAGTTAAACCATAAGAGAATAAATCATAAGAACTTAAGCTACTACAAGTATCATAGGTGCATGGGGTAAGCTGGCTGAATGTAGCACACTGGTCGCATGCAAGATCTGGCCGCATGCATCACACTGGATGCATGGAAGATACAAAGTCCACTCCTCGGGACAAGGTGATTGACATACATTAAATGCAAAATCAGAAAAGTAACTGATTTGACTGGTCAAGAAAGGGAGTTAGAAGAAAAATACAAAATTATGAAAAGTCGTGCCAAGGCGGTGTTGAGTCATACGTTCGAAAAAGAGGGACGCATAACTCCAGGCTGCATGGACGACTCAGCCACATGCTCCTATTGGCCGCATACACACTTGACCGCATAAAGTCTATTAAACTCAGAGAACTTTTATTCGTTCAAGTTTCATGCATTTGGCCAAGGGACGCATGTGCAGATCTCAGCCATGCGTCCAATAAGATGGTCGTATGCTGAATTGGAGCGAGGAGTCCAGGCCACATGCCAAACGAACTGCATAGAACTCCTTCGTCCCAGAACAACAAATTTCAGCCATGAAAAAGCTCCAAGTCTGAAAACTTGTTTTCTCCATGAAATTCTTATTTTAAGTCCGAATCAAGCAAAGTAAAGTTTAAAACTGCATGAAATCAAGTTCTCCTTAACATGGAACAACTAGTTTTTGAAAACATTAAGTTTTAAGTTATCAAAACCAAGTAAACTCATGGAATCTCCAAACTTGAAACTTAGATCTACTCTGACCAAGGTATCAAAACCAAAAATAACAAGAAGTAAACATGAAGAGCAGTTCATAGAGCACACTATAGGCTAATAAAATGCAAGAGTGGCCAAAATTTCAAGTTCTTCCTCATTGGCAAGATGTACTTTCCTAAACCCACTACTAAGCTACTACTACTACTACTACTACTACTACTACTACTCCTCCTCTACTACTACTACTACTACTACTACTACTACTACTACTACTACTACTACTACTACTACCACCACCACCACCACCACCAAAGAGAATGGGGAGGCAGGACTCGGTCTTCTCTCGACTAGGGAGAGGAGAGGGAAGTGGCAGAAGAAAATAAAAAAAAGAGAAGGAAAGGAAGAAGAACAAGGAGGAGAGAGAAAGAAAAGGCTATATATAGTAAGGGAGAGTCAACAAGAACCAATCTAAAGGTTACATGAAAGCAGCTAGAATAATCCATAAATTATATGTGAAGAAATTATACATCTATAACACACATATACCAGATAAAATACAACAATACTAAAATAGTGAGACGAGTCTCACAACTCTTACCTCCTTAGAAAAATTTTGTCCTCAAAATTTCAACGAGGCCCTGGGTCTATCAAGGTATCTCTAGAGATCAGGCAGGTAATAAAATAAGTAAGACCATACGAATATAAATCACATGTTACTAACTACCTAGAACAAGACAAGCATAAACAAGACAATATCAAGGTACGAGATATACAAACAAATATACCTCACGAGTTAAACAAATACGGGTATCTAGCTCAGAAATCATTCTCGCGCTCCCTCGTTGACTTGCCCGGTGAGTGATGCCCCCAAGCAACTCGGACTAAACGAATTGTCCAGTTCTTGAGAATCTTTTCTCTCTGGTCGAAAATGAAAACAAGTATTTCCTCATACGAAAGGTTGGTACCAACAACTAATTTTGAATGATCCAGGACATGACTTATATTCGATATATACAGTCGTAACTGGGATACGTGGAAAACATTATGTATCTCACTAAGCGACGGTGGAAGAGCAAGATGATAGGAAACATCTCCTACTCGCTCGAGAATATTGAACGGTCCTATGTACCTAGGATTAAGCTTTTTCCGTAAACTGAATCTGATGACTCCTTAGGTAGGCAAAATCCAAAGGAATATATGGTCGCCGACAGAAAACTCAAGAGATCATCGATAATAATTGGCCCAATGACGCTGATGATCTTGGGCTATTTTGATATATTTTCTGACTTGCTTGACTACTTCAACTGTATTAGGTATCATTTCGGGACCAAGCAATTGCCTTTCGCCAATAAAATCCCAAGCTACAGGGGATCTGCACTTCAAGCCATATAGTGCCTCGAACGGTGACATCTGGATACTTGCTTGAAAATTGTTATTGTAGGAGAATTTGACCCAGTACAAATGATCCTCCCACGAACCACCAAAGTCAAGGTTACATGAACGAAGCATATCTTCTAGAGTCAGGATGGTACGCTCTGACTGACCATCTGTCTACGGGTGGTAGGCTGTACTAAACTTTAGACGGGTTCCTAGGCTCTCCTGAAGGCTTTGCCAAAAATGAGAATTAAACTTGGAATCTCTATCCGAGACTATGCTAATGGCACACATGTAGTCTGACAATCTGTCTTATGTACATCTCAGCTAACTGTTCTATGGACTGGCCAATTCTAAAAGAAAGAAAGTGTGCAACTTTCGTGAGACGATCTACTATTACCCAAATAATATCTCTGCCGGCTGGGGATCTGGGAAGTCCTGATACAAAATCCATGGTAATGTGCTATCACTTTCACTCACGAATTGGTAAAGGTTAAAGAAGTCTTGCACGTCCCTAATGCTCAACTTTAACTTGTTGACAAACCAAACATCGAGAGATAAACCGAGCTATTTCTTTCTTTATTTTTTTCCACCAAAATATTGACGAATGTCTCTGTATATCTTTGTTCCTGCGGGATACACTGAATACTGTGAACTATGAGCTTCTGCCATAATCTCGCGACAAAGGTCTCTACTTGGTACACAAAGTCAATTCCCAAAATGGAGAGTTTTGTCACTGTGAATGCTTAGTTCTGGTCTACGTCCTGCCTCACACTCTTCTCTGAGATGCTAAAGCTTGGCATCTGTTGGTTGTGTTACATTGATTCTTTTTACTATACTGGACTGCACTTGCAGACCAGCCATCAATGCTGTATTGCCAGACAATACTACTTCTATGTCCATCTCCTGAAGATCTTCTAAAAAATTTTGCTGTCGCGTAAGAAAATAAGCTCATGTTCTCCGGCTCAAAGCATCCGCTACGATATTAGCCTTCCCAGGATGATACTGAAGGTCAGGGTCATAGTTCGTCATCAACTCTAGCCATCTTGTCTGTCTCATGTTAAGATCCTTCTGAGTAAAGATATACTTCAAACTCTTGTGATCAGTATAAATCTTTACTCGATATCCATAGAGGTAATGTCTCCAAAGTTTGAGTAAAAGAACGACTGCTGCTAACTCCAAGTCATGCGTCAGATAATTCTTCTCATGGTCTCGAAGCTGCCAAGACGCATAAGCTATAACATTGCCATGCTGCATAAGAACATACCCTAATCCTTTGCCTGACGTATCACAATATACGATGAAACCACCTATTTTATCTAGAAGCGCTAAAATAGGTGTCGTGATCAACTTCTACTTGAGCTTCATGAAAGAGGTTTGACATTCATCAGTCCAATCAAAGTGCACATCCTTACGAGTCAACTGCGTCAAGGACACGAAAACTCTAGCAAAGTCTGACACGAAGCGCCGATAATATCCTGCTAATCCTAGAAAACTATGAACTTGTGCACCTGTTAAGGGAAATGGCCACGTCTCAACGTCTTCTATCTTTTGGGGATCCACTTCAATTCTTCCTTTAGCAATAATATGACCCAAGTATGAAATACGATCGAGCCAGAACTTGCACTTGCTGAACTTTGCGTATAACTTGTGCTCTCTGAGAGTTTGAAGAACTGCTCGAAGATCTTGCTCTTGCTCTACTTTACTTTGATTGTACACCAAGATGTCAATGAACACTATCACAAACTTGTCCAAGTACAATATGAAAATATGATTCATGAGATCCATAAATACTTCTGGTGCATTGGTTTCTCCAAAGGGCATTACTAGAAACTTCCAATGTCCATATCTCGATCTGAATGCCGTCTTGGGTATATCCTGCTCCATGACTCTGATATGGTGATATCCTGAACGCAAATCAATTTTGAAAAATATCGCTACTCCACTAAGCTGATCGAACAAGTCATCGATCCTTGGCAAGGGATACTTGTTCTTGATGATTACCGCATTGAGGGTACGATAATCAATACATAATCGTTATGTTCCATCCTTCTTCTTTACAAGTAGCATTGGGGCTCCCCATGGAAATCCACTAGCACGAATGAATCCTTTGGCTCTCAATTCTTCTATCATCTGATACAAGACTTCTAACTCTGAAGGCGCCATCATGTAGGCTCTCTCTGATACTGGTGCTGTTCCTGAAAGTAAAAAAATGGTAAAATCGATCTCCCTTTCTGGTGGCATGGATGGAAGTTCTTCTTAGAATATATTTGGGAATTCATTAACAACTCTGGAGAATTATACTTCTTCTGTTACTTTCATTCTCATGATCGCTGATGAAGACTCCGTCTCGCCTCTAGAAAATGAGAATTCTTTCTCACCAGGGATATAAAAGATAACCTTGTCATTATGGAAATCTATCGTTTCGTATCGGGCCCTCAACAAATCCATGCCTAAGACAAAGTCATAATCTTTCATAGAAATTTTTATTAATTTAGTGAAAAACTCTCCCTCGCAGACTATAACTCGACATGTGGCATAAACTCTATCGACTCCCACGATACCATTACCAGTAAGTATATTGAGTTTTACTGATAATGATTCGGGTTCTAATCCAACTTGTATCATAAATTATGCAGACATAAAATAATATGATGCACTAGAATTAAATAATACTGAAGCTGAATGAGTGTTGATGAGAATGATACCTGCCACCACTTTACCTGAAGCTAACTGCTTTTCTACAGTGAGTTTCATTTTCTGACCTCGTCCTCTCAGTGCTGGTCCTGTCTGCCGCGGACCTCCTTGTATGTCCTATACTTGAGCTTGGGCCTGCACTATAGAAGCATAAAAAATTATGTAGGCCGCATAAAGGTCATACCCCCTCAACAGGCCATAGAGGATCCACATGTGGCCTGAACAACCTAGCCGCAGAGGGGCCACATGTGGCCTGAACATCCTACCCGCAGAGAAGCCACATGCGGCCTGATCAACCTAGCCGCAGAGAAGTCACATACGACTTGTACAAAGCTAGCTGCAGAGGAGTCGCATGCGACCTGATAGACCATAGAGCATGGGAGCCGCATAAGATCCCCTGACACAGCATTCGATGTCTATTAGACTCTCTGACACATCACTCATCACTCTGAGATGCTTTAAGACTCATGAAGAGGGCAGCTCAGAAAAAGACAAAAAGTCACATCAACTCATTAATGGCCTTGTCAAACGCGATACACCATGTGGTTATGCGGCCACGTATCCATGCGGCCTTGTCATCATGCATCCATAGTGTCCATCGGACCAAGGCCAAATGAGAGCACATATGCGGTTACACACCCATGCAGCCTCGTCATCATGCAGCCAGACTGTCCATCTGATCAAGGCCAAATGAGAGTACGTATGCGGCCATAATGTCATACAGCTAGGGTATCCATCCGACCAAGGCCAAATAAGAGCACTTATGCGGCCACAATGTCGTACGACCAGAGTGTCCATCTGATCGAGGCTAATCGAGAGTATATATGCGGCCACAATGCTATGCAACCAAGACGTTATACAACTCTCGACTTACATGATTTTTCTGTTACAACCGAAGAAGATTTCTCGTACGATTAGTTCTGACTACGTGTCCAGCTAACCAAGTCACGCACACAACGGATTGAAAACAACCCCGAGATCTTATCAATATTAGATCCCAACCGAAGCCACGTGGCAGCCTACCCATGGCATGCGGTTACAGTTGCAACCGCATTCTATTAAAGGAGCCCCCTGCGGCTACAAAATAGAAGAATAAACGACACCTGTAGCCTATTAGCATGATGGCAATAAATAGGAGCAACTTGGACGTTCCAAAGGACTGATTTTTTATGCTTCAGAGACCATACCAAGGCGGAGCTACGTACATGCACAAAAGCTCAGGAGAGAGAAGAGAAGAGAGCATCATCATTCACTCGTGAGACCGTCAACGGAGTAAAGGAGCCGCTACAACGCTCGATCTCCATCGTCACACTACCCAGATTAAGTATTGTACTTAGATCTTCTGTTTAGGATTTTTTTGTGCGTTTATTTGTTATTAAATGAAAGTGTACCCAAAATTACTTGTAATGGCGAATAAGATGACAACTTTGCTGGGGACATCCTTCTTCTCTGATGAGAAGACAGTGACGCAGTCTGATGCGGCCAAACTGGGATCCACCCAGAGGATGCTGGTGGTAAACTTCGACCAACAAGCATTCGAGGAAATGCTCTATGGGGATAGCGCGAGTCCTTCTCCAAGGCTATCAAAGCCTAAGAAGACCCGCAAGACATAGGTAGCAAAGACCCCTGCGTCTCACCCAACTGCGGAGCATGCACGCCCCGCTTCTCTCTATTGCTGAAGACGTACACCATGTGTCCACCCGGGCTGACCCTGTCCATGCGGTAGTTGGGGCTGTGAAGAAATATGCTCAACGCCCAAACTCTAGCAAAGAAAAATACTACGATGCCAAAAGTTCGGGTGTTGAGATATTTTATGCACCCACAGAAGAAGCCACATAAGTCTGCAGCCACAGGCAAAAGTTCAGATGCGGCACCGGTCGATGGCCACAGAAAAATGGCAACATGCGGCCAGGACAGCCACATAAGTTTTATCTTTGACCGAATTTCACGCAACGTTGATCCATGCACCTTATTGAAAAAGGAAAAGATTTGAACTTGGACTCTTCATACTACCCATCGACGCGTGCTGGGACAAAAAAGTTTGGGGCAATACGAGCTCGTCAAGCTTAAGAAATTGCTCATTCGATCGACCGTCAGCTGGCGCCACTTGCTATGTGTGTCCTTGACAGAAAGTGTCATGACCCGCACCCGGGGTAAGGGTACTAGTCGGAAACAACGCCCAGCCTACGCCGCAGAATCGGCGGTAGAACGCTGTCTAGAAAGTCTATCTAATATAATGAACCACCAAAAGATAGTGTACTCAATCACAGAACTAAGATAGAATGAACACGAATCACTCATGAGTCTAAAATAATACATCAATGAGTCTGAAGAAAAATACAGAAATATGCTGGAGACAAATCCAGTACAAAAGAATACTACAAACTATAAAGCTACAACTCCAGGGTCAACTGTCTCAGTTGGGATAAGTCCCTCTTGAGCCAGGGTCTCAGAATCTAAACCCACAACATCCTGGGGTCCATAATAGGTAGGGTACTCCTCAGTGTCATCTGGAAAAATATATCCAGTCAGGAAAGGAGCAGAGTACAACCCTAACAGTAGTTCTCAAATAATGATAAAAACTATGTAACAGTAAATAGCTGTGGATAAACAAGATGCATAAATAGAGACAAGAATGTAGAGACAATAAGGAAGTACTGGAAAGAAATACAATAATGAACAACATGCTGATGGAACAAGAATACTAATGACTAAGTGTGTGAGTACTAGCTTTAACATGTGATCGGCTTGGAAACTTGCACAAGAGTATAATGGCCTGGTTAATCATACGTGCGATATATGATCAACACTCACAAGAAACAAGACATGCACAAGGAGGGTATGATCACATATCTACACTAAAATACTCCCCACCCCCGACTGGTATAATAGATCCAACCACGGTACGTTATGGCACTAGATTCCCCAAGAAGATAGCTAGTCTCCCCGAGAATCGGTGTCTGTACATGTACAAGATAACCAATGAAACAATACTTGCACCATATACACCATATACCAAGGAATAACATCTCATGACGAGATCCGGATATACCAATCCGTGTAACCATAGTGTCGAGAGAAACATGTATATCTACACTAGATACAACGAACATAGAGGATATCATAAATGAGAAACTATCAGAGAATGTACTCGCCTGAAGTCCAATGAACAGTCTCACAAATGTCTGACTCGGTGCCTCGAAGACCTAGATATGGAATACCACATTAAAACAAGGTCCCGGAAAGAGAACAAGTCAAACTAGACAACTTCTAGGTCAATAACTCAATTCTAAGGCAAAAGTCAACTATGGTCAACTCTAAAGTTCACGAAAGTCAAACATGGTCAAACCCAAAGTCAACCTCACAAGACATCTATAAAATAATATAGAGATAAACTACAATAATTTAGGAATCAAATAGATTCCAAAAGAATCTTACACAAAGTATATTAATAATACAAATAATATATATCATAAATAATATATATGCAAACCAATATTCATACAATTAAAATACTATATTATAATAATTATTATACCTCACCAAACACATATATATATATACATATATATATATAACAATAATATATATAATATAAATAAAAACTGCCAAAGCGTCACTGAAAACAGGGAGTTAAATAATAAAATTGAAATTAAACAGCCTATAGTGACAGTTCCAACTGTCGCAGCAAAAACTGTCGCCAATACTGCTGTGAATTAAATCCACTGCCACTTAAATAGTGACAGTTAATAACTGTCACAGAAGACCGTCATTAAACTGCCGCTCAAAACCCGCCGCCGCTGCTGTGCTTTTAATGACAGAATCTGTCATTAATGGCTTCAGCGGCTGCTGCTGCTGTCCGAGGCTATTAATGACAGGATCTGTCATTATTAGCTGCTGTCGCTAAAACATTTAATATATATATACTATATATATAATATATATATAAATCAATATATTAAATATATAAAACAATAAATAAATAAATACTATAAATAAATACTTATGTATATATAACCTTATACATATAAACAAATATTTAAAAGTTATAATACACAACCAAGTATTAATGTACATATTTTAACATGGCTTAGAAGCACATCTAAAATATATACATTAATATACAAAAGTACATAATAATTATAATAATACATTTTACAATTAAACATACAAATATATTTTATAAAATATTTTATGTACAAAATATATTATTAACCAAGTAGTAACATATATATTTGCATGCAAGAAAGCTACATATTATATTGTACATTATATTAGCACACCCAAAATATAGATCTATGCTACAATAATTACTATAATAAATACACAAAATAAATATTTAATATCCATATATATATACTAATTATAAATGAAGAATTGAACCACAATTAATTAGATCTATGCAAAAATACACACAATTGGAGAGTATCTCACCGTATCCCACTAGATCTAGGATACGCATGCGACACGAGTCCAACACACAACCAAATGTACTCCGAAGGACACAAACAAATCAAAAATAATATTTATGAACAAATCAAAGCGTCAAAAGTAGATCTATGTGTCCGTATCAAAATACGACATGTTCAAAGCCCCGTGTCGGAGGAAAACCCCCAAATGACACGTATCACCAAATAGTTGGGATACGAACCACAAGTATCCCAATATGGACACGACACTAGCCTCAAACACAAATCTCATGTTCAATTGATCTATAGGATCAATTGACACACACAACAAAATATAAATTCGGAATTCCAACAAAATTGACACAAAAAGCACCATAACTTTCTCCATGGGTCTCCTATGAACACAAAACAAAGTCCTATGGGTACTACATACATATAGGTTGATTTTACATGATTAAATCTCAGATTTAGAAGCTATTTAAATGGGAAAATCTGAATTATACCTATTGGGAGATGGATTCCCAACGAAACCTCCAATTGAGATGAACTTGCTTCCAAATTGTAGATCCTTGCTCCTCTTTGTAGATCCTTGCTTCCTTCTTGTAGATCCTTGCTTTCTTCTTCTCTAATGGTGAATTGGGAAGAATTTGGAATGAATTTGGTAGGGAATTGGATTGGGAATGGAGGGAATTTGGTAGTGGGAGAATTCTAGATCTAGATTTGGAATGAAATGGGAGGAGAGAGAAATTTCCCCCCCTCCTATATAGGCCGGCCATAGCCCCTCCCCCAAGCAATTGTAAAATATCCAATGTACCCCTTGGGGCCTCTCATGAAGAAATAATTAAGGAAGGAAGCTTCTAGTCTAATCATTTAATTAATTTAATTCATCTCCTTAACTATGGACTTTCTAAATGGGCCAAGTCTAACTAATTAATTCATGTTGGTCCATGGGTCCAAACTAAACTAGTTGGGTCCACTAGAAATAAGTCCAAAATAATTTAATAATATCTAACAACAATTAAATAATACAACAATTAATTATTTACCATGCACAATATTTATTTAAATAGGAAATTACTAAAATACCCTTTTTCCTAAAATGTGGTAGTGACAGAAAGTCATAAAAAACCGACCCATGCGTCCAACCTACAGTGGCAATCGGACATGGTCGATCTAAAGAGTCTTCCTTTGGCAACTTGGGACAAGTTCTTGTACGAACCATAGGTCAGAAAGCAAAATCAACACCTAAGCGCCCATGTGCTCGGTCAACCCGGGCCCATATGAAGGGCGCAAAGGTGAGTCAGCCCTAGCTAGGCTTGCACAACGTGATCAATCATAAGTGCAAAGCGAGGGAAACAACTAAAGTATATGAAGTGTCCTCCCCAAGGCATCATTGTGCCAACACTATCATCAATTGCTGTTGTAATAAGACAACAGTATATACAAAAATGCAGTCGACATTCCAACGGCTGCAACCAAGGGTACCCACCCGGCTGCAACCCGGAGAACTGGTGCAAGCACCAGAGGAAGATGAGCTGACCTTTGCCTCATGCTATTCTTCTCAGAAGGCCTCCTCCATATAGGGAAGTCAGAGGTTCAACACCTCTAGTCCGTCACTCTCGGCCAATAAGTCAAGGAGACGGGCCCAAGCGGGATATGCGGCAAAACCCACGAAAGGTGTTTTCTTGGGCACCCTCTCAAAGAAGAAGCTGTCATCCACTGGGGGTTGTTCTTCCTCAGGACCCCAGGTGGCTACGCAAGCTTGGGGTTATAATCCCCCAGACATCTATGATAATCCGACGTTCCGTAAAGATGGTGATTCCCAAGGAATAGATGCTGAGGTCCCTGGGGGTAGCCAACCTCGTCTAGTGGACGCAGCTTCATAAGCTGGAGGTAGTGTTCCCTCCGAGTCAGAAGAGGATGCGGCAATACCTACTTTTTCGGATGACTATTCACGGCAAGAGTCTGAGGCAAAATGTGTGACGTCCACAGTCCCATCTATTTCTTCCCATGTGAGAACATCATACATGGTAGGGGACGATCATGAGGGCCCTAATGATCGACAATGTCTTAAAATCCTCGAGGCCATAATGTAGATCATGAGCGCATCGATGCAAGCCTTGACCCAGACAATGCTGGAAATTAAGGAAAATATGGCCCCACAACCAGCGAGGGCCTCTAGTCAAGCAAGCCTGGACCCCGAGACCAACGAGGATTCCAATGCAACCGCTCACCCACTAGCGGTAACCATCCCTGACCTGGATCGTTTGCTTCTTCCGTAGTCGATGAAGCTCGGGAAACAATACGGGAGGTACGAGAACACCGGGCCCTCCTAGACTCTATGGGCAATCGGGACTCACTATGCAAGCTTGGGATTCGACAACCGTAACCCCTCGAGTGGAGAGACATACCGTATCTTCCCAAGTACAAGTCCTTAAACTTAACTCCATTTGATTGGAAGATATCTCCTCGTTAGTTCATGAGTTACGTCGAAACGACAACGGACTATTTGCCTTGCAATGACGCCCTCTTAACAAGCTATTTGTTGGGGCATTATCTGGAATAGCCTTCGATGGGTTCTGTAGCCTCCAGGACAACTATATTTTGTCGTTCGACAACCTCAAAGGCCTTTTTCTTGCTCGAATCTACGATAGGAGAAATGACATGATGATGTCCTCATTAATAGATATTATACAAGGGGAGAAAGAGTTTGTACGAGAATATATCGAGAGGTACAGACAAACGACTCTGAAGTTATCCTCCGTGTCATGACCCGCACCCGAAAAATCGGGCATGAGTCATGGGTATGTCCAGCCTACGTCGCAGCATCGGCGGTAGAACGTTGTCTAGGTCTACTAACTATCTCACACAATCAATATATAAACCTGTCAAGATCTCAACTCCAAACGGAGAAGCAATAACATAATGATAATCACAATGTACTCAATCACGAATCTAAGCACGATAAGATAACAAAGAAATTTAACAACTATAAAGTCTAACCAACAATAACTAAAACAACCACAATATCAAATAATAATAATACAACATCATGAATAATATACATTACAAGGTCTCAATCCAAAACCAGAGACAAATCCGGTGCTAAAAGATAATAAAAATAATAACAAGGTCCTAGTGATCCCGGCTACTAACCCGAAAATCACTCCTAAACTAGAGAGTCCCTGTCTACACCATCGACAGGCTCAGGTCCATAAAACGTTGGACACCACTCCTCCGGATACTCTGGAAAAATATGTCCAGTCAGGACTGGAACAAGTACATCTCTAACAGCAGTTCCATTTAATTGATAAAAACTATAAAATAGTTATAACAAGTAGCAAGAAGAATGGAATAAAGTATGGAACAAGGAAATATACATATGTCCCTGGTGCATAAAGTTAAAGATGCATAAATATCAGAGCAAGATAGTAATGACTGCAAGATACAAGAAATCTACACTAAGAGTAAGTCTGTGCACATGAACGTGTAGTGAGTCCAGCATGAAATACATGTAGTGAGTCAAGTCCAGAAATATGTAAGTGAGATAAGTCAATAAAAGCAAGAGAGTCCAGACTAGAAAGAATAAACTCGGTGTCGTTGAAATACTTGTTTCGACATGTAAACGGCTAGGGGTAAGTATGGCTCACCGCGCACTAGGTGCGCGGCTGCTATCGTTCTAGATTAGACCAGAGGGAGTGATTCCTGATAATTTCAGATGTGAATGTTTATATGTCTACTCGAGTATTTCACCGCCCTGACTAATACAAGTGAATCCAAGACCCGACACGTAAATCAAGTATGAGTCCAGCCCGAAACATGAGTGATGCCTGTAGTGATTCCAGAATAGAGGCCAGAAATATGGAATATACATGTCGCAAGTAAATGAATCCAGAAATACCAGTCAGTGTCCCGTGTTGTGCCAGAATAATCAGATGATACTATACTAGAAGCTGAATCATAATAATCATCAGATAATGAAAACTATCAGAGAATGTACTCGCCTGACGTCCTAAGCAACTAACGATCCGAATTAGTGTTGCAAGGACCTATTACGAAAAGCAAGGTTAAACAGGTTTCTAATAAGTTAAACAGATATAAAATAACTAAAAAATAGGCTTCTAGGGTCATTCTAGGTCAAACGTGTCAAACCGGTAAAATCTGGATCAAAAGTTAAGTCGGGGTCCAAAAAGTCAACTCTAGATCAAATCTAGGTCAAAAGTTGACTTTGGCGGTCAACCGAGTCAACTATGGTCAACTCTAGGTCAAACTAGGGTGCCCCTGAAATTCTAGGTCAAAACTAGGTCATTAGGCTAATAAACCCTCAAACTCGCCTCCTTGAGATACCGGGATACCCTCGGTATCCGATACCTCAACCTAGGCTACGCACCCTGCCTATACCCGGTAAAACCTATGCTAGCACGCGAAAATATATACACATAAGCATATAAAAATTACTCTAATACTATTCTAAGGCTATTGCTCAAATACCCCGCTCGAAACTCAATACCTTGGTTATCTCGAGGTATTAAGATACCTCTCTAAACTCAACCCTACTACCCCTCTAGCTAACTATCTAGGTATGTAAATATACTCCTAGTTACTAATCTAGGCTAGAATACCTATATCTATCAAATATATATATATACCTACATATCTATATACATATATATTCACACATACACACAATACACATATACACATACCTTATATCTATATACCTTACCTTACCTTACCTATACATATATATATCTACCTATAATATATATCTAGCTATATGTATATATACATATACATATAGATAGATATATCTAAATACCTATCTTATCTATCAATCTATATACCTATCCATCTATCTATTTATGCATTTACCTATCTAGATATCTATTACCTAGATTTCTATCTATCTATTTATCCACCTATGTATCTATCTATCTATCTAATCTATTTATCTATCTAGATATCTAGATATCCATCTACTTATCCATCTATCTATCTAGCTATCAATCTATCAATTTATCTATATCTATCTAACTATAGATCTATTTATATATACACATCTATCAAGCTATATATCTATCTATAATTCTACCTATCAATCTATATCTTATCTATCCATCTACGTATCTAGATATCTATCTATCCTTAAATCTATCTATCTATTTGTTTAGATATCTATCTTATCTAGATATCTAATTACCTATGTATCTATCTATCTATCCATCTATCTATCAATCTATCTATCTATTTATCTAATCATCTATCTCTCTCTCCTAGCTGCTACTGGCGCCGCTACACGCTGCAGGGGGGATGCTGCTGCTGCTGTTCATGCTGCTGCTGCAGCTGCTGTTCTGTCCTACCTCCCTCCTATCACTCTCACACACACACGACCATACACACAATCACATACAGACACACACACACCTATATACATACATATATACCACTATATATATATACAATCATACATATATATACACTCTAACATATATATATATATATATTCTAACACACACACACTAACATATACACTAACACATACACACTTATGCATATAAACACATATCTATATATATACACACAGATATCTATATATATAGATACACATACTAATATATATATATATATATACATATACACACTCACATACTCAAACATATATATATATATATATATATATATATATATATATATATATATATATATATATATATATATATATATATACATTCACTCACACACACTCACTCTCACACACCCTCACACACACACTCTCACACACACTAGCACACACTCTCACAAACACACAACCACACACACAAACACTCATACATATATACACATACACACATACATATATATATACACACATACACAAACTCATATATATATATATATATATATATATATATATATATATATATATATATATATATATATATATATATATATAAATACTTACTCACACTCACACACACACTCACCTACACATACACTAACACCAACACACACTTACACAAGCACTCACTAACACACTCACAAACACATAAAAACACACATATAAAAAATATATATATACATATATAGACACACATACAAATATATATATATATATATATATATATATATATATATATATATATATATATATATATAAACACAACATACCACAACGCACAACACAACGCACAACGCCCACCAACGCGTGCCCAACGACCCCGACATGCACAAACACCTATAAATATATAAAATATAACCTGAGAACTCTAGCACACACTCCCCGAAGCTAACCCAACATGCGCACAAGCCCGAAACTAGAAAACCAAGTCGAAATGGCCGTTCGATCATTTCGACGAACACGCGGTGTGCAGTTCGGAAAACCTCCTGAAACGCACACAAAACCAACTCAGAATCGGCCAAAAATTTACCTACGGGTCCTAAACGATGCCTAGATCCTAGAAAAAATGCTACTCCATCGATTCTAGGTCTGTGGCAAAAACGCGCACGCACTTAGAATTGGCGACGACGAAAACCCCGAAAATGCCCGAAACGCCCGTTTCTCCGCGACACGACTTCACGTGTCCGAACGGAGACATGCACTAACCCTCTAGACACCCAACAACGTCTACCTAGGTCCGTCTAACCTAGGGCATCACCTAAAATTGGGCCAATTTTGGATTTCACCCGAAATTGACACAAAACCTAATGTTAAAGTCTCTAAACTCAACCAAACTAGTTCTAACTTCCTCCCACGGGTAGCCTAAGGGTCTAGGAAGGTTCTAAACTATTAATTACACTATATAAGAGTAATTACAAGGGAAAAAAAATTATGGTTTACCTCTTGGGAGTTGGAATCCCAAGGCCAAATTCTCTAAAAAGCTCCAAATCCACCAAACCAAGCTTCCAAGCTCCCAATCCAAGCTCCAATACCAAATCTAAGCTCTACCCACCTAGGTTAGGGAAGAATACAAAGATAGGGTTCACAACCATGGAGAATAGAAGAAGAAAGAAGAGGAAAAGGGGTACTTACTTGAAGTGGAAAGTAGAAAGGAAGAAGAAGAAGAAGTGAAGAAGAAGAAGAAGAGGGGCTGCTGGAGCTGCTGTCGGCTGTGAATAGGGGGAAAGGGGTCGGGTCTAGCATAATAAAGGGTTTACAAGTCTCCAAAATACTTAAAATGCCCACTCCTAACTTGGTTTTGGATTTCGGGTTCCAAAAGCACTCAAACTAACTCCAAATCTCTCCAACTAACCCACTAAAAATATAATAAATATTCTAAATCCAAAAATAGGTCTCACAGGGGTGTGGGCTAGGTCGAACATGGGTCCACTAGGGTCTGACATGGGTCCAGGCTAGCCAAAACCCTAAAACAATCAATAAAAATATAATACAATCACTAATTAAATATAAATATAATTAATTATAAATAATACACAATTAATCCAAATTAAAATAAAAAAAATACCCGACTCTGGAAATGGGGTAGTGACAAGCCTATCCTCCTTAGAAAATTTCGTCCTCAAAATTTAAAGTCAATCACACTCCCTCTAGGTCAAAACCCCAACAATCACAGTCAAGAAATTCTACCTAAAAACATGCAAGATCATGGTCCTACTGGTCGTGTTATCACAGTCTCAATCAGGGTCGCTACACTATCTACCACAGCACAAAGAAAATCTAACTGGTACTAATGAAGCACACCACAAGGAATGGAAAAGGACAAAAAGAAGAACAAAGAGACATACCTGCTAACCCGACACCCGTAGCATCGGCCTCCTCGACCGTCAACGCATAAGCCCTGCCCTGCTGGGGTGTATCCTTCTGCTGGTGCGGGGCATGATGCTGTGCCACAGGTGGCCTAGCTCCAACTCTCTGATCCTGTGCTCTACCAAATAGAGGTGCAGTGGGGCAATCTTGCATCTGGTGAGCAGCAGATCCATAGAACAAATACACCTTCAGCCTCCTCCTACAAACATCCCAAGTGTGTCCTGCCTTCCTGCAGTAGGCACAAGTGGACACCCTTTGATCCTGACCCTGCTGCGCTGTCTTCTGTACATAGGGACGCTTAGCTGGTCCCATACTACCACTCGCACTGCCTGAATCATCCCTGCCTCTCTTGGACTTGAGCTCCAAGTCATCCTCTGCTCTCTGAGCATCTCCTACTATCTGCTCGAAAGTTGCCTCACGGTCGCTCCTGGTCAAAGACTTGACCGCCATGACCAAGCCCTTGCGAAACTTCCTCGCCTTTGCTGCCTCACTCAAGCCATCTACAAATCTGCCCAAACGACAAAACTCTGCTGCGTACTCGTCCACCGTCATGCTCCCCTGGACGAGCGCCTCGAACTGGCTCTCCAAAGCACTGAGCGCCACATCTGGAAAAAACTTTTCCTTAAAAAGTCTCTTGAAAGTCTCCCAAGTAAGCCCTGGAGCCGCGATCCTCGTATCAGTGCGATACCACGTCAAAGTGAGGTCGAAGATCTGACTGTCCGCTGCCTCTATCTGCATGCTGTCTGGAATCTGTGCCAGCCTAAAGATGCCCTCAATCTGCTCTATCCAGTCATCCACGTATAGGATCCCTTCTGTACTTCGGAACTCCTTGGGTCGCATCCTCTGGAAGTCAATGATGCTGCCCGGCCTCGGGCGCTGAATCTGATCTGCCTGTGGCTGAATCTGTGCCACCCTATCCACTGCCGTCATGGCCACCTGGTGGGCATTCTCAATGCCCAGCCTCATCACATCCACCTGACGGTGCTGCGCGTCCATCATCTCCCTGAAGAACGCAAACAACTGCGCGGCATCTACTGGAGCAGGAAGTGGTGGAGGAACCACCGGAACGACTAGGGTAGTCCTCGGATCGACAGGTGAAGGAGGATCCCCGAGAGAAATAGATGCTCCCTCGACCGCAGGAGTGGTGAGTGTAGCGGTAGCAGCTGCCTGAATACGAGCTGGACGAGAGGTAGCAGACCTCTCAGTGGCAACTGCTGGAACGGTACAATAGGATTGTGTCTTCGGAGGCATCCTGAACATAGATCAAAAGAAGTCAATACGGCGCAAGATACGATATCATCAAAGAAGGACAGTAATATTTCAAAAGAAAATAATTTCAGAATAATTAGATTAAAATTATTCCTAGTTGTGATTGAGTACACTCTCATCCTAGATCCTAGATCCTATAGCAGGCTCGCAACAGTATAACTAAGTTATTGTACCACCACGATATCGCACTAATTGCGAATCGAGACCTGTATGGGGCTGCCACCAAAAATGTGTCACGATCCACACCCAAAAAATTGGGCATGAGTCGTGGGTACGTCCAGCCTACGCCGCAGCATCGGCGGTAGAACGCTGTCTAGGTCTACTAACTATCTCACACAATCAATATATAAACCTGTCAAGATCTCAAATCCAAACGGAGGAGCAATAACATAATAATAATCACAATGTACTCAATCACGAATCTAAGCATGATAAGATAACACAGAAATCTAACAACTATAAAGTCTAACCAACAACAACTAAAACAACCACAACATCAAATAATAATAATACAACATCCTGAATAATATACATTACAAGGTCTCAATCCAAAACCGAAGACAAATCCGGTGCTAAAAGCTAATAAAAACAATAACAAGGTCCTAGTGATCCCGGCTACCAACCCGAAAATCACTCCTAAACTAGAGGGTCCCTGTCTGCACCATCGACAGGCTCAGGTCCATAAAATGTTGGACACCACTCTTCCGGATACTCTGGAAAAATATGTCCAGTCAGGACTGGAGCAAGTACATCTCTAACAGCAGTTCTATTTAATTGATAAAAACTATAAAACAGTTATAGCAAGTAGCAAGAAGAATGGAATAAAGTATGGAACAAGAAAATATACATATGTCAATGGTGCATAAAGGTAAAGATGCATAATATCAGAGCAAGATAGTAATGACTGCAATATACAAGAAATCTACACTAAGAGTAAGTCTGTGCACATGAACGTGTAGTGAGTCCAGCATAAAATACATGTAGTGAGTCAAGTCCAAAAATATGTAAGTGAGACAAGTCAAGAAAAGCAAGAGAGTCCATACTAGAAAGAATGAACTCGGTGTCTTTGAAATACTTATTTCGACATGTAAACGACTAGGGGTAAGTACGGCTCACCGCGCACTGGGTGCGCGGCTGCTATCATTCCAGATTAGACCAGAGGGAGTGATTCCTGATGATTCCAGATGAGAATGTTTACATGTCTACTCGAGTATTTCCCCGCCCCGACTAATACAAGTGAATCCAAGACCCGACACGTAAATCAAGTATGAGTCTAGCCTGAAATATGAGTGATGCCTGTAGTGATGCCTGTAGTGATTCCAGAATAGAGGCCAGAAACATGAAATATACGTGTCGCAAGTAAATGAATCCAGAAATACCAGTCAGTATCCCATGTTGTGCCAGAATAATCAGATGATACTATACTAGAAGCTGAATCATAATAATCATCAGATAATAAAAACTATCAGAGAATTTACTCGCTTGACGTCCTGAGCAACTGGCGATCCGAACTGGTGTCGCAAGAACCTATTACGAAAAGCAAGGTTAAACAGGTTTCTAATGAGTTAAACAGATATAAAATAACTAAAAAATAGGCTTTTAGGGTCGTTCTAGGTCAAACGGGTCAAACCGGTAAAATCTGGGTCAAAAGTCAACACGGGGTCCAAAAAGTCAACTCTAGATCAAATCTAGGTCAAAAGTTGACTTTAGCGGTCAACCGAGTCAACTACGGTCAACTCTAGGTCAAACTAGGGTGCCCCTGAAATTCTAGGTCAAAACTAGGTCATTAGGCTAATAAATCCTCAAACTCGCCTCCTTGATATACCGGGATACCCTCGGTATCCGATACCTCAACCTAGGCTACGCACCCCGCCTATACCCGCTAAAACCTATGCTAGCACGCGTAAATATATACACATAAGCATATAAAAATTACTCCAATACTATTCCTAGGCTATTGCTCAAATATCCCGCTCGAAACTCAATACCTTATCTCAAGGTATTGAGATACCTCTCTAAACTCAACCCTACTACCCCTCTAGCTAACTATCTAGGTATGTAAATATACTCCTAGTTACTAATCTAGGCTAGAATATCTATATCTATCATATATATATACATACCTACGTATCTATATACATATATATTCATATATACGCACAATACACATATACACATACCTTATATCTATATACCTTACCTTACCTTATCTTACCTTACCTTACCTTACCTTACCTTACCTATACATATATATATCTAGCTATAATATATATCTAGCTATATATATATATATATATATATATATATACCTATACATATAGATAGATATATCTAAATACCTATCTTATCTATCAATCTATATACCTATCCATCTATCTATTTATGCATTTACCTATCTAGATATCTATTACCTAGATATCTATCTATCTATTTATCTACCTATGTATCTAGCTATCTAATCTATTTATCTATCTAGATATCTAGATATCCATCTACTTATCCATCTATCTATCTAGCTATCAATCTATCAATTTATCAATTTATCTATATCTATCTAACTATAGATCAATTTATATATACACATCTATCAAGCTATATATTTATCTATAAGTCTACCTATCAATCTATATCTTATCTATCCATCTACGTATCTAGATATCAATCTATCCATAAAACTATCTATCTATTTATTTAGATATCTATCTATCTATCTATCTATCTATCTATCTATCTATCTATCTATCTATCTAATCATCTATCTATATCTATATATACATATACCACTCTCTCTCTCCTAGCTGCTACTGGCGCCGCTACACGCTGCTACGCGCTGCAGGGGGGATGCTGCTGCTGCAGCTGTTGTTCTGTCCTGCCTCCCTCCTCTCACTCTCACACACACACGACCACACACACAATCACATACAGACACACACACACACACACACACACACACACCCCTATGTACATACATATATACCACTATATATATATACAATCATACATATATATATATATACACTCTAACACATATATATATATATATATATATATATATATATATATATATATATATATATATATATTCTAACACACACACACACTAACATATACACTAACACACACACACTTATGCATATAAACACATATATATATATATACACACAGATATCTATATATATATACACACACTAATATATATATATATATATATATACATATACACACTCACACACTCAAACATATATATATATATATATATATATATATATATATATATATATATATATATATATATATATATATATATATATATATATATATATACTCACTCACACACACTCACTCTCACACACCCTCACACACACACACTCTCACACACACTAGCACACACTCTCACAAACACACAACCACACACACAAACACTCATGCATATATACACATACACACATACATATATATATACACACATACACAAACTCATATACATACATATACATATATATATATATATATATATATATATATATATATATATATATATATATATATATATATATATATATATATATATATAAACACTCACTCACACTCACACTCACACACACACACTCACCTACACATACACTAACACCAACACACACTCACACAAGCACTCACTAACACACTCACAAACGCATAAAAACACACATATATATAAATATATATACATATATAGACACACATACAAATATATATATATATATATATATATATATATATATATATATATATATATATATATATATATATATATATATATATATAAACACAATACACCACAACGCACAACACAACGCACAACGCCCACCAACGCGTGCCCAACGACCCCAACACGCACAAACACTTATAAATATATAAAATATAACCCAAGAACTCTAGCACACACTCCCCGAAGCTAACCCAACATGCGCACAAGCCCAAAACTAGGAAACCAAGTCGAAATGGCCGTTCGGTCATTTCGACGAACACGCGGTGTGCGGTTCGGAAAATCTCCTAAAATGCACACCAAACCAACTCGGAATCGGCCCAAAATTTATCCACGGGTCCTAAACGATGCCTAGATCCTATAAAAAATACTACCCCATCGATTCTAGGTCCGTGGCAAAAACGCCCACGTACTTAGAATCGGCGACGACGAAAACCCTGAAAACGCCTTAAATGCCCGTTTCTCCGTGACACGACTTCACGTGTCCGAACGGAGATACGCACTAACCCTCTAGACATCCGACAACGTCTACCTAGGTCCGTCTAACCTAGGGCATCACCTAAAATTGGGCCAATTTCGAATTTCACCCGAAATTGACACAAAACATAATGTTAAAGTCTCTAAACTCAACCAAACTAGTTCCAACTTCCTCCCACGGGTAGCCTAAGGGTCTAAAAAGGTTCTAAACTATTAATTACATTATATAAGAGTAATTACAAGGGGAAAAATTAGGGTTTACCTCTTGGAAGTTGGAATTCCAAGGCCAAAGTCTCCAAAAAGCTCCAAATCCACCAAACCAAACTTCCAAGCTCCCAATCCAAGCTCCAACACCAAATCTAAGCTCTACCCACCTAGATTGGGGAAGAATGAAAGGTTAGGGTTCACAAACATGGAGAATAGAAGAAAAAATAAGAGGAAAAGGAGTACTTACTTGAAGTGGAAAGTAGAAAGGAAGAAGAAGAAGAAGTGAAGAAGAAGAAGAAGAGGGGCTGCTGGAGCTGCTGTCGGCTGTGAATGGGGGGAAAGGGCTCGGGTCTAGCATAATAAAGGATTTACAAGTCTCCAAAATACTTAAAATGCCCACTCCTAACTTGGTTTGGGTTCCAAAAGCACTCAAACTAACTCCAAATCTCTCCAACTAACCCACTAAAATATAATAAATATTCTAAACCCAAAAATAGGTCTCACAGGGGTGTGGGCTAGGTCGGACATGGGTCCACTAGGGTCTGACATGGGTCCAGGCTAGCCAAAACCCTAAAACAATAAATAAAAATATAATACAATAACTAATTAAATATAAATATAATTAATTATAAATAATACACAATTAACCCAAATTAAAATAAAAAAATTATCCGGCTCTGGAAATGGGGTAGTGACACTCCAGTAACCCTGAGTCCATGATGATGGACACCTGCCGGAGGATTCTCCTTCCCACAGTCGGCTCTGGATGGACGACTCTCAGTTTAAAGACTAGACGACGTTCATCATAAATGCTGTCGATACTGAGAAGAAGGCGAATGACGCCCGCCTCTTGGGAATACAGATCCCTGTCGCTGATGATAGGGAAAAGCGTCCATACAACAACAACAGCAACAACAACAACGACAATAACGTCCGAGAGGGTAAGGGGAAGCTGGCTCTGGTCACTAATATAGCCAAGAAGTTCGAACAAAAGCCCGCATAGGCTAAAAAATTGAAGAAAATCTATTCCTTCGAAGACGATGATGTCATAGAAATCTTTGGCGTACTAATATAGGAAAACAAGCTTTGGTTCCCTGACATCAAACGCCCTATTGAGACAACCGAGGTGAATTATCTGAAGAACTGCCATTACCATTGTTACGTCCATCATGCGACGCGGGACTTCTCCACACCGAAGAGGTACATCCAGCAGCTGGTTGACACCCAAACCCTCATTCTGGACTTCGATGGCAAGACAGTTGCCGCTAATATGGTATCTCTCCAGTTCGACAACTTTTTGGTGACAGAAGCCCAAGACGGAGTAATCCCAATCCCCCGGGCAACAATGGAGGTTGTAAATATTTTGCCAGCTCGTGACCAAATAGCCGGGCTGATACCTTTCACCACATCACGGAGAGAATTCATTTAGGTCCATTCCGATCTTGCTCCAGACTTGATGCAGCAGACAACACCTTCTGCCACCAAGTCCAAGGGCAAGAAGTCCAAGTCATGTTATACGGTTTCTATCCCTTCCGAAGAAGCTATAGCAGAAACAATAAGGTCAAAAATGGCGTACCAACGAGAGTATAATATCCCCGATGATGGTGCACTCATAATCGCCATATCCGATCCGGGTCCATCCCCGCCTCCAGCAACGGACAAGTCCAAGAAAAAAGAAACTCGCTTCGACAGACCGCTGCGCAAAGATACTTCTCAGGGGTTGGAGAAGCCCTACAACTTCGACATCTTGGCATAACTCGCCAATACTCTAGCGAAGTTATCACTATTTGAATTTCTCTGACTCTCCAAAGACACTCGGGTTGCTCTGAGTGAGGCATTGCATAATGCCGACACCTACTTGGCACAGGTCAAGCCGCCAGCTCAGGATTCTGCCACATGCCTCCACTGCAATAATGTTGTGGAGGCGATACCCAACATCACGTTCTTGTAATAAGACATGTTATTAAAGAATAATTGGAACGATCATCCTGTGTATTACATAGGGTACCGACGCCATCAAGGTAGACCGGATGCACATTGACCCCGGCTCGTCATTCAGCATCATCCCACGAAGTCTGCTTCAGACTCTGGGCATCCCGATGCATCGCCTGACAGTGACCAATACTGCCATCAGTGGCTTCAACACTGGGAGGAGCTACTCTCAGGGCAAGATTAATTTAAAATATCAGATCTGCGACTTGAAAATAGAGGTCACCTGCTACGTCATAAACGTAGACGTATCATACAACGTCTTGTTGGGACGTCCATGGAAATATCAGTATATGATCGTACTGTCAACCTTTTACCCGCGCTTGAAGTACGTGGACGATCACGACATCGTCAAGAAGAAATTTTTCGACATTGATCCATTTAAGGGGGTCGAGGCCTACTACTCTGACTCGATCCTCTACAAGAAAGTCCACCAAGATGAAGGTGGCAATGATGCTTATGATGAGGCAGATACTGGGACAATATCGGACAAGCCCTTGAGAGTCCATCTTAATGCCCACGCTCCCGACATAGCTTCTCCCCTCAGGGTAAAACTGCATAGAAAAGTACCTGAACCTCTGGTCGTTCACCTCTATAGACCGAGTCGACCACCGAAGGAAGATCCAGCACCTACTACGACTTTCGAACCTCTTGTGGTAAAGCTGTGCAGGATACCTCTAAAGCCGTCGCTCGCACTGTGGGTAGATCTCGAAAAGGATAAACTGGAGGAGTACGTAGCTGCTCATATTAACATTCCTTCTCTTGATAATGTAATTGCAGAAGACGAGATACCTTATTTTATCAATAAAGACTATCAATAAAGGGCTATATTTGAACTACTCGGATGTTACACATCTCAACACGCTATTTCCTCGAGCACGGTCTGAGCCTGCACCTACATACACATGTGACCACCACCTATGTAGCAAACCAAATTCTTCCAGTCAAAACTCCTACTTTATAGTTTCAACAAGGAAGATGAGGCAAACTCATCATTTTTGGCAGAGTGGAAATTCTCTAATCCTTCGACTCAGAGGAACTGGAGCCAGAACCAGATACCGGCAAAATGCCACTTCATCGGTACAACTCTCGAGCCAAGCACCTCATCCAGAAGATAGAATACGATCTGAAAGACGCTAGGGGCTTGAACTACGACCAAGGCCGATGACTGCCTCTGCGTCTGCAGGCTCCTGCAGGCAAGCCCAAAAATTACTACTATAAGGCCAAGCATGACATATGGATGCCTCCCACAAACCCCGAAGGCTCGGATGAAAAAGATGAGTTACACACTCGCTCTTCAGAATATTCCTCTCGGGACTCCGACATCAGTATCGGGAAGATGCTCAAAGAAACATTATCTGCCAACATGGTGTCAGTTGACCCTGAGAAATATGACGAGGATCCACCTGGACTCTTTGAAATAGAACCGTAGACCCAACACCTAGAAGCACAAAGGGAGATATAGTTCGAACAATGAGAACCTTCCACTCAGGAAGAAGTCGTACAAATCAATCTGGGCGATGAATCCTCCCCCAAACCTATCTTCATCAGCAAGAGTCTGTCCAATGAGGATCAAAAATCCTTGCTATAGATCGTCAGGGAATACATCAATGTCTTTGCCTAGAGTTACGAAGACATGCCGGGACTGGACCCCTAAATTGTGGTCCATAAACTTAATATCTTGCCGAATGCTAAGCTAGTCAAACAACAACATCGACAGTTTCGGCCGGATATTATGAATGCCATCAAAGCTGAAGTCAACAAAATGATAGCTAATAGCTTTGTCCGTAAAGAATAATATTCGGATTGGGTAGCCAATATCGTGCCCGTCGTAAAAAAGAACGAGAATATCCAGATCTGCATTGACTTTCGCGATCTAAATACGACATTTCCTAAGGACGAGTTTTCCTTTCTGATCACAGACATAATGATCTAAAACACTCATGGCTTCGAGCGCATGTCCTTCATGGATGAGTTCTTAGGATACAATCAAATCAAGATATTTTCTGACGACGAGAAGAACACATCTTTCTGAACGCTGATAGGAGTATACTGCTATACAGTCATGCCCTTTGGTCTGAAGAACGTCGGTGCTACATACCAGCGAGCGACGAGCATCATCTTTCATGAATATCTACGCAAAACGGTAGCGTTTTACGTTGATGACATCTCTGTCAAGAGTCGCTACAAAGAAGATCACCTCCAAGACTTGAAGAATGTCACTCCCCTATCTCGTATACTTGGAATATAATCAAGTTGGCACACTTTTACTTAAGATTTTCTCTTGGCGCACTTTGGGTATACTTCAAGTGCACGGTTAAATAGAAGCTTGGCGCACATTGGCTAATATTGATGGTGTGGTAGTGGTAGGTAGGATATATGGCTTGGATTTATTGGAGAGATCTGACGGTTCACCATCACCCCCTTGCCTATATATATCCTTGTTCTCATTCTCTCTCCTCACTTGTTTATTTCCCTTGTTTTGCTCCTGGTTTTCTTTATTGGCATGTACATCTTACAAATATGAAGAAACATAATTGACTATAGTTTTATTCTTAGTATTTGTTATTGTAATTAGTTTCTAGTAGTGTTCTGATTATAGATAGTTCTTGAAGTTTTTAGATTTGAGGTGGTTAATGGTTTTATCTAGATTTTATTATGAGAGTTTTCATTAGTATATTTTTTTAGGGAATGATCTCCCAAAAATAAGGTATTTTTAAAAGATTTTGTTCCCTGATTTCGAGCCTGAATTTTCCCTTGAATTCTGGTTTTTGTTGCTTGAGGAATTGAGCAATGTCATAGTCTCGAGCTTGAGTTCTGAGTGCATCAATGGTGGATCAGTTGGAAAAGAAGAACAGTGATAAGAAGTAAACAAGAGGATTTGCACTATGGACGCATGTTGAGTGTGACCTGCAGTCCATGGGCACATGTTAAATTTGACCCACATACCATACTCGTGCGTACTTTAAGAGTATTGTCAATTTCTTGCAAAAGTATGTCAAGGTGATGAATTTTTGGAAAAATCCTTCTTGACGCACTTCTGGAAGATTTTAGCCTTTGGCGCACAATTGATGTATTATCGAATGAACCAAGCAAAAGTGCACCAGTCTAATTTTTAGCGTACTTTTGACCAACTTCCTCCTTGTCGTACTTTTAACCAAATCAGCAGACCGACGCACAATTGACACGTTGTGCATTAACTATAAAAAGTGGGTCGTTCTTATACACACAACCCTTGGCGCATTATCTGGACGCTCAACGGTTGGCGCACTATTGGTGGATTAATAACCCGATACACTTGTTAACTCTTGACGCAATCTTGCTTGGTTCGGCCTCGATAAGCGAGCCTTGACTTTGGCATATCTCCATTCCCGAGGACCTCGACTGTTATGCCCCTGGGGACTTGTATTTTGTCTTGTAGTTGTTTTGCACTTGTATAGTGCTCCACTTCTCTTACTCATAAATCTTGATTGTTACGTCACATCTTTCTACTGCTCTATTATCGACTTTGTGCGCCATGTTATAGACTTTTGCACCATTACTTCTGTGACCTAGTGTTATAGGTTTGTGCATCATATAGTTGCTTTCTCGTGCATAGTGCGCCACTATTCCGGACTTGCCTATATTTGGCACTTACAAAGTAAGCTGACCCAGAAATTTTGTGATTGATTGTGCATGCATGGGTCCTTTTGTGCACTTAATGTCTATTCTAGATTAGTTGATCTTGACCATGATTGATGATCTTTGATCCCAAAAAATTAAGGAATTGATGAGGCATTCATGACCATAACTCGATCATATGAGATATAAGATTCCTAATTAATTGTGACTCTTGACCTGATCAAACATGATTCATGTAACCAACTGGTAGGTTTGGTATCCTGGCTTGGTTATTGTATTCGTGCCGATACACTTGTCCTGCTCTCCTATTTTTAAAGGCTATATTATACACTGAGTGTGGGATATTGTCCAACATGTACACTGAACGTGATATGATAATTCCTGTTCGGTGCATAATATTATATTCCTAAATTTTTGGCACGAAAATAATTATGGGTTAGAACCATAGCGTGGCTAGATTATTGCTGGTTTGAATGTTGTATCTACATTTGGGTGGATCCAGACTTGACTCCTTATATTAAATAGATTCGTATCAAATGTGTCCATACTCTATACAATATCATTAAGAGAAATATTCCTGTGGCCACGACAGAGAATTCCATATCACTGTAGGTTTAATTAGGTAACATAAAAGCTGATTAACACATAGGGAGGAAACGATATCCCGAGATCGTGTGTGATGGGCCACCTCATAATTTTTTTTATGGCGTGCATGTCTGGCCCCCACGGATATTGTATATCATCTGCATTTAGTAGAGTTCAATATTTGACCTTTTTATATTTAAGACCGAGCCAACAATTTTTCCTTTAGGAAGGTTAAAACTATTACTGATTTATTAGTGCGGTGGCCCTACGGGAAACTAGTACGACAATTAGTGCTGTGGCCCTATGGGGAACTGGTGGGATCATGATTTTCTCCTTGTATAATATTGGCTCGGTTATCCCTGCTCAACATGGCAGGATCTGAGTATGCTTATTATTATTATTATTATATCTGGGATAACCCCATACTCCACATAACAAGCCGTAATATTGTTTGGCAGTTCTAACCTGACTTGGTTATGATTATAATTCTGCTAATAGCTTAAGGACATGGACTATCATAGTATGGTATTCAACTTATGTCCTTGTTTGGTTGGCGAGTTGAGTCATTATGCTACGATGAAATATGGATCAAACTACGATACATAATTCTATTTTGACCATAATCATGGGACGTACCTTATCTTGGATGGCATGGCATTTTCTGTCATTGTTTCGTGAAAGAGTGACATATTATCCCAAATATGGGGCACACGCCAATGATTCTTGACTCTTGTACTATGCTTGATCTGGTTTTTATTTCTTCATTTGTGCTTCCTTGTGGTACTTGCTATTTGGGGTCTAACTCCACTGGTTTTGTATGGCCAGGTTTAGAGCCAGCACCAGAGGATCCAGCTTATCCCCCTTACGATGGCGCGCACCAAACAGATGGTCGCTGAAGAACATGAGTGGGTTTCTTGATCACTGCTCGTCTTGTATATTCTACTCTTTTGGGCGTTTAGCCACCGGCTTGTCTGGACATCAGTTCCTTTTTTACATAAATATAATATAATCAGACTGTAGCTGATCTCGGTTGTGTAACTATTAATATTCTGCTAGCCTAACATTTTGATGGCTAGATCTCTAGAACATTCTGATGGATCGTTTAGGACGCCTTACGGCTTTATCTCACATGTTCTATGTTGTTGTTACTTGCTTCAATGATTGAGACATAGTTATTTTGAGACCCTAAGAGACTTGATTGTAGCATGCATCCCCTTGTCTTTCTACAGCCGTGACCATCGTACGACGTTCTATACCTTGTACGGGGGAGCTGGCCATGTCCTTCTCTGTATTCTGGTACTGGGGCGTGACAAAGACTGTGTTTTGTTATAGCTTCGAAGGGTATCCACGTGCGCACCAACTCAAGTTGAATCCCATCAAATCCTTCCTAGGAGTCTCCAACGGCAAGTTCCTAGGTTTTTTCATAACTTCGAAGGGTATCCACGTAGATCCTGACAAGACTAATGCAATCCTAGAAATATGCCCATCGAAGAACCTCAGAGAACTTTGTGGCCTTCAAGGAATATTGGCATACATAAGGAGGTTCAAATCGAACCTCTTTGGACATTCTCAGTCGTTCACTCAGCTTATAAAGAAGGGAGTCTACTTTGTCTAGAACAAAGAATGCCAGCGCACCTTGGACGACATCAAGGAGTATCTCATGAACCCCCTGTGTTGGTGGCCCCCATTGTGGGGAGACCCTTATTGCTATATGTGCGGACAATAGATCACTCCTTCGGGGCTCTGCTAGCCCAGACAAGCGATACAGGTCATGAACAGGCCTTCTACTATCTCAGCAGAATGATGGCTGACGCAAAACTATGTACAACCCCATTGCAATGGAGTGCCTCACTCTGGTCTTTGCCATCCAGAAGACTCGACATTACGTGGCAGGACAAACCATCCATGTGATCTCGCAAATTAATCCGCTCAGGGTCCTTATAACTAAACCCGGAACGCTCAACTCTCGCCTAGCCACATGGACGATACTGCTGTCATTATACGATATGGTATTTATCCCGTAAAAGGCGGTCAAAGGCCAAGCATTGGCAGTTTTCCTTGCAGCCCAACCTATACCTAAAATCTCAAATCTTTACGAGGCGATTCCAGATGAAGTAGCGGACTCAAACAGAACTACAAACGCAGAAGCCGTTTGGCGAATGTTCTTCGATGGTGCTTCAAGAATAAGTCCTAAAGGCAATATTGTCCCTGGCATCGGGATAGTAATAATTTTCCTACACGATTTGGTCATCAACCGTGCTTACTCCCTTACAGAGCCATGCTCCAACAATATGATAGAGTATAACGCTCTCATCATTGGGCTCCAAATCGTTAACAAGTGGGAGTTGACTACCTGGAAGCCTATGACGATTCAAAGATGATAGTCAATCAAGTCCGAGGTTAGTACGAAGTCCAGAATAAAGACTTGATTCCCTACCACCAAGCCGTGCTCGACATTATCTCCACCTTCGAGGGGTTCTTTATAGAGCACGTCCTTCGACTATAAAATATTAAGGCTGATGCCCTGGCTGGCCACGCAGCCTCTTTAGTTGTTTTAGTCAATACTTATGAAATGATCACCTGGGTCGATCAGGATCTGGTCTGCCCAAAGAATAACCTTTGTCTGTGCTTCAGCTACTCTGTAGAGACAAGTACCGACTTCCAAGATTGGAGACTCCCATCAAACGACTACGCAATCTATTCTTCCTGAGAACCCAAAAGAAGCTACTTCCATCAGAAGATGTTCCCTCTGGTTCTATTATGATACGGCTACCAAAATCCTGTATTATCGTTCTTACGACAGTCTTCTGCTATGATGCCTATCGAATATAGAAGCGAAGTAGGCCCTCCATGAGGTTCACGATAGGAGAATGCGATGTCCATCAGTCCGGACCCAAGCTACAGAACCGACTTCAAATAATGGGTTTCTATTAGCCGACAATGGTAGCGAAGGCTGTTGACTATGAGAGGAAGTGCCGAGCATGCCAAATCCATACCGACTTTATCCACCAGCCCTCGAAGTTCCTACACCCTACCGTTGCATCTTGGCCATTCGAAGCTTGGGACATGGACATCATAGGATCAATCAGTCCACTTTCGTGTAAGGGACATAGATTTATCCTCGCTATTACCAACTAATTCTCTAAGTGGGCGAAAGCCGTACCACTCACTGAAGTTAAAACATCAAACGTGATCAGCTTCGTCAAGCATCACGTCATATACCGCTTTGGCTTGCCACGAAGGATCATCTATGAAAATGGTCCACAATTCGCAAGTCACGCTTTCTACCAGTTTTGTGACAAAAATCGAATTCAAAATATAGCCTCAGCGGCTTACAACCTCACAAAAAATGGTCTGGCGGAAGCATTCAACAAGACCATCATAAAGCTACTCAAAAAGTTTGTGTCATCTGATAAGCGCAACTAGAATAAGAAGCTGTGTGAATGTCACTTGGCTTATCAGACAATGGTCCGAATGCCAACTGGTAGCACACCCTTATCCTTGGTATACAGGACGAAGCGGTCCTCCCCCTCGAGGTCTAAATTTTCTCGCTACGAGTAACTCTTTCCAACCGTCTAACCGTCGACGAAAATTATCGTCGATGGTTACAAGAGTTAGAAGCACTCGACGAAAAGTGCCTCTTAGCTTAATATCTTATTGAGCTGTACCAAGCGTGTCTTTCAGGAGCATTCAATAAATAAGTCAAGAAGGGGACTTACCAAGTGGGTGACCTCGTCTTGACAGTAAGAAGGCTGATGGCTATGACCCAGAAGACGGCCGTCAAGTTCCAACCTAAATGGGAAGGTCCGTTCGCCATAGAATCTGTATGCTCCAATGGCGCATACCGATTGGAAAAACCTAATAGCGACTTGCTCATGATAACTATCAACAATAAGTTCCTAAAAAAGTACTATGTTTAAGGCTAGACTTGTACTTCTTTCTATCCCTATCCGGACAACAAAGATGTATGGGGATCCTACTCTTTGTTGTTCATCCCCAGCGAGTGCTTAGGCACGATATTACCCTTCCTCAACAAGACATTATTGGTATTCAAGAGCCCTGGATTCGCAACGGATAATGGATCACCAAAATATCCCCAGTGGAGCAGTCCTCAGGTCCACCTGCACACTCCCGCATGGACCATTCCAAAAAAAAACTAGTCTCATTAGACGCTAGCCATGTCTTGATTACCTCTGAGCTATCATCCTGGCGATCTCCCCAATGGAGTAACCCTCAGGTCTACCTACATTTTTGGATAGACCACACTCAGTAAACTACTCCTTAGTGAGTTTCCTGGACACTGGTTCACGTCCACATTATCTCTGAACTAATGTCCTAATATTTTTCTTCGACCGAGTTTGCAATGTCCATATTACCTCTGAGCAAACCTTCAGGATTTGGCTATCGATTATCACGTCTATATTACCTTTGATATCGGTTATCATCTCAACTTATCACACATACTTAACTCTAAGTATGCCATCGGTGTTAAGTCCATAAAACTTCCATGTCTATATTACCTCTGGAAGGGCTTATCTCAAACCTATTACATGTACTCAGGTGCGCAAGAAGTAATGGGTCCACAAAACCTATCACGTCCATATTGCCTCTGATAGGGTTTCATTTTGAACTTATTACTTGCACTCTCGTGCACAAGAAGTAATAGGTCCACCAAAGTCCTCCAGTGAGATATCCTTAAATAAAACTATAATATTGTACTACGTCCATATTACCTCTAGTACGATATCCAAAGTTCACACAAACAATTATAATAAACATGAGTTGCTTTTATTTCTTTCACCTAAGAGAAACTAAAACCAAATTATAATTAAGGAACACTAAAAGCCAAAAAAGGCAAAAAAAAGAGGTATTGAAAAAAAGGAAGAGCTTCTGGTGCTGTTGGTCAGAGCATAACTATGATATTCGCTCATGGAGACAGGCGATATGGCCATTCATGCCCACCTGGGCCCGGTGCTCAACCTTCCTAGCCATAACCTCGGGATCCTCGTAACGAGCATAGGACTCGTATCTTTCCTCTAACTTTTGTACTATAACCATAACGCCAGCCATGTTCTGCGCTATTTGGCTCGCCTCAGTTCAATAGCCTCATCTTCCTGCCAGACCTCCCGTAGTCTAATCCCCACTGTATCAAGATCGATCTAGAGCTTTCTAATGTTCTCAGTCAGCCCCTTTTGCCGGGAGAGACACTCTTCTCTGAGATCACCCAGTTGATCGTGCCTCTCTTGCAAAATTTGAAGATCATGCTACAAGCACTCCATAGATGAAGCAAAAAAGGCCTTCTCCATCGTCTTCTTCTCCGATAACTCATTATATTAATGGGATATCAACATTCCCATATCTTCCTGCTAATACTGTCGAAAATCCATCAGGCATCGCACCACCTCCACCAATTTTTGGCCCAGGAGGTCGGTCATCCGTTCTAAACCGGATAGACCCCTCAGAGAATAGACCTGGCCCTCGGCAAAGTGCTTTATCCAAGCAAAGAATTTGTTGCGCTCCAGCATGCCCTCGAACCCTTGCTTCAAGAATATGTGGAAGCTCCGAATGGAGAGTCTGACTTTTTTGTCAATCTTTTCCAGTATAGCCGGAGTCAGAGGCGGCTGGATGGAGGAAAAAGCCATGGGGGCAACGGGTTGCGCAGTAATACTCGATGACCTAGAAGGCCTTGAAGGCGAAGTAGCAACAGAGGAGCGACCTCCATTCCCGCTTGTGATCCAATCCTTCATGGATGCATAAAATGCCTGGATACCCGGTAGCTGAAAAACAGATGGTGGGATAGTACCGAGACTTGGGAAAGAAGTACCGGAGCGACCCGCTGCTTCGACTTCCACCTGTATACCAATCCCAGACTGTATTACAGCAGTCTCAGATGATGACCCAGCTATCGCAGTACCAGGAACATCAGGAACAACCTCCCCGTGACAACTTACCACCCCGCTATCCACAGAGACTTCAGCCGTGGAGCCCCCGACAACAACGGTTCGGAGAGAAGACGTCGCGCCAGAAGAACCAACAATGGTAGGAACCTCCTCCACCACAGCCTCTGTAGGAGGCACTGCAGGGGGTCCTTCACCAGAGCTAGGGAGAGACTTAGGCATCTTTCCAACAAGCTCACTGCCCCCTTCTTCCATGAATCCCTCCACGGCAGCCACGTCCATGGTCCTAAAGGGAGAGGCGGGGTCTACAAAACTAGAACAACCGTTAATTAACTTTACCCGGAGAATTGAAAGTTGAAGCCAGAAAATTTTACCTCTTGAGAAGTTGCAAAATAACATACCATAGGGAGACAACACATGTTGTGGCTCGTCCAGTGTTGTCATAGCCTTCCCTATGGATCTATGTCATTTATGGATATGTGCTCCAAGGGGGTATAAGGTTGCTCCGCTGAAGCTGCATCCGAGCCCTGAGCTGCTGAGGCCTCAGGAACTGTTTTGAGGCACCCACATCAGACTCCAGGGAGGTATCCTCTTCCGGTTTGACATAAGAAATCACCGAAGCGGCTGTTCGCCGGGGACGGTCCCTTCTCTCTTGTGTCTATACATTTTTAAACAGACCATAACTGAGATATTTATATAGAGGACCAGGCAGAATCAAACTAAGAGGGTTTACGAATACCGCTATAGCATCTAAAGTGTTCTCTGCTTTGGAAACCACTAGTGCAAGAGGCCCTACCTCTTTTCTCACAGTACCCTTCGCAAAGGACTTCGACTTCACCGCTGGTTCCGTCTCTGCGATCATATCCGTCTTTGCCTTCTTAGAGTAGTGAGCCTGATGTGTATCAACCTTTGACTTGCGCTTAGAAGGCGGAGGATCATCAGAAGGAGATATGGCTTCCTCCCTGGTCAATGGATCTAGCTCAACGATCAGAGGTCTGGCCACTCCCTTGCCCTTCTTAGGAGTACTACGCGCTCTCGCATGCGAAGGCATCAACATGGTACCTTCAATATAATTCCTCTCCGGGTCAAAGTTAGCCGGTGGGACATTCGTCGTGCAATAATACTTCGTCACTGTATACAGGATTCTCAGCACGACCCCAGCTGTTGGCAATTAAAATCGAACCTGGGTACCAGAAGTGTTATAGTAACTTAAGGCTCGCGCTCCGTCGAGCAAACTGCTACTATACCCAAGAGATGCACTCAGGTGACCCAGTAAGAGCTGAGTATAGCCGAACTGACGAACGAATCGGCTGGGCAAGTAGGGCTCTACGAAAATGATAGCTTTATTTTGGTACACTAGATTAGAGGGACGGATGGCTTAGAGCCAGCGAAAGAGCCTATCAGGCAAGCTGCAGAGCGTCCCCTGTCATCGTAGTGAATAATGTTTCTTTCATCATCAGTAAACTCTGGCTCAGACGTGAAAAAATTCTAGCCAGTCATAAAGGAGAGCTCTCTCCTACCAGCAGGGATGGTGTCGTACTTCTACTTCATCCCTCGATACCTGTGCATCAGGGCATCAATAGCCACCATATCCTCGTCGGTCCCAGGGCTCATCAAGGACCTGTGATACATAAGAAGCTACCCCATCAAGTAATGGTAAGAAAGCTCGACCCTGTTGAAGTATCCTTTACCTGGGTGGTCCTTTACCTGGGTGGTACTTTACCTTCTCGACAAAGTTGTAGAGGCCATGATGGATACAATACAACATGGCCGGTAAAAGGGCCAACTTGTGGCCAAAAGCCAAATTTATAGCAGATAGAATAAGGGTACGGCTGATCCTCTCTATCATGCTAGATCCGCTCGGGACTACGTAGTTGCACAACTAGATCATCAGGTATCCCGCCAATACTTCCTTCGGGAACAACAACTTGTGGGTGTCCATATAAACGTAGTTGAGATCCTCTTTGAGGCCGCTCAGCTCGTCAAGGGGTTCGTCCTCTTCCCCCGAGGAGCCCTCAACTTCTTCACCCTCGACAACTAGTTCCTTTTGTGTCCGGATAGAATCATCTACTTCTTGTTTTGATCATGGTGCACGAATATGAACTCTAGCAGAGTCCTTCGACTCCGAGAAGAGGTAGCGAGTCCAAGTCGTAATATGAGGAAAAGACCCCTTAGTAGATTTCTTTATTTTCTTCGACGACCTCTGGCAGATGCCATAATGGCATAATAGTTCCTGGTTCACTGCCAGGATCTTCGGGTTCCCTGCTTCTAGTTCTCCAAGTTTTTTATTGCTCGGGAAATACTCCTCGTAGGGTTCGTCGTCCCAAGAAAGTTTTGAGACAGCATGCATCTCATGCACGGCCAGTACCATCTTGCCACCTTGTATAAAAAAGGTCCCCATACGGAGGTTGTATAACTCCATCAAGACAACGAACAGGGGACAGTTCATCTCCAAACCATAACATGTGTCCCTCACGACAAAAACAAATCTGCGGTCCTGAGCTCCCGCTCATACTTCTTCCGAATTCACAAGGTCAGGCAGCACCAGGAGACGTTATAATGTTCCCAGGTGAGAGCCCGTAACTATCTTGTGGGATAGGTCCCCTTCTTGTCAACCTGATAAAGGAAGGTGCTCGCTACATATATACTGAGGTTCGGCCCAAGTCACTTCCGACGAGACCTGGCTATAATCCTAGCAAGGAATAAGAGGGTGACTCCTTCGCACTATAAAACTCCCCCTTGTTCTTGACGGTACCACACTGAATATTTCCCAGGTGTGCCCCCTATGGCTCATGGGTCAAATTCTAGCCCATCTGCCATTGATCCATCATCACTGTCAGGTCTGACAAAGGCAGGTGACGTTCGAAGGCCAAAAATGTCATCTCCGTCTCGCAGAATATGAACGTCCAGTTCTCTCTGGTCGTTCCTATCTCGAGCTGAGAAGATTCCAGTGCATCACCATACAGGAAGTATGACTTCTTGAAAAAGTGCTTCCCGTCTTTAGCAGGGATCTCCCCTGAGTTGATCTGACTCAACAAGAAGGAAGGAATCTTCTCAGTGATCATCTATTGGCCCTCAGGTAGGAGATCTGGAGAGCCGCATCCAGGTCCCCAAGATTCATGTTCAAGGTTAGCGTGTTGTGCCCGAAGACCAGCTCGCCAGAAGGTGTGGTGGACAAAGTCACCATAAAAACCACAAAGAATTAGATCAGAACCGTTGAGAAGTATCAAATAAGGACATACTTATGCAGCCTAGGTACCTATGCGACTGAGTCAATCATGCGGCCTAGGAAGCCATGCGGACGAGTCAGCCATGTGGCTTTCTTGCCCTTGCCCTTGCCCTTAGGGTGCCATGGCAGCAGTAAAAAGGAAGACAAAAAAAGTTTGGTAAAAAATACTTTTTCTCTCTCCTCAAACCCCCTATATATAGGACGACAACATGCGGCTGGAGATAATAAGGGCGACTGTTCGAATCCCGATTCTCCTCGATCCAAGTACGGGTAGAGATGACGACGACTCCTCATTCTTTTGGCTGCTTTATCCCTAACGGTGCAGAATCCCAAGAGATCCATTCGAGGATCAAAGCAAATTTTCTGATTTAATGAAGATCTGATAGCCTGGTAGAATCATCTATGCGGCCTTGAGACTGTGCGGCATGCCCTTCATATGCGGCCAATAGCGCTCGACCATGCTTCTTATTGAAAGTATTCGAAACTTGTCATTTTTGAAAACATTTAAAGGAGTTTTATAAAAACATAAAAAAATCATACAGGCCGCATAAAGGTCATGCCCTCTCAACAGGCCGCAGATGATCCACATGCAGCCTGAACAACCTAGCCGCAGAGGTGCCATATGCGGCCTGATCAACCTAGCTACAAAGGAGTCACATGCAGCCTGTACAAACCTAGCAACAGAGGAGTCCCTTGTGACCTGATCGACACAGAGCATTGGGTTCGCATAAGACCCCTCTGACATAGTATTCAATGTCTGTCAGACTCTCTGACACGTCACTCATCACACTGAGACGCTTCGAGACTTGTGAAGATGGCAGCTCAGAAAAAGATAAAAAGTTATATTAACTCATTAATGGTCTTGTCAGACGCGACACCCCACATGCTTATGCGACTACGTACCCATGCGGTCTTGTCATTATGCGGCCAGAGTGTCCATCCGACCAAGGCCCAACGACAGCGAGTATGCGGCCGATGTGTCATGCGGCTAGAGTATCAATCTGACCAAGGCCAAACGAGAGCAGTTATGCAGCCACAATGTCGTACGACCAGAGTGTCCCTCTGACCGAGGCTAAGCAAGAGCATATATGCAGCCACAATACTATGTGGCCAAGACGTTATGCGACTCTCGACTTACAAATTTATTTTTTTACAACCAAAGAAGATTTTTCGAATGATCAATGGTGACTACATGTCCAGCTGACCAAGTCACGCACACAAAAGGTTAAAAATAACCCCGAGATCTCATCAACAACAAATCTCAACCAAAGTTGCATGGCAGCCTTCCTATTACATGCCGCTACAATTGTAACCGTATTCTATTAAAGGAGCCCTCTACGGCCACCAAACAGAAGCATATGTAGCATCTATAGCCCATCAACATGATGGCTATAAATAAAAGCAACTTGTATATTCCAAAGGGCTGATTCATTATTCTTCAGAGACCATACCAAGGCAGAGCTACGTTCGTGCACCCGAGCTCAGGAGATAGAAGAGAAGATAGCATCCTCTTTTCCTCGTCAGACCGTCAACGGAGTAAAGGAGCTGCTACAATGCTTGATCTCCATCATCACACTACTCAGATTAAATATTGTACTTAGATCTTCTGTTTATGATTTCTTTGTATTTTTGTTTGTTATTAAATAAAAATGTACCCAAACTACTTGTAATGGCGAACATGCACATACTGCTGTGGCCTCTGTTGCTGGAATACTTGAGATTGGGTAGGCAAAGGCCTTTGACCCTGCTGTTTCTAAACAGGTACTGGAGTCCTATACTGCAGTCCTGTCGGAAAAGATGATGATGAACTAGCTCTATGTGGGTAAGATCCCACTTTGTGGCCTGGAGCTCTACAAGCTGAGCATAACCCTTATGCTCTGCGGCACTTAGAAACTACATGCCTATGCTTTCCACAATGAGAACTGCCTGCTAAAGAAGATGTCATTTGATGTTAATTTCGGGTTGGGGCTTTTGCTGAACTGAGGCTATCGAAACTGGCCTCCTCGGAGATCCGATGGTTAAAGCCCTAACTGTCGGGGCTGGTGCTGAAGACTGAGTGTAAGAACCTCCTAATGTGTGGGCCCTCTTTCGCTCTCCAGTCCTTCCCACGATTCTCTTCGAGGTATACTCATGCCTTATTGCTACTCTTAATACAACATCAAAAGTCTAGAACTCATATTATTCTACTGCCAATATGATCTCCAGGTGAAGTCCCTATTGGAACTGTGAGACTCGTCTCACTATTTTAGTATTATTGTATTTTATCTGGTATATGTCTTTTATAGTTGTAAAATTGCTTTCCGTATAATTTATGGATTTTTCTAGCTGCTTTCATATAATTTCTAGATTTTTGCTTGGTGACTCTCCCTTACTATATATAGCCTTCCCTTTCTCTCGCCTCCTCATTCTTCTTCCTTTCATTCTCTTTCTTCATTTTCTTCTTCCTCTTCCCTCTCCTCTCCCTAGCCGAGAGCATCCTGAGGCCGGCCTCCTCATTCCCTTTGGTGGTATTGATTCTAAGTTAGAACTTTATTTTGTTTCATTTCAATTCTAAGGTGCTCTCCGTGATTGAAAGACTTGACCCTCCTTGATGCTCTATTGGATGATCCATATAATACTTTAGATGTTGTGATATTGTGTGTGTATTTGTTGAGTGTGAATTTTATTGATTGGTAATGATATCGAGTAACACCGAGAGATAATTTATTTCATTAGTATAACAAGTTAATCTATGGATGATACATTATATGTGGGAATACAGAAAGGATAACCGATATGTTGTAATGGTTGTGAGTAGTGGCATGGTGTGTCAAGGAAGAGATATTGCATAGAATGAAATAAATAGGATAAATAGAAATCGTAAGTTGATTCATGTGTGTTGGCTTGGTTATGTTTTAAATTTTGAGAAAGAGAATGTTATGGGTTGGCCCATCCGATCTCAGTCAACTTGATTTTGATAGTTAACTAAACCATGCATTGATATATCGTAATCTGAAGCCTCAATACTGCTTTTATATGTCATCTGTATTACGTCTATTCAAATATAATATTTTATTTATTTGAGTCTAGGACTGATGTAAGTTAAGTCGCACTAGAAAATTCTACGTACCTATACCCAGATACCTAGTCCACTCAAATGAACCAAAGGACCTATCAACCAAATCATGCCACATTCATTTACAAAGTCTACCTTACTAAGAGACCGAACTCGGGCCGAACTCATGCCGAACTCAGACCAAACTCATGTTGAACTCGGACCAAACTCAGTTACCCTTTTGGTATAAAATCAACTAGTTCAATAGCTCCAGATTTCGTGGCCCAACGGTTGGAAATTTAAATTAAACTCCATTCAAATTCTGGCCGAATTCTTTTTGCCTACACCCTATAAATATGATTAAAATTCTTCATTCTTACTCACTCAACCATTCTTAAGTATTCTATCCTATTCTGAGCAAACCCCTAAAGCCTTAACTTTTCCATCTCAAAGAGCAACTCCCTAGCCTTCCTAGTGCCAAGTGCGATCTCGGTCTAGAAGTCTTCTGAGTTGTAAAGAGCTTTATTCCATCAGTCACTCTCTCTCTCTCTCAGATGTGAAGTTACGAGACTTCAGATCAAACCTCGTGGGGGTAAATAAGTGGCAAGCCTTCAGATCAAAGCTTGTGATTCACTATTGGTGATTATAGTGGATAAAACTCCAAGCTTGAGTTCTCGGGTTTGGACTAGTCCTCTCAGAGGAAAACTAGTATACATCTTGGTGTTTACGTTTGATTTCTCTCTCTACTTTACTGCTTTACTTTACTGTCTTTATATACACTGTTAGTTAGCAACTACCTTCATTCTGATAATCTAAAATTGGATAGATAATTCTTTTGTACTCTATTCATCCCCCTCTAGAGTTGCCTCACGGTCCTTCAATTGGTATCAAAGCTAGTTCTCTTGATATTTGGCTTAACATCCTAAGAGACTTATGGCAACTGTTAGGATCTTCCACAATGGTCAAGGCCAGTCTACAAATAGGCTACCCTTATTTGATTGAACTAACTACACGTACTGGAAGACACGTATGAGCTTTTACGTAAAGTCACTTGATTTTGACCTTTGGGCTGTTGTAGTAGAAGGATTCAAGAAGCCCCCTAGAATAGTCATAGATGGTAACCTTATAGAGAAGCCTCATGATAAGTACACAGACACCAAAAAGAAATAAGTTAGTCTTGATGCTAAAGCTATTAACACTCTATTTTGTGCTGTAGACAGAATTGAATTTAACAGGGTCTCCACTTGTGGAACTTCACACGAAGTATGAAAACTTTTTGAGGTCAATCATGGAGGAACCTCCTAAGTGAAAGAACCAAAATTAAGTCGTCTACCACAAGAGTATGAAGCATTCAAGATGAAGCAAAATAAGACGATCACTCAAATGTTCACGAGATTCCTCGATATCGTCAATCCTCTATTATCACTCGGTAGTGAGTACATCAATCACGAGAAGACTCGCAAGGTACTCAGGGGACTCACCAAGAATTGGAATCCCAAGGCCACTGCAATCATATAAGGGAATAATCTTACCACGATGACCCTCGAGACGCTCATGGACAAGCTGATGACTCACGAGCTGGATCTCAAGGAATTTAAAGAACCCACTCCCAAGGAAAAGACTATCTCTCTGAAGGCACATTACAAAAAGGTCACCAACTATAACTCCGACGACAATGAGTCTCAAGATGAGGAAGTTGCCCTGACCACCAGAAATATTAGAAAATTTCTAAAGCTTGAGAAATCAAAGAAGAAGGAGCCTACTGACAACAGTGATGAAGCGCCTATATGCTACAACTGTAAGAAGATAGGACATATAAAGAAAGATTGTCCAACCCTAAGAAAAGAAAATCACCACAACTACTCATCTATAAGAACTTCATCATAAAAATATGCAATCACTACGAAAGTGAAGCTAGTGAATCCGAAGAAGAGAATTCTCAAGAAGCTGCAAACCTATGCTTCATGGCATTAGCTGATCAGGTAACGGATAACAACTCTTATGATGATTTTAATTTTGATGAACTAGGTAATACTTTTAGTTATCTGCTTGATGATTTTAGGAAACTTAGAAATAAGTACAAGCATGCTAAGAAAGATGTTCAAGAATGTTAAACTAAAATAGAGAGACTAACATCTCTACTAAAGTAAATGATACCTCAACCGATTCAGACAAAAATTCTAGACTTAAGCTTAACCTCCACGAGACACTTGCCAGTCTTGACAAGAGCTCTCAGGAGAACGCTAAACTTAAGGAAAAACTCGAATCTGAAAAAAGAATTACTCCATTGCTGTATGTAGAATAGATGCTCTCACTGCGAAATATGATGAAGTATATGCTACCTCTACAAAGTTAGAGATTAGATTGGGTAAACAGGTTGAACAAATCTCCACCTGACCTAACACGAGACACGTAGCAAGACAAAAGAATACTCACAGCTATGCTCCTACCTACATGCATAACAGTTTATGCAATCATCATGCACATAGAACCAAACACAATCATGCATTCTGTTATAGAAGACCCCAAAGAAATGTTCCATACAATTATGTATTCTATTATAGAATACCACAAAGAACTGCTTCACACAATCATATCTATCATGCTTAACCAAACACCAATCACACAACTATATGTCACTGCTGTAGTAAGAAAGGACATATACCTAGATTCTGTAGAACAAGGAAATTAGTAGATATGAATGTTTATGCATGGGTACCAAAAACTAACACAACAAGACCCTCAAGGAAATGTGTACCAAGGGTTACATCTACAACTCATTTTATAGGTGGACCAATCCTCTTATGCTATAAGCAAGTGAATTCTTGATAGTGGTTGCTCACGACATATGACTGACGATGCTAACCTATTTACAATGCTATCGATGAAGAAAGAAGGTTATGTCTCCTTCGGCAATAACCTCAGAGGATACATTATTGGTAATGGTAATATAGTTGTTCCTCCATATACTGTCATAAAAGACATTTTTCCAGTAACAAAATTAAAACATAACGCACTCAGCATCAGTCATCGAGCTGACCATGGTTATGGTATTAACTTCGTTAAAAATAAATATTCTATTTATGAAAGATCTACTGGTAAGGTTATCTTTGAAGGGATTAGGGAAGACAATATATATTTTTTATCTTGCAAATAAGACTGACATTGCAGACAAATATATATACGCCAATAAAGATGATAACTGACTATGGCATATGCATCTAAGACACAAAAACATGGATACTATTACAAGACTATCCACAAAAAAACTCGTAAGAGGCTTACCAGAGATTACTTTCAAGAAAGATATGATATGTGCTGACTGTGAAAATAATAAAGCTACTAAATCTTCCTTTAAATCAATCAACTCTGTAAGTACCTCTAGACCTCTACAACTCTTGCATATGGACTTGTTTGGACCCAGTAGAGTCCCCGGTCTTGGCGATAAGCTTTATGCTTATGTTATTGTTGATAATTTTTCTAGATACATATGAGTTTATTTTCTTGTAAATAAAAATAAAATATTTTCTGAATTTGTCACTTTTTGTAAAAGGTTCAAAACGAGTTTCATGATTACTCGTATCCGAAGTAATTATGGAGGCGAATTCAAAATTAGTGATTTCAAAAGATTTTGCAATAAAAATGGTTTTTCTCATGAATTTTTTTGTCCTAGAACTCCACAACAAAATGGTATTATAGAGCGAAAGAATAGAACTCTTGGCGATATGGCTAGAGTCATGTTAAATCAGTATAACTTTCTAAAATACTTTTAGGATGAAGCTGTAAGTACTTTATGCCATATTTTGAATAGGGTGCTTATTCGACCTATATCGAAAAAAATCCCATATGAACTTTGGTTTGGTAGAATCCTCATAATTAGTTACTTTAAAGTTTTTGGCTACAAATATTTTATTCTTAATATAAAAGATAATATGGAAAAATTTGACTCCAAGGCCGATGCAGGTATTTTTTTAGGTTATGCCACCAAAAGTAAAGGATTCAGAGTATTCAACAAAACCTCATTGACTATTGAAGAATCAATCAATGTTATATTTGATGAACACAACACTCAAGCACTAAACGAAAGAGACGATGTAGGTAGTCAACCCGCAACCAACTAGACATCAGAAGATACAAACAGTACAAGTTATCCGAAAAGTCTGTCAAGGAAACTAAAGTTTTCTACAGATCATCCTGAGGACTTGGTAATAGGTGATGTATCGAAAGGTGTAAGTACACGTTCCTCAAATAGAGATGTCATTGCAAATATTGCTTTTATTTCTCAAATAGAACCTAAAAATACTGATGAAGCTTTTGCTGATAAATTTTGGATTTCTGCTATGCGAGAGAAACTCAACCAATTTGAACGCAATCAAGTTTGGGAACTTTGTACTAACCCTAATGATTATCTGATCATTGGTACTAAATAATTTTTTTGAAATAAATTAAATGAGGATGGTTCAGTTACACGTAACAAAGCACTTCTCGTAGCTCAAGGATACAACCAAGATGAAGGTATCGACTACGATGAGACTTATGCTCCTGTTGCTAGACTTGAATCTATCCGAATGCTTTGTACTTTTGCTAATTTTCATAACTTCAAACTTTTTCAAATAGATATTAAAAGTGCTTTTCTAAATGGAGTTATCAAAGAAGTTGTTTTTGTCAAACAATCCTCTGGTTTTGAAGATTTCAAACACCCTGACCACGTATTCAAGTTACGAAAGGCTCTATAGGGACTCAAACAAGTCCCTCGTGCTTGGTATGAACATCTTAGCTTCTTTCTACTTGAAAACTGTTTTTTAAAAGAAAAAATTTATACTACCCTTTGTCGCGCCCCAATCCCGTAGGGGCCGATCCCGTAGGGCCGATCGTCCTCGCTTGGTCCCTACGGAACCATTCGTCCTCGCTTGGTCCCTACGGAACCGTTTGTCCTCGCTTGGGCGCGATGCCGTGCAAGCCTAAGTTGCGCTTGCACCAGGCAACGTACCTGCACAAGACACAAGTTAGACGAAAATATACATATATAGGCACAGAGTAAAATGCAGAGAACCAAAGTTGAACATATTTGATAGCACACAAAATAATTTCATTTTATTGAATACAAAGCACTTGCTTGGCTGAATTATAAAATATGCCTTAGAAGGCTTATAACTCTTTTTACATTCCCAAAACTAGCCACAACGTCCATTACATTACATCCTTGTAGTAGGACCAAAATAACAAAACATCTAGTAGAAGAGGAGTAGCCCACTAGAGAGGTAAACAACGGAGGAAGCAGCACGAACACAGTCCTATGAAAGGGTGCGCACACGCTGATTCAAGTTCAGGATGCTTGCCAAACTCTCGCTCCCAGCACCTGGATATTTGCCCACAAACGTGGGTCAGTACTACCACATGTACTGGTGAGCGACCGTGGCCAAACTCACCTTAGAAATCTACACTAAGTAAGCATATGAAGCTATCATTATTAGGTGATCTTTCTGGTTGTCTAATTTTATTTTAACAATTCATGCAAGGAAACATAGACAATATATAGCATATGCATATGATATTTCTTACCCACGGCCGAGCGGTTATCCCTGCAGCAGACACACAAGTTAGTCACAATTTATATATATGCATAAACTTATGTATCAATCTTTTAATGTCATAAACGATATGTATGCAAGAAGGTAAACCAAGCATGCGCCCTATCTATATGACGGTCCATGAGTTTTCTCATTATTGGACAACAACACCCCCCAAGATCCCGAAGGACCGGACGTCAGGGTGCCCTCACAATCCCTTCCGGACCGACCGATTCCCAGTGCCCCAGAAACCGATCGAGAGACTATTACCTTGTGCACAAGTTATCCGAGACCCATGCATGGCAAGCAAACATTTATAAATCAACTTCTTTGGATGCACAACATTAGCAAGCATATAACAATCTAATAGCCATACCCCCCAAGATCCCGAAGGACCGGACGTCAGGGCGGACTACTAGACTTATCTTCTTCTCATTCTTCTTTTACACTTGACACAAAAACTAACCATGAATGTTCGATGCATGATATAGTGATGCAACAAGTAAGTAAGGGGCAACATTTAACTGAAGTAAAGCCGAACTCTATTTATCGCATGCAGATCATTTCTTAGCTTATCTTTTTAGTGAGGCAACATTTAGTGAACTAGAGATTCTTTTCATTTAGGCATGTGAACTGAAAGATTCATCGAAGGGCCTAAGCCACTCACCGAATCAATCAAACGAGAGGATGGGGAAGCCTTAAGCGACGTTCACTCTTTGGTTATGCGTCCTGAAAATGCAACAATACTTGGTTAGCATACTTCGATCTCTTTCCCCTTACGATTCGAAAAGAACGCGCAAGCGAGAAGGCAAAATCATGAAAACCAAGTCATCGAAAGCAACTCAAAACACAAAGCAACACAAAACCAAAAAGCAAAGGAACCAACGAAAACTCTTGGACTTATTTTAATAGAAGCCGTTCGATTAATTTGAAGGGTTCATTGCACTTCGTCCGTGTTGATTTGGCGGTAAGGTTTCCCCGAGACTCGATTCTCAACCGAGTCGAAGCAGTGTAGTGTTCCATAAGTAACCGTTCGGAGCGGGGCGTTACATACTACCCCACTGAGAAGAAGTTTCGTCCACGAAACTTAAGAAATCAAGAAGGCGATATACGATGTATCAAGAGATCAAAGGAAACAGACTCACCAACATCGTGTCCGCTCTCATCACGCTCAATATTCAACTAATATACTCTCAGCCTTCTTATCTGATCAGTCGGGTCAAGAGCAGGACCCGGAGGGGTATGAGTTTCTACACCTGCATTATCCCCTGGGTCCTCAGTGACTTTCCTCTTCGGGCAATTTCGTGACTCATGGCCAGGTTGCCCACACTTATAACACAGTCTATTGAAGGCATAACAAGTCTCTTTTATGTGACCCAGACGGCCACAGTGGCTGCACACTTTTCTGCGGTTCTCATCGGCATGTTTCCCCGTGTCGGCCTTCTTTTCACCGTTGTGGTATCGTTTAGCAGAAGGGTTTCGAGGAGCGGGTGCCTTCTCCTGAGCACTTTGTGGCATAAACTGCTCGTTTTGCACCACTGCCTCAAATGCTTGGATGTATGATTTGCCCTCCCGGTTCATAACATCTTTTCTCAGATTATCGTTTAAGCCTTTTATGAACCGATGTGTGCGGGCTCCCTCATCGGGAATCAACGAGCTAGCGAACTTAGCAAGCTTGGAAAATTCTGACTTATAATCTTCGACGGACATGTTCCCTTGCTTAAGTTCGGTAAACTCGTCTTCTTTTCTCTGCCTGACAGCTGGTGGAAGATAATGTGCAAGGAATGCTTCCTTGAACATTCCCCAAGTGATCCTACCGTCCTGATGCTTGGTGGCGAGGTCTGCTTTCTTGACTTCCCACCAATCGTGTACACATAACCGCAGCTGCATATCTGCGCACGCCACCCTCTTGTTCGCAGGTATTGAGGCAAAGCTAAACAAGCTCTCCATCTTTGCGACCCAGTCGATCACCTTATCCGGCGTGGTCCTGCCTTCAAACTCCGGAGGGTTCAACTTCAGAAACTCAGCGCCTTTAAAGGTAGACTTTCCGGCCGCGCGAGGAGGCTCATTTGTTTCTGCTAATCTTGCGCCTTGAGGCATGGTCGGGGCAGTCACAGGTGTTGCGGCGGTTCCCGATGCGCCACTATTTGCTGCTAGTGTTGTCACAATTTGCGTCAGGGAGTCAAGCTGCTTTTGTTGTGCCAAGGATCTAGTATCAGCTCATTGCTGCTGAGCCTCGAATCGTTCTTGTTGTGCAGCATGACGATCGTTTTGATTCTGTAACATTGCAATCAATCTATCCATTTGATCATCGCTCACGCTAGCTGCGCGCGATAACTCAGGGTTACCAGCACCTGTTTTTGTCAACTCTGCTGCAAAAGAGAGTAGCATGCATTAGTCTCATAATATATTATGAACTTATTGCATGGGATGTTGGGTTTTCACACTCTTAGGGACCTTTCATACTCTCGATTTACTTCTTATAGATTTGAAATCTATTTTTGAAATTCGGGACTTTTAAAATCGCTTGAAAATTTATATCATTTTTGAAAATGATGTTTGAAGAAACCAAGGACGTAAAGCCATGCTCTGATACCACCTGTCGCACCCTAATCCCGTAGGGGCCGATCCCGTAGGGCCGATCGTCCTCGCTTGGTCCCTACGGAACCATTCGTCCTCGCTTGGTCCCTACGGAACCGTTCGTCCTCGCTTGGGCGCGATGCCGTGCAAGCCTAAGTTGCGCTTGCACCAGGCAACGTACCTGCACAAGACACAAGTTAGACGAAAATATACATATATAGGTACAGAGTAAAATGCAGAGAACCAAAGTTGAACACATTTGATAGCACACAAAATACTTTCATTTTATTGAATACAAAGCACTTGCTTGGCTGAATTATAAAATATGCCTTAGAAGGCTTACAACTCTTTTTACATTCCCAATACTAGCCACAATGTCCATTACATTACATCCTTGTAGTAGGACCAAAATAACAAAACATCTAGTAGAAGAGGAGTAGCCCACTGGAGAGGTAAGCAACGGAGAAAGCAGCACGAACACAGTCCTATGGAAGGGTGCGCACACGCTGATTCAGGTTCAGGATGCTTGCCAAACTCTCGCTCCCAGCACATAGATATTTGCCCACAAATATGGGTCAGTACTACCACATGTACTGGTGAGCGACCGTGGCCAAACTCACCTTAGAAATCTATACTAAGTAAGCATATGAAGCTAGTATTATTAGGTGATTTTTCTGGTTGTCTAGTTTCATTTTAACAATTCATGCAAGGAAACATAGACAATATATAGCATATGCATATGATATTTCTTACCCACGGCCGAGCGGTTATCCCTGCAGCAAACACACAAGTTAGTCACAATTTATATATGTGCATAAACTTATGTATCAATCTTCTAATGTCATAAATGATAGGTATGCAAGAAGGTAAACCTAGCATGCGCCCTATCTATATGACGGTCCATGAGTTTTCTCATTATTGGACAACAACACCCCCCAAGATCCCGAAGGACCGGATGTCACGGTGCCCTCACAATCCCTTCCGGACCGACCGATTCCCAGTGCCCCAGAAACCGATCGAGAGACTATTACCTTGTGCACAAGTTGTCCGAGACCCATGCATGGCAAGCAAACATTTATAAATCAACTTCTTTGGATGCACAACATTAGCAAGCATATAACAATCTAATAGCCATACCCCCCAAGATCCCGAAGGACCGAACGTCAGGGCGGACTACTAGACTTATCTTCTTCTTATTCTTCTTTTACACTTGACACAAACACTAACCATGAATGTTCGATGCACGATATAGTGATGCAACAAGTAAGTAAGGGGCAACATTTAACTGAAGTAAAGCAGAACTCTATTTATCGCATGCAGATCATTTCTTAGCTTATCTTTTTAGTGAGGCAACATTTAGTGAACTAGAGATTCTTTTCATTTAGGCATGTGAACTGAAAAATTTATCGAAGGGCCTAAGCCACTCACCGAATCAATCGAACGAGAGGATGGGGAAGCCTTAAGCGACGTTCACTCTTTGGTTATGCGTCCTGAAAATACAACAATACTTGGTTAGCATACTTCGATCTCTTTCCCCTTACGATTCGAAAAGAACGCGCAAGCGAGAAGGCGAAATCATGAAAACTAAGTCATCGAAAGCAACTCAAAACACAAAGCAACACAAAACCAAAAAGCAAAGGAACCAACAAAAACTCTTGGACTTATTTCAATAGAAGTCGTTCGATTAATTCGAAGGGTTCATTGCACTTCGTCCGTGTTGATTTGGCGGTAAGGTTTCCCCGAGACTCGATTCTCAACCGAGTCGAAGCAGCGTAGTGTTCCATAAGTAACCGTTCGGAGCGGGGCGTTACACCCTTTTTATAAAAAATTTTGCTGATTCTTTGTTATTAGTGCAAATATATATTGATGATATCATATTTGGATCTACTAATGAGATGCTATGTAACAAGTTTGCTAAGTGTATGTAGAGTGAATTTGAGATGAGCATGATGTGAGAACTGACCTTCTTCCTAGGATTTCAAATTAAACAAGATTCACAAGGAACTTTTATCCATCAGACTAAGTACACGAAGGATTTGCTCAAAAAGTTTGACATACACAATGCAAAGCCTATCGGAACTCCAATGGCAACATCCACCAAGATTGAACTTGATGATAGCAGTTAACCAACAAACATACGTAAGTATCGAGGTTTGGTTGATAGTTTGTTATATCTAACTGCTAGTCGCTCAGACATTATATTTGATGTATGTATTTGTGCTAGATATTAGGCTAATCCTAAGGAATCACATTTGTGCGCAGTTAAGCGTATTTTTAGATACCTTAAAGAAACTTTGTTGGCAGGCTTATGGTATTCCAAAATTACATCCTTTGAACTTGCTGGTTACTCGGATGCTGATTTTGCTGGATGTAAAGTCGATCGAAAAAGTATCAGCAGTACGTGTCATTTTCTAGTAAAGTCTTTAGTCTCCTAGTTTATCAAGAATCAAAATTTTGTTGCATTATCATCGACTGAGGCAGAGTATTTCGCCGCAGGATGTTGTTGTGCTCAAATTTTATGGATGAAGAAAACCCTAGAAGACTTCAATCTGTACTATAAGAACATTCCTATTTTCTGTGATAACACTAGCACCATTAATCTCACCAAAAATCTAGTATGCCACTCACGCACTAAGCACATAAAAACCCGTCATCATTTTCTAAGGGATCATCAATTACATTGAGATATTTGTTTAGATTATGTGGATACGGAATATCAATTAGCAGACATCTTTATTAAACCTTTGGCTGAAGATCGATTCAACTTTATTTGTCGAGAATTAGGTCTTTTGGATTCTGATAAAATTTAAGAATCATAAGATGCTTTACAAATTTTTTGTCACACTTTTTAAAAGTTTTGAAAATTTTGGATACAAGCCGTAAGGGTCCTTTTGTCAAAAAGGTGTAAATAACCTTAAGCGACACAATATTTAAGTATGTTCGGACCACCGCTAGCTAGGATCCGGCCTTTACAACAACTCCAAGATGATTTAAACTCTTGAAAATGTACGATTTAAATTCAGCACTTATTATTCCGTATTTATATCAAGTCAAGAAAGGCATAATATCGATTAAAGTTACATTGAGATTCTGGAAATAAATGTCAACAGAATTCGGACCGAACTCGGGCCGAGCTCGGACGAAACTCGATTAGTTTAATTCCAGAATATGCTATGTCATTTAATCTTCTTCCTAATTTAGGTTTCTGCTACTCTATATATAGATTATTTTGTTTCTCATTCATTCAGACCAACGAAAATTATTCATTCTCCACAAATAAACTTAGCTTTTCCTCCTACATCCTCTCCCAATGGTCCCTAAAAGGAAAATAGATTCTTTTTTGACTCTTTTTTCTGTTCCATTATGCCACACATAGGAAAATTTGATGGTTTTACCTTTCGAAGCCTCAAAATTTTAAATGATTGGTTTAATGACTTCTCCAAGAGGCACATTTGTTTTGGCCATCGTATTGATTTTTTTTCCCAACACATAGGATTTATTATAACCCGTACCAAAATTTTCACCAATGCTATTCAAATGTTCTATTTTAACTTAACATATGAACATGATACTATTTTATCTAGATTTCGTGGCATTCCAATTGAATTCGATGCGAATGACTTAGATAAAATCCTACGCATTTCCCTTGATGGACAAACCTTAGTCAATATCACGCAAGTTTAATTTGACCATAACTTAACCTTAGATTCTTTCAAAAATATCCTTTGTCACCCTCTTGAATGTCCACCTGGAAATTTTTATGCTAAATATTTGAATGGTCACTTCTTTGAAATACATCGTATTATCTTTTCATCTTTTCTACCTAAGAAGACTTACTTTGATGAGGTCTATTATCTAGAAATGTCAGCTTTATATCACTTGTATTTTGGCATTAACTTTAAAGTTTTCCAGACCATCTTATCTCAAATGGTTCAATATCGCAAGAAAGGGCGTCCACTACTATACGCCATGTACTTGCCAACCATTTTTTAGCTATTTTGATATTTCTTTGGATACTTGTCCAAATCTTGAGGAACCTTTATGCCTTAATAGAATTCGAAGATTTGAGCCAACTATGCTTCTACCTTATAACTCATCATCAAACTCCAACACTCATTTTGTTGATTCCGTCCCTCCTGTTGATGAACAACCGTAAACCTTTGAGTCTATTTTCAATCTGTTGCGTGATCGTTTTCACCAAGAAGATATACGCAATCGTACTACTGATCATCGCCAAATTCTTCAGACTCAGGCTCTTGGCAACACTTTGATAGACATCCAGTACACCCTATCGAAGCACCCGGCCGGACCTTTTTTGATTCTCTGGAATCCAAATCAACAAGAATTTTGTATTGATTACCCCTATGTTCAGCGATATTTGGATCCAGCTGATGCCTTCTTTGATCCAAACAGAATAGTTGAACCGAATGATGAAGATGATGAACATGACAACTAGTTACTCAATGGATTTAAATGTTTAAAAAGTTTACTTTTAGATGCTCTACTATAATGTTTCCACTACACATCCACTTTGTATGTTTTCTTTCAAATGAATAAAAGTTTAATGCAAATTTTTTCTTTGTCATTATATATTATCCTGTATACACTTTACTCTCTTATTTTTCTTGTCATCTCACCGATTTCGGGGAAGCATGCCATTTCGATCAAATGATAACGGGGGTGAAAGACATACATGATACTAGCATACAAGACGATACTTGACATACGTTGTCTTCAGCATATCAACTGTTCCACAGTTATGGGAGAGCCTAGCATATCAAAGACTTACAGTATCATTCATAGTTTGTCAATTATCAAAATGGGGGAGACTGTTGCCCATCCGATCTCAGTCAATTTGATTTTGACAGTAAACTAAACCATGCATTGATATGTCATGATCTGAAGCCTCAACGTTGCTTTTACATGTCGTCTGTATTACGTCTATTCAAATATAATTTTTTATTTATTTAAGTCTAGGACTGATATAAGCTGAGTCGCACTGGCAAATCCTAATTACCTTTACCCAGATACCTAGTCCACTCAAATAAACCAAAGAACCTATCCACTAAATCAGGCCATATTCATTTATAAAGTCTACCATACTAAGAGACCGAACTCGTGCCGAACTCGGACCAAACTCGGTTACCCTTTTGGTATGAAATCAACCAGTTCAATAGCTCCTGATTTCTTGGACCAACGGTTAGAAATTTGAATTAAACCCCATCAAAATTCTGGCCGAATTCTGTTTGCGTATACCCTATAAATAGGATTAAAATTCTTTATTCTTACTCACTCAACCATTCTTAAGTCTTCCATCCTATTGTGAGCAAACCCCTAAATCCTTAACTTTTCCATCTCAAAGAGTAACTCCCTAGCCTTCCTAGTGCAAAGTACGATCTTGGTCTAGAAGTCTTCTGAGTTGTTAAGAGCTTTGTTCCATTAGTCACTCTCTCTCTCTAAGCTGTGAAGTTGCGAGACTTCAGATCAAACCTCATAGTATAAAAAAGTGGGAAGCCTTCGGATCAAAGCTTATAATTTACTATTGGTGATTATAGTGGATAAAACTCCGAGCTTGAGTTCTCGGGACTGGACTAGTCCTCTCAGAGGAAAACCAGTATACATCTTGGTATTTGCGTTTGCTTTCTCTCTCTACTTTACTGGTTTACTTTCCTATCTTTATATACACTGTTAGTTAGCAATTGACTTCATTCTGATAATCTGAAATTGGGTAGATTATTCCGCTATACTCTATTCATCCCCCTTTAGAGTTGCCTCACGGTCCTTCATTATGTATATGGTCGGCAGGCCACCACCTGAAGGATAGTCCGGAATGGACGTTGGATCAAAATGGAGAGAGATATAGTGTCAGGAATGGCTTATTTTTTAGTAGTATATGTTATACCCTCGTAGTGATGTTATTTCCATCAGATCTTCTTGTACTACTAGCGATTGGTCTACTTGTGAAGGATTGGGTAGTGCCAAGACCCAGTTTGGAATTATGATCGTTGTATTTTAATTTTGAGTGTTCGTTGGTGCATTAAGTTTGAATAATCAAGAGCAGACTCATGTCAAATGGATATTATGTTGGATAAGATTTAATAAAGTATATGATAAGTTATTGGTTGAGAACAATATAACGAGTTATACATTGAGACAGTGAGTTAATCAATTGAATTAATGTTCAAACTAGGAATGTATGGTTTAGTATTACTATTCAAAGCTTATTAGAAAAATGATGTGGATAAAGTATTTAATGATCATTAGATAGGTTGGATAAAAATTTGGAATATTGTGATCTGGTAGCGTGATTAAAAGTTCTTTAGAACATTTCCTGATGTGGGAATTGAACCTAGCAAAACAGATAGTTTGTATGTATACATGTATGCTTGAATGATTAAGGTGCAGCAAAAAGTGGTAAACATATAAAGGACCATGAGGCAACTCTAGAGGGGTAAATAGAGTGCAGAGAAATAATCTACCCAATTTAAGATTAAGCAGAATGAAGGCAGTTGCTAACTAATAGTGTATATAAAGACAGTAAAGTAAAGCAGTAAAGTAGAGAGAGAAAGCAAATGCAAACACCAAGATGTATATTGGTTTTCCTCTGAGAGGACTAGTCCCGTCCCGAGAACTCAAGCTCGGAGTTTTATCCACTATAATCACCAATAGTGAATCAAAAAATTTTATTTGAAGGCTTGCTGACTTCTTTACACCACGAGATTTGATCTGAAGTCTCGCAACTTCACATACCATGAGTTTTGATCCGAAGGCTCGCAACTTCACACAGAAGAGGGGCTTGATGAACCAAGCTCTTTATAACTTTATAGAATTCTAGACCGATACCGCACTTGGCATCTAGAAGGCTATGGAGTTGATCTTGGAGATAAGAAAGTTTAGGTTCTGAGGGTTTACTCACTATAGGATAGAAAGATAGAGAATGATTGAGTGAGTAGGAATGTAGAATTCTAATCCTATTTATAGTGTGTAGGCAAACATAATTCGGCCAGAATTTGGATGGGGTTTAATTCAAATTTCCAACCGTTGGGCCAAGAAATTAGGAGCTAATTGAACTGGTTGATTTTATAACAAAATGGTAACCGAGTTCGGTACGAGTTCGGCCCGATTTTGGTCTGAGTTCTATCTCTTAGTATGGTAGACTTTGTAAAGGAATATAGCATAATTTGGTGGATATGTTCTTTGGTTCATTTAATTGGACTAGGTATCTGGGTATAGGTACTTGGGATTTGCCAGTACGACTCAACTTACATCGATCCTAGACTCAAATAAAATATAAGTTTATATATGAAAACTAAGAACACTGATGATGCCAAAATTTTGAAATATCTGTTGACTTGAAGACGCTTTTTTCCTTGACGGCAGTTGTCCAAAGATAACCAGATATGGGAATCTGAATACCTTTTAGGGGCTTCGCCCCTGAACCCCCACGAGGGGTGCTGCCCCCTCGACCCCTCTCTGCTGACCGGACAACAGAACCCTCGGGTGCGAGGCTCCAGATAAGTCATAGGCGGTTGGACAAAATCTTCTGGTATAACGCCATCTTTGGCTCATCGTCATATAACATATGTCCATTGTTGATCTTGTTTATTGCTTTTTGCAAGTACATGTTAGACGAACAAGGAAATATACAGAAGCAAATATTACATATCTGGACAATACTGAGTTTATATTGAAGATACTATAGTGATTGAACGATTACCATAATACCAAACTAAATCGATTAGCCATATTCAAAAACTCAACATAAACATTGGGCGAACAATCACCCCCTTTTTTATTATGGCAAATTAGTTAAGTTTAAGACAAATATAATCGATGCATATATCAAAACAATAAGCACAAATTACTATACGTATACAACTTAAATATATACTTACATACTTAAACTTACTTCTCCCTCATTGATATGATCAAAAAGAAGCTCCCCCATAATAGGATATATTGATACAAATCCTTACCGAAGCTTCTACATGTGCATAAGCTCCTCCGTAGTACAACGTTGGTGAATATGCACATATCTGACATATTTCTTCTCCTTTATCAAAATATATTGTTTACAGCTCTCCCGCAAACGAAGTGTATATCATGAAGATAAGATGAGTAACATAAAGCATATAATAGGAGTAAGTAGCTATAATATCACCATATGTAGAATAATGGCATGCATATCATAACCATATACTTACCAATTTGAAACTAGATACCAATTATTGGAAACTAGATGCAGTACATTAATATAGAAACATTGGGTAACAATAATACAAGAAAAGCATAAATGAATATGCACATTTAGTCATATACAAGAGATAATTAAACAACTTCTCTCTAATATCCCAATCATAGTCTAGCATCCAATCATGTAGTAGAAAATAAAGTATGCATATCATTGCAACTAGTCAGAGGTCTAAACTCAAATTAAAACTAAGTGGCATAGTTTTGAAACAATTAGAAAAATCAGTAGTGCTTAGTAAAAGTCATAGTGTCACAGTCTATACTATAAGTTGTCAACTTTAAATTCAAAAGTATGACTTAGATTCACTGCTGTATTATGGAAACAATTGCAAATAAACCTTAACAAATTATTATTCAATAAAGTGTTGATCATCTTGGGTTAGCTGTAGGGGCCGGATCCCAGCTAGCAGTGGTCCGAAGACACTTAAGTACCATGTCGCTTAGGCTATTTATACCTTTTTGACAGAAGGGCCCTTTCGGCTTATAACCAAAAGTAATCTTAACTTTAAAGAACTTAGATTTAATATGTATATATGCTAATTATAACATCATGCAACATCAAAATTCAGAATCCTAATTCTTGACGAAAAAGTTTACTAAAAGTTTATAAAATATGCATAGACAATTGTGTCATACTAATAGAAAGTAAATAAATCTATAGTGTGAACTAATCAATAAGGTTAATAAACTAGTCATGATGAATATAAATAATTACAAAAAATTAACTAAGCATGTCAGTATCACATCTCTTATTAATTTAAATAAATACCAACTAAAAGATATTAATAAGAGATATGCTAAATTCTTTAATTATAACAATTTAAGAAAAATCAATTAGCACGTTACCTAAGTGGCTCAAGTGACCATACTTATGTTGGTGTAATTGCTTGGTAGATGACCTTTGTATCTTTGCAATCACCAACATTCTCCTTGGTGCTAAATTCTGACATAAAGTGTTCTACCTATATCTTTAGGTAGAGACTTTGGTATCCAAGATTTGGATCCATATTTGTTAGCTTTGTGAACCCACTTATACATATTCATATCAACCATTTTTCTAGCCTTACATTGATGTGAAATATGTCCTTTTAAACCAAAATAATGACATATAACATAGATATTTATGTTGGGTATAGAAGGATGAGTATTTAAAATAAAATACTGGTGTCTTATTGTCTTGCGTGTATATTTAAAATAAAATACATGATTATGTGAAGTATATTGTGTTCTACATGCATGATAGTGTGAAGTATTTGGTTTGCATGCTGGTGTCTTATTGTGAGTGCTCTTTTGTTTAGCCACGTGTCTCGTGTTAGACTGAGTAGTAGGTTGTATTACCTACTTTTCTAATCTAATCTCTAACTTTTTAGAGGTAGCATATAAATTATCATATTTAGCAGTAAGAGCATCAACTCTAAGTGAGGCATTATAGTACTTCTCCTTCTCATGTTTTAAGTTCTCCTTAAGTTTAATATTTTTTTGATTATTTTTATCAAAGCATTCAAGTGCTTCTTGTAAGCTAAGCTTAAGTTTGGAGATATAAACAGAATCATCAGAATAAACAGAATCATCAGAAGAGGAATAGTCTCTAGCTTGATTTAGTAGACACGTAAGCTTTTTATTCTCAAGCTGATAAGATTTAATATCTTTTCTGGCTTGCTTATACTTATCCATAAGCTTCTTGTGATCTTTAAATAAATCATTGAAAGCATCAGATAATTTATTATAATAAAAATCTTTAAGTAAAGGATTATCTTTTATCTCGTTAGTAAATGCCGTTAAGCATACATTTGCAGCATATCAAGGGCTTTCATCTTTCGAATAATTATCTTCACTTTTACACCAGATGCTTGTATTTGCATATTTGTGTAACAAAGATTCTCTTTTGTTTGATCGTTCATATCGATTTTCTCTTTTTGCTTTGAAGCAATCTTTCATCATGTGGTCTGGCCATCTGCAGTTGCAGCAAATTGGTTCTACTTCAAGATATTTCTTCTTTTGGTTTGATTTTACAAACTTTAAGAATTATTTGACAAAGTTTCTTGAAATTTGGGCCATATTCTCATTGTCTGAATCATCGTCGGTTTCTTCATCTTCAGAGGCATCGTCAGAGGATCTTTTATAATGGGCCTTTAATGCGATGGCCTTCTCTATGGGAGTTGACTCTTCAAATTCTTCGAGGTCTAGCTTGTGAGTCATCAACTTTTCCATTAGTATTTTGAGGGTCATCGTGGTGAGATCATTCCCTTCTATGATTGCAGTGGCCTTGGGATTTCAGTTCTTGGTGAGTCCTCTGAGTACTTTGTGAATCTTTTCATGATTACTGTACGCCTTTCCAAGAGATGATAGAGGGTTGACGATGTCGAGAAATCTCGTAAATATTTGAGTGAATGTCTTATCTTGCTTCATCTTGAATGCTTTATACTCTTGTGTTAGACGACTTATTTTTGATTCTTTCACTTGGGAGATTCCTTCATGAGTGACCTCAAGAAAATACTTCATGCGAAGTTCCGCAAGTGGAGACCCTATTAAATTCAATTCAGTCTACAACATAAAATAAAGCGTTAATATCTTTAGCATCAAGACTAGCTTTTTTTTGGTGTCTGTGTACTTATCATGAGATTTCTCTACAAGGTTGCCATCTACAACTATTCTAGGTGGCTTCTTGTATCTATCTATTACAACAGACCAAAGATCAAAATTAAGTAATTTCAAATAGAAACTCATACGTGTCTTCCAGTATGTGTAGTTAGTACCATCAAATATGGGTGGCCAATTTGTAGACTGGCCTTCACCATTATTGGTGTAGATAGATCAAACAGTCTCTTAGGATGTTAAGCCAATATTGAAAGAAATAGCTCTGATACTAATTGAAGGAGCAATTAGGATCATAAACTAATTAAAATACAACTTGGCTTTTATACCAATTGAAGGACTATGAGGCAACTCTAGAGGGGGTGCATAGAGTGCAGCGGAATAATCTACCCAATTTAAGATTAAGCAGGATGAAGGTAGTTGCTAACTAACAGTGTATATAAAGACAGTAAAGTAAAGCAGTAAGTAGAGAGAGAAAGCAAATACAAACACCAAGATGTATACTGAGGACTAGTCCAGTCTCGAGAACTCAAGCTCAGAGTTTTATCTACTATAATCACCAATAGTGAATCACAAACTGTTATCCGAAGGCTTGCCGACTTCTTTACACCACAAGATTTGATCCAAAGTCTCGCAATTTTATACACTACGAGTTTTGATCCGAAGGCTCGCAACTTCACACAGAAGAGGGGCTTGATGAACCAAGCTCTTTACAACTCTGTAGACTTCTAGACCGATATCTCACTTAGCACTTAGAAGGCTAGGGAGTTGATCTTGGAGAAAAAAAAAATTAGGCTCTGAGGGTTTACTCACTATAGGATAGAAAGATAGAGAATAGTTGAGTGAGTATGAATATAGAATTCCAATCCTATTTATAGTATGTACGCGTTCATAATTCGGCCAGAATTCGGATGGGATTTAATTCAAATTTCCAACCGTTGGACCAAGAAATCAGGAGCTAATTGAACTGGTTGATTTTATACCAAAAGGGTAACTGAGTTCGGCACGAGTTCTGCCCAAGTTCGATCTCTTAGTATGGTAGACTTTGTAAATAAATATATCCTAATTTGGTAGATAGGTTCTTTGGTTTATTTGAGTGGACTCGGTATCTAGGTATAGGTACTTGGGATTTTCCAGTGCGACTCATCTTACAATGATCCTAGAATCAAATAAAATATAAGATTACATATAAAAACTAAGAACACTGATGACGCCAAACTTCTGAAACATCTGTTGACTTGAAGACGCTTTTTTCCTTGAAGGCAGTTGTCCAAAAATAACCAGATATGGGAATCTAAATACCTTTCAGGGGCTTCACCCCCGAACCTCCACGAGGGGCGCTTTCCCCTCGACCCCTGTCCGCTGATCAGGCAGCAGAACCCCCGGATGTGAGGCTCTAGATAATTCGTAGGCGGTTGGACAAAATCTTCTGGTATAACGCCGTCTTTGGCTCATCATTATATAGCATATGTCCATTGCTGATCTTGGTTATTGCTTTTTGCAAGTATATGTTAGACGAATAAGGAAATATACAGAAGCAAATATTACATATCTGGACAATGCTGAGTTTAAGTAGAAGATACTATAGTGATTGATCGATTATCATAATTCTAAACTTAATCGATTAGCCATATTCAAAAACTCAATATAAATATTGGGACAACAACATAGACCTTGGATGTTGTCGATCGCCGCAAGGGTAATGGCTAGTTTGATAGACTTGTTGGAGGATGATGTTGGATTATTGTTGATGATGGTATAATAGTTGATGTTGAACGAATTGTAACTTGGTTATGTGATCATGGTATAATAGATGTGGTAATTGTGAACCTGGTCTAATGAATATGGAAGTTCCATATGAAACATTGAAGAATATTTTACGAGCAAAGTTGATGGTTAATATGAATTGCTAAGTTGACCCTTATGGTGTCGGAATAACTTACTGTGTTGTTTGAACGAATTAAATACGCAAAAAACTTATGTGTGATATATAGATACTAATTAGAGTAAATTTATGATTTCAGTTTTATGAAAGTGAGCAACTAAGGATTTTGAGATTAGATTTATAAATCTATGCAATAGATTCGGGATTTGGACTATGAAAGTTATTTAGATGAACTTCGTAGGTTATGATTCTTTGGGAAATAAATTTTGGCAGATGTTGTCACGACCCGATCCCGAAGGACCATAAAGTAACCACTGGTGTCATGTCGTACAAAAGTAAGTTGTGCTTTTATAAGGCACAAACTTGCACTAACAAAATAGACTATTTAGAGTTAGAAGCAATGGAACATTATTGCAGAAAACTAAATGAACACAATGATATAAGAAATACAATCTGTTTATTAATAATTTTCAATGATTACAAGGCTTTCAATAGCCAATTGATATGTGCCAACTTGGCTTACATCTTTTACAATGAACAAAATTATAATGACTTCGTTCCATATATTGCATCCCATTATACAAAAAAAAATTTACCTGCTTTTCTGATATCTGACTCCTAAGGATAAGGATCGTCTATCATTTTGGAACATCCGGCAGAACATCTAGCACCTACGGACAATCTGGTAGAGGTCAGTACATTAGATAATGCACTGGTGAGAAACAAAAACAACACTCTCTGAAAGCAATCACTAAATATATATGTGAGAAAATATTAATTTTTTAGTGATCTTGCTATCTTTTACCTACGTTCATTTCATGCCATTTATAAAATCAAGAATCATATTTTGTCTTTTTTAAAACATAATCATAAAACATATTCCTTCTTACTATCATTCAAGCAATAGGGACAGTTCATGCACGATATCGATTCATTTCTATTATGACATACGTAGCATATTTCATAGGCCATATTTATTTCTTTTAGGGACATTAACAACATTAAATGGACACACATCGTCTAATGAGTCAGACACTATCATGTTATTAAGCTTATTCTTCTTAAGAGCATATATGATAAAAAAACATAAGCAATAGAAAACATCACCATTCAATAATTCTTACCCTCAGTCGGTGATTCGTCCCTACAATAAACCAGAATTAGAACAATTTGCATAAAAATATGTAATAAGCTTCATGTTCATCTCTGCACAAAAGTGCTAGGCTTTCAAGAAGAATATCCTAGCATACGACCTAACTACATGATGGTCCATATGTGACTTTTTATGACTAGCAACTGTGACTCACAATTCATCTCTATACTAATATAAACGAATATTAGCAGCTGTAACTCAAGGTTCGACTTTTCACTAATATACGTAAATACTAGTAGCTGTGATGCATGGTTTAGCTCTTCACTAATAGACACAACACTCCCCTAATTGCGAGGACTTCTACTGCCTCAGGGTGTTATCACAATCTCTTCTTGGTTGAGCGATTTCGGTTCCCCAAAATTTATTCAAGATACTGTTACCTTGTGCACAAGTTGTCCGAGACCAATACATGAATGCAACTTCTATCAAATAAACTCTACAACAAGTAAACATTTCCATCTTTTTTCTCTTCTTTCATATCACAGAGCCAATAGATCTTCTCTTTTCTTTTTTTCATATAAATTATTTCAAACATCACAAGTGCTTTCCATACGATTCCATCTTTGCAGCACATGATAAAGGAAACATGTATTCAATCTTACTTACGCAAGCATAGCAACAATTCTATAACTTAAGATATAATTTTACTCTTTGATAGCATACGATATATGGACATACAAATATTTTCTTTCTCTTCTTATTAAGCATGGCTATGGTTCTTTCAATTAAAATAACAGTCTAACTTTTAGCATGAAATCTTCTTTTTATCTTAAAGAAGTATAGCAGACGTTCTTTCATTACATAAGCATATATATAAATTCTCTTGTTAAAGCATACAGAGTCATGTATTATCATTCTTAGTGTTTATGGATTTTATTCCTAGCTAGCTACATGCATTCATTCTTATGGATTCTTTATTAAGAGTGAAAGAATCAAAAAGTAATGTCTTGCCCACTCATCATGATCAATCATCTTCCTGTCCCAATAAAGAATACTTCTTGAAGGCTTTCTCTCGAGCCAGCAATATGATATCAATGACCATACAGTGCCACCACGGAGTGGGGTACGAGAAGTGTAGTGTCTCCGGTAATGATCTCGGTAGATAGACATTGATCCTAGACAATTGGATATTTTCCTGGTTAACAGGTTGGTTGGCTGTAGTGCACGAGTTGTTCAGATTGAAAGTATTTATTAGATTAGGATAGAGGCCCTTAGATTTGGTCGAATTATGGTTTTCCCCAGGATAAGAGATAGCATGGTAAGCCATCCATCAAAGTTGAGTTGCACAATGATTGAATATAGCTTCTGGACAGCTAGCCTTAGAGACTTGACCGAAGAAATAAAGTGAATATTGGAGGCCCACATAATGACCCTAATGATGTTACATAAGGAATTGTGTTGAGGATAGGTATTGAGTGGTGCATCTTAAGAGAGAAGTTTAGAAGACTGGATTTTTGGTTTCAAAAATTGGTTGAATGGCCTTCGGCTAAAAAAATAACAAATTCAGAATTGGATTGGTTAGTTGAGTGAATACTTGAATAATTTTAGTTGAATGATAATTAGGCAAGAATTGACGGATAAATTTGCTATGATAAAGATGGACTATGGTGGGAATTCATCTCTTGGCATGAGCGATTGATAATAGAGTGACCTACAGATTTAAATGTTGTTAGATTTTGATTTATGTAATATATGCCCTGATATGTGTAGGATTTTTGATCAGAATTATCTATACGAACAAGTTATGATTGGAATAAAATTTTGTATTGGTGATTTTATAGTTGGTAGAGAATTGAATATGAGACGCGGCAGATTAGACTTTTGTATTTGATGGATTATTGCTATTGAGATTCGTTAATTTTGTAGTTTGGACCATGATATGATTGAATGAGAACTTAGTAAAAATTTGATTCATTGGATGAAAAGTTGATTAAGATTACAAAGTAAATAAATTAAAATACTTGAAATGGTGATCCATAAAGAAATACCTATACTAAGATCAGCTAAAATAAATTGATATCCAAAAGGAATTACTAAATAACTTAGTAAAATTGATATGACCACTCATTTCGCTAATTCATACTAAATAACGAGCTAGCGGATCTCCTTCTTTTTACCATTGAACCTTCCAATCATTCCGTAGACTTATTGAACCATTGGAGTGCATCCAACATGAATTGAACCTACAAATTTGCCAATTATGAGTTGGACGCTTTAACCATTCAGCCATGGATGCTTGCCCAGATGCTTTAGTGAATATGAGGACTCCATTTTTCAGAGCTAGAAGGATTTTTTCTTTGATATTATAATGTAATTGTTCAACCATTCTTTTGGCTTTGAAAGGAAAGGGAGGCGTTGTTAAGCCCTTGTCTGAATTTTGAGAAATTATCGGATAAGTCATGGTTTTAAGTATGAGTCATAATTGAAGGACATGACTTGGTTTTGGTTCTCAATTTGATTGATGATGACTGAATAAACAAAATTATTATTGAGCAATGGAATTGCATCTCAGATTATGAGAACTTTGAGGTTGTCGATTTTAAATTAGTCCCTTATTTCGAGATGATTTAAATATAGTGTCTGGATGAGTTGCCTAGTTTGGGTAGTCTTAGATGTTATGTGTTTGCAATTTAGTTGATGATGATTGTGAGAGAATAGTTTCGTACGGAGGTACAATATAATTGAAGGCAAATGATTTTTGGATATGTCGGACTTAGTCCATATTGTGAAACTTCAGAAATGCTTGGACAGAGACTTGGATATACAAGAGGTGTGTAACAGTTGGATGAGAAAGCGTTACGGGAGCTCGTTGCATGTAGATGCGTAAGGGCTTGGTGCAATATGTGTGTTAGAATATCAATATGAATGATATGAAGATGAGGTATGGCTTTGAATCATGTATTGTGCAGAGATTTTTGTGGAGAATTATGGGTCCTTGAGGAGTACATGTGCGCAGCAAACGAGTTATAAGAATTGATACTAAGAACCAGTTTGGTCGAGAGTATTGAATTGTTGGTATTTTGAAATTTAGTTGCATCTATAGCTTATTTGATTTTACTAACATTAACATTGGTTGAAGTGCACTATATTTTTGAGACATCAAAAATATGTATATGATCAAAGCCAAGGGGTAAGCTGAATTCAAAAGGGGAATTGTTGTGTGTTAAAGAAATTGCACGAATGTTGGACAAAAGAACGGAGAAGGTGGATTAGAATAAGTCATTCAAACAAAAATTTTGAATTATCGAGGGAGACAAGTGAGATGTTAAACCGGAGCTGAGTGAGGAGTTCCCTCACGATTAATGTGATGAAGTGGAATGAGCATTATTTTAAATTTCGATGACAATTTTTTCTGAGTGGTAGATTATGTAATGTCTCGTTCCATATGGTGCATTATGATGGTTCGTTGACTTGAAGAGGCTTGATTGGACTTGGTTTCATGTACATAATTTATTCAGAGTTTTTGTGTCAGTATATTTTTCTGCCGTGGGTGGAGGAATTGTGTTAGCCTCGTGGATTGAATCGGCTAGGTTGGTTCTAAGTGGTACAAGAGATCGCAGGATTTCAACAATGATGAAGACTTGCTTAATCTGTTCAGATTGGATATTTGTGGAGCACGACTTGCTTGTATGGTTATAACAGTATCGGCTCGGTCAGAATGATAGGTGAATCTGTATATGTGGGTGGGATCTGGCCCTTCTTTTCGACTCCTTCATGTCCTTAATAAAATATATTACTTTGTTGTCTTACAACATTTTTAGATTGTTAATGCTTGGTAGATTTTAACTGATAAATGAAAATATGCATGTTGTAACACTGAGAATATAATATTGAATAACTGTAACTGTTAGATACATCAGTGCACGAGATTTATGTAGTAAGGTTTTGTACGGGAAGAAGAAAATTGTGTTGCGATACCACGAAACTGTCAGATGTGATTGGTGGGCTACGTATAAGAAATGAATAGTAGTAGTGCAGTACAACAGGCTTTTTGGATTGTGGTTTGGTACCACGGGACCACATGATAATCGGTATATTAAGAACCTGCAAGTTGCCAACCGAAATATTGAATGAGTATGTTGATAACGCGAGAATGATGGAATATACGAGTAGATATGTATATTACTTTACTAATGTTTTGGTACCATGCATGTGTTTATAGTAAAACTATTCACACATTAGCATGGTCATAGACAACATGTGCACAATATTTGGCTTTCCTTGAACGATCGCCAGGGCACCAGAATCGTGTCGGACTAGGAGAAAAATTGTAGTAAAAGTTGTTCACACATTTGTATGGTCATGGACAACTTGTACACAAGATTTGGCTTTCCTCGAACGATCGTCAGGGCACTGGGATTGTATCGGCCTAGGAGAAAATTATGTAGGATATTCTTCAGGCGCGTGGTAATATGAGACCTTCAGTTAGGCACTTGCTGCCAGATTGAAAGGGCGCATCACAATACGGCGCTTTCGAGACCTTCAGTAGGGATTGTAACCCGCAAACGAAGTGATCGCCGTATTTCTTGAGATATAGTCCAAGATGGCTCGTGATGTCAATAACCTTCATATATATATATGTGACATGCTAATATATGTCTTATGCCGGGATGAGCACATCAGTTATAGTAAGAAGTCACTGATAAGTGACATAGTTTATATGGTTCATGTTCGGCTTATGTTATTAACATAACATGTTTACATGCTCCCAGTTTTACTATGTCCTGGATATGAACTCTAAATCAATCTAGTTCTAAATAGCAAGATCACTTTATAAATATGTATTATTCACATGATTAGCAGTATTGGTTTAGGCGAGTGGGTTACCCCATCATCAATACACGATAATGTACTAATACCCAATTGCAGGTTTATAGAGATTTATTTGGACGTACCGAGGCGTTGGAGCTCAGATTAGCAACATTGAAGATTTTTGGCCGAGGATGCCTCCTTGAATATAGAGGGAATAGCATATGGAATAATGTAATCCTTTGTGAGCAAGAGTGAATATAATTATTGTAAGTCAAATTGGCATATTCAGTTGGCTATTGAGATATTTTATATTCCGATGCAATTATCAATAAAAGAGAAAAAAATCCGTATGTTTTGTTGTGATTTCAATATGACTATTATTTTTGCTGTAATGTCGTCATTTCAAGATATATTATTTATTGCTTATCTTTCTGTCTTGTACAAGTATAATCTAGACTTATACGCAATCGCGTCCAGTGGCTACTTTTCGGTTATGGGGAACCGATGTGTGACAAATATGATGCATTATTATTTCAAGTTTATGTTATCTTGTATGTTATATTATAATAACTAAGTTTAATATGCATGCATGGTTATGGACAACTTGTGTACAAGATTTTAGTTCCTCAAACTTTATCCGAGGTTACGGGACCAATTCGGCCTAGGGGGAACATTGATAGTTGTGCTAACGTACTAGCACGTGTAATTCGAGAAATTTTAGTAGGGCTCTATACTTGCAATGACAGGACAACAGTCTTACAAAGAATAGTCCAAAATGGTGTGTCACCAGTGACATTCATATAGACAAGTTATATAGCTAATAATGTCTTATGTAGAGAAGAATATGGTAGCTTTATTTGCAGGAAAGAAAAATTAACTATAGGTAAGAATTATCGTTTGGTCATACATATTATGTTGTTACAATCATATCGTATGAATTGCTAATTGACATGAGGAAAGATAAAAATATCACTAATAATCATTTATGCCTTCACATAATTATTGTATTGATTTTGGTGATTTGTTTTAATTCGTCGTTCACCAGTACATTTTAAATGTTCACTCATGTCTCCACAGGTGTTAGGAATTAAGGAGAAATACTGAGACACTAAAGGCTCATCTAGTTGTACAAAAGCTTGTCCATATTTTGAAGCTTCTAATTCCAGTTTTTAAGAGTCATGTTAAATATGTTTTTACTTTATTATTGGTAAAAGGATAAATGTATAGAACAATGTATCTCATTTTGTTGTTTCAAAGTTGTTAGCCAAATTTGGCAGTACTTGTCTACTCGGCTATTTTGAGAGCCTATGCTTTTATTATAAATTATTAATAAAGAGTTATTTCTTTTGTGTTATGTTATTATTTAAAATCTATGCTTTATTCGCTGCAAACTTCTATGAAAAAATAATGATATTTCAAAATTCATACGAGCATACATTGTACAAGCACAACTTAGGCTTGTATGACATCACGTTCGGTTGTGACTTATCGACTCGACAGAATTGGGGCGTACACTTTCTACAATATGGGATCAATTTTAGACTAATATATACACTACCAGAATAACACATTTTAGCGACGCCTAAAAATGTCGCTAATAGGTAAACTAACGTCGCTAAAATAATTTAGTGACGTAATTAGCAACATTTTTACGGTATCGCATATTTCATGGTCGCTGACAATAAAAATGTCGCTAGTCGTCGCCATAGCGACGTATATTTGCGATAAAATGATGTCGCAGAATATACGACGATTAGCGACGTATCGTCGTTCAATGACGACGTAATATTTGGTCGCAAAACGTTGCTACATTAGCGACATTATGAGCGACATTTTGCTTCAACATTGCCGAGATGACAAGTTTTGCCATGTCAGCATATTAGCGACGTTTTGCTTCAATATTGCTGAGATGACAAGTTTTGCCATGTCAGCATGTTAGCGACGTTTATCAACATACTAACGACGTCTTTGGTATCAGGTAGCGACATCCCGATACTTTTTAGCGATGTAAATGTACATCGTGGAACGTCGTAATACGTCGCAACACGTCGCTATATTGAAGAAAAAATAAAAAAAAGCAGAATGCAGTTTATAAAATATTTTCCAACAAAACTCTATCTACAGTTATAAAATTATAGTTTATGTAAATAGACCCGGAGCAACCCTCCGTTGAATTCTCTTGGTTCGTTGACCCCTTTGGTAGAACACTCAACACCAAAAAATTTTGGTGTACAGTTAATATGAATAATAAACTAAAATCACATTGAAAGAAATCTACAAAGTTCCATTACACTAAATATGTCCCAAGAAGTAGATAAATGAATTTAAAATAAATGTTACATGCGTCTCAGAATATAATAAAAAGTACGAAATAAATACATGAAAGACCCAAGAATTGGCCAATACACACAAATACGCTAAAACATGTCCAAATAAGGACTACAACTGATGAGGAGGAGCACCGCCACGCATCTGGGATAGAAGGAACTCATACTGCTCGGGTGAAAGCGTCAACGATGCCGATGGATGAGGCAGTGATGGAGGCGGTATCGATGCCGGCGGACCAGAAGGACGTATAGGCTCCAATGTTAACGTTAAAGGTATTTTTAGCTTTCGTCTTGCATACTGCCCACGAATCCAACCTTATTGTTCTACTTTTAGGATAAGTTGTGAAGTACACGAGCTGAGCCTGACTTAATAGGACAAATGGTTCATCGCCTTGATATCGACGCCAGCAGTTTATATCCACAAGACCATGCTTATCTATTTTCCAGCCTTGATCTTAGATCAGATCGAACCAATTACACCTGAATAACACGATCTGAGCAGGCTCAGTTCCATAATTATATGTCAACTCCACAATCTCCTGTAAGATGCCATAGAAATTATTGCCTGAATCGACATCTTTGTAGCTCAAAGATCTGATAAACAAACAACTGTTTTTCGTAGAATCGAGATCCAAGAAGATATATTTTATAGAGAATTTTGTTGACTTGAACCTAAACCCATTCACACAGTAGCTTGGCCAGATTTTGATGGCATAAATTGGTCCATTGGCTAGAGTTCTAATAGACTCATTCTCGAGTGTTGTGTGGGGACGATCGACCTAAATACCAAGGAAAAAATATTAAGTTCAATGTTATGTTAATTATTGTGCATAGTGCATACACAAAAAGATCCTTTCTTATGCACTCAACCAAGAAGGGAAATAAAGTCTAATTTTCTGTTCTACTTCTTCATCTGTTATGTATGGTCTCATCGACCTTATTTCATCATTAAATATGCTAAAAATAATAAAATATCGCCTGATTAGTATAACAATATTAGCATATACTATTACATTAAGATAACTTATACATTGACATATTAATTAATTACCCCTCTAGCATCTCCACTTTATCCTCATCGTAGTTGAGTAATATATACAACTAAGCAGCCCTTAACTAGTCGTCATTCAGATATCTCTTATTTATTTTTCCTGAAGGCTTATCAAAAGCATTGAATACTTTCAGTATTGCATAATTAGATTCCTGATATCCGTCGTCGTTTCTGGGAACTCTTGTTCTATTAGTAGTAACGTGCGGCTTGAAATACATCGAGCAAAAGTTTGTAATCTTCTCAAGAATGTAGGCTTCACAAATAGAACCCTCGATTCGTGCCTTATTTTCTACCTTTCTCTTTAGGTGGTTCAGTTGACGCTCGAAAGGGTATATCCACTGATAACCGACAGGCCCACCAATACGTGCCTCGTAATAAAGATGAATTGGAAAATGCTCCATGGAGTCAAAGAATCAAGGAAGGAACACTATTTCAAACTTGCACATTGTTACCACAATATCCTTCTCTTGCTTTCCTAGACGATCGACGATCAACTTTGTAGAACAAAGATCCCTGAAGAATATGCTAAGCTCAGTCAATGGATCCCAAACTACTTTTGGTAAGAATTCCCTAAATACAATTGGAATTAATCTCTCCCTTAATACGTGACAGTCGTTGCTCTTCATACCCATCAGTTTGTTCTCTTTCGGGTCAACGCATCTTCTCAGATTTGAAACGTACCCGTCTGGAAATTAGCCATTGAATCCACCTACAAAGTCTCCCTTTATCCTCCTTGTCCAGTAATAAAATTGCCTTAGGCTGCTTATACTTTCCATTCCCTTCCTCTATCAAATGCAAAGCAGGACGTCTGCATATTTCTTCTAAGTCCAACCTGGCCTTGGGATTATCTTTCGTCTTCCCCTTTACTTCCATCACAGTATTAATTATGTTATCAAACACATTCTTCTCGATATACATGACATCAAGGTTATGTCTAATCAGATTGGTGCTCCAATATGGCAGATCCCAGAATATGCTCCTCTTAGTTCAATTATGAGTTTGGGATCCATTGACTGAGCTTAGCATATTCTTAGGGAATTCTTACCAAAAGTAGTTTGGGATCCATTGACTAAATCTATCACACTTGTACCCCTTAGTAGGCACTTTGATAGCACTTGGTAAATCCTTAACTTCTTTCTATATCGTATCTCTGGGCCACCTCGGAGGTGGATTTGCCTTCTCCATAACGTCGGCACGAAATGCATTCATGTTCCTCCGAAAAGGATGATCCGACGACAGAAATTATCGATGACAATCGAAGAAGCACGGTTTTTCTCCGTATTTAAAATGAAAAGCCTTAGTGCGGTCCATACAATACAGACATGAGAGACAACCATCTAAAAATTATGCTTTTTTAAAATATGCCATAAGTCAAAAAGTTGTTGATGGTCCACATAAGTGTTGCACTCATCTAAAAATTTAATTTTTTTGAACTATTGTACGTGTTAGCTCCTACTTCTCACAATTGATTCAACTCATCTACCAACGGTTGCAAGTACACATCGATATTCCTCTTCGGATTATTCAGACTCGGAATAATGACGGTTAAGAACATAATCGGAGTCTTTATGCACATCCAAGGTGGTAGGTTGTACGGGGTGACGATCATAGGACAACACTAATACTGAGAGCCCAAAAGTCCGAATGGGGTAAAACCGTCGAAGGGGAGCCTCAATCTTATATTTCGCGAATCCAAAGCAAAATCTGGATACTCTCGATCGAAGTACTTTAATGCTTCTTCATCGGATGGGTGATGATCCAACACTCCTTCAATTTGTTCTTGTCTATGCCAACTCATATTTTTGACAGTCTCCTTCACCATAAACAACCTTCACAACTGCGACGTTAAAGGCAAGTAGTGCATCGAATCGGTCGGCTTCCTTGCACCGATAGACCTTCCTGTACCAGTTTCCTTGTAGTGATCAGCACCATAAAATCTGCATACATCTTCGTCATTGTTATCTTTGTAGTACAGCATGCACCCGTTGTAACATACATCAATTTTCTCGTATTCCATCTAGAGCGACCTCACCATCCTCTTAGACCGATAAAAGTCTTTAGGTAACTTAGCACCCGCCGACAAGATCTCTATAATCAACTCCATCAGTCGGTTGTAGAATTCTTGCGACATGTTAAAATCAGACTTGATGCTCAACAGTCTTGTAACTACCTTTAATGGTGAATGATCCTCACAACCAGGATATAATAGAGTTCTTGCATTCTCCGGTAACTCCATGAACTTTGCAGCATTGATATTCGGTGCCTCCTCAGCTGCATCATGACTGTCCGGATCGAAACTAGGCCCGACCACGTCGAAAATAATCACTACCAGAATAAGTCAAATTAGAGACGTCTGGAAACCTCGCTAAATGGCATAAAAATATCGCTAAAAAAATTAGCAACGTAATTATCGATGTTTCAATGAAGTCGCATTTAAGCTAGTCGCTGACAGGAACAATGTCATAAAATATCGCTACAGCGACATTTTCTAGCGGCGTATTTGCATCGCTAATATTTTTCATAATAGCGACGTTTAGCGACACAATGTAGCTAAATTAGCGACGTATTATGTGTCGCTAATTTCGCTAATATTTTTTTATTTAGCGACATTTTGTAACACATTTAGCGACGTTTTGTTGACCTGGCAAATACTGCCATGTCAGCAATTTAGTGACATTCATCGACGTATTTAGTGACATATTTGGCGACGTATTTAGCAACTGATTTAGCGACGCATATAAATGTCTCTAAACATTGCTAAACGTCGCTAAACGTTGCTAAATTTCCAGTAAAAAATAAAAAATAGAATATAAAATGGTTTCCAAACCAATCTTCATGCAGTTTATGAATTCATAATTTATATAAATAGACCCGGAGCTACACTCCATTGAATTCTCTGGGTTCGCCGACCCCTTTGATGGAACACTCAACATAGGTAAATTAACATACATTTAATATAAAAAATATAGTAAATTTGAAGAAAATGATACATTGAAATTATAAATCGAGTCTGAAGAAAATCTCGTCGTAAAGAATGCAATAAATATCCACACAACTGAGTGCAAGAAATAAAGTATGAAAGCCACAAAAATGTATAATATTCATAAATGACCCAATATCATGGGTCAAAACACAAACAACCAATAAACTGTCCTAACTAGGACTACTGCGGATCTGCAGGAGGATGACCACCGGCGCATATCAGGGATAAGAACAAATTATACTGCTCCCATAAAATCGACACCGATGTCGATAAAGAAGGCAGTGACGTCGGTGGATTCTGTGTCGATGAAGGCGCACCAGGAGGAGGTATCTGCTCCAACGCTGCTAGTCGATGGTTGTATGAATCCATGGTAGATAATAACCTCTGTATCCTGGATATCCATACTTGACATTTGTTTAGGCCATGACTTTCTAATTAAAAAGTCAAGACATGGATATCCACAGTCAATTTTTTTTGTCCAGGATATATAGTTGACACTCACTGATACACTCATGGATATCCATATTTGACATGTTTGCGTGTGTCCGTGTCCGATAAAATACTTACAACCTTATTCTCGATATCGTGTCCTAACCTTTCATATCCCTGTGTCCAATAATTTCACCACATGTATCATGATATGACATGATATAAACATGTGTGTGTGTGTGTTCGTGTTCGTATCCGTGTTAGGGTTAGTGTATTCATGTTAGTGTGTCCGCGTATCCGAGTTTGGGTTAGTGTTAGTGTTCACGCGTGTGTGTGTGTGTCCGAGTTAGGATTAGGATTGGGTTAGTGTCTGCAGCACCGAGATATCCACACACACACACACACACACTCACTATACTGTGCATAATTGTGCACTATATAATACCTCACTTGATACCCAAGATTGCGTCTAATTAACTCAGATAGGGTTAGGTTTTATGGCGTGTCTCAGTTTTGGGTTAGGGTCTGTGTCATGTCCTGTGTCATACCAATAAAGAGAGATAGGGTTAGGGTCTGTGTCATGTTCCATGTCGTGTCAGTGACATGTCTTGCCAGTGTATGTGTTTGTGTGGTATCCCTTATCGTGTCCCATATTGTGTCTAAGTCTGTGTATGTGTCGTGTCTGCTATCAAATATCGTGTCTGTATCTGAGAGAGAGAGAGAGAGAGAGAGAGAGAGGGTTAGGGTTAGGGTTTACACTCTCTATGAATTTATCCCACACACTACATTAATGCATAAGTTAATCTTTGACTTGATTCTTTAATACATATATAAAAACCCTACTTAGGATGGTCACACATATCATTTATAAATTAAGTTAAATACACACATGCAATACTACTTTATAACAAAAATGTGTGTTAATATGGTAAATTAATTAATTACATGGATATATATCTTGTCGTGTCTGTGTCAGTTTGTGTGTGTCATGTCTATCTCAGTGTGTGTGTCTGTGATAGTATATCGTGTCAATGTCAGTGTATATGTGTGTCGTGTCTATGTCAGTGTGTGTGTATCGTGTCTGTATCAGGGTTTGTTTGTAATAATGTGTGTGTCATGTCAGTGTCAGTATGTGTGTCGTGTCTGTGTCAGAGTCATATCGTGTCTGTATCTGTGAGAGAGAGAGAGATAGGGTTAGGGTTTACCTATAGGAGGAGGAGGAGGAGAAGTCTGAGGTCATCGTAGGAGAGGAGCCACGCCGGAAGGGAGGATCCGTATGGGAGAGGGGCGCTCGGGGGGTGGGGAGCCAGAGTTGGGGGGCTGTGGGAGAACCGGTGGGATTAGGGACGGGGGGAGGAGGAGGAAGCCGAAGGGGGGTACTTCGCCGGAGGGGGGAGAGGGGGGTTTCAAAATTTTGGGAAAGGGATCGACATAATGGAGGAAAATGAAATCATGAACCCTATATTAAAAAGTTTAGCGACGTCATCAATAGACGTTGCTAAACGTCGCTAATTGTAAAGTTTGTGACGTTAACGACGTCGCTAAAAATGTCGCTAAAAACAAAAAAAAGCAACGTCGATAAATATGTCCTTAAATAGAAAAATTAGCTCGCTAAATAGAAAAACTCAACGATGTTTAGCGATGTTAAAGAAGCTTATAGCGACTATTCTTTAAAAAACTGAAGTACAGTCGCTAAACGTTGCTATGTGTCGCCAATAGCGACGTATTGTGACGTTTATTTTTGGAGTCTCTCAAGTATTTAATATTAGCGATATTTTATTATGACGTCGCTAAAAACGTCACTATTTTATCATATTTTGGTAGTAAATGTTCACGCATCCGTCTTCGTAATCAGCGTGGTCGTGGACACCCCATATACGACTCCACATAAGGCTCCGACTCCGATGCTAAATACACAAGTTCTCCGTATGAGGTCTACTGATATCAATTCGGTGTGAAATCTCTCGAGTATAAATGATATGTCATATCTACTTTTGAGTGATATTTTAAGTTATGATATCTCACACATGGACACTTAATTTTGGTGTACATGTACTGAGGGAACGCCTTGGCGAACTGCAGGAACTGTTTTACCCCCTGTATGAATTTATCCCGTACGCCGCACATGTCATCAGGATGACGGATGTACATCCAAGAACGATGACACATGTAGTAATTCAGATCCATTTCTAGATACTTCTGAAAAGATGAATATACATCATTCAAGTATATTATCCAAATGGATGCAAAGATGGATACACATGTTCATCAAAGTAACAACTCCTATTGATGCGTGATTATTCGAGTTGTGATATGTGAGTATCCATTTCGTGGTTCATGAGTATCCATTTTATAATTTATGACTATCCGAAAACTAGACAACTCTGATTTCAAACTCTATTAAATATGTGTCATCATGTGTTCATTGTCAGCCATTCTTTGAAAAAAAAATTTACTTCTGCAAGCCTTTTTGAGGCTTTTACCTGAAAGATAAATTATAGTCGCATGATTATCAATATTATCTCAACTTTTACCTGAAAGCTCTACCTTCGAACAATTTGCAAATTACATATAAAATTTAGAGATATATACTTTATTCTACATATTTATTTATATACTTCACAAGTGTGGATCTGTATTTTATGTAAATTTATGTAAACACTTAAAATTTAAATCGAACAGATTGGAATGGGTTAGACCTAAAGCTAGTTTCGTGTCAGTGTTAGTGTTTGTGTGTCCGTATCGTGTTTGTGTTTGTATCAGTTTTGTGTGTTTGTGTCGTGTCTGTGTTTCTGTTTCCTTTATACTAGCCCTAACCCTAGTTTCATGTCAGTATTTGTGTGTCCATGTCGTGTCTGTGTTTGTGTGTTCGTGTCGTGTGAGTGTGTGTTATGTGTGTCGTGTCAGTGTGTGTGTAGGTATGCATGTCATGTCAGAGAGAGAGAGAGAGAGAGGGGGGAGGTTAGGGTTTACCTGAGTCGCCGGAGGGGGTCGAGGAGGGAGCACCGTCGGAGCCAGAGGGGGTCGAGGGGGGAGCACGGTCGAAACCCTAACCCTAACCCAACTCAGACTATTAGAGTGAGATAGAGGGATAGAGAGAGAGAGAGAGAGGTGGGGGTTAGGGTTTACCTGAGTCGCTGGAGGGGGGAGCTTTGCCGGCGCCAGAGTGGGGAGCACGGTCGTAGGAGGCTCGCACGGGGAAGGGGGAGGAAATCTTGGGAAAATTTTGGAAGTGGGGAAAATGAAATCGATCTGTAAACTTATATGAAAAAGTTAGCGACATTTTAAACATACGTCGCGGATGTTATAATATTTAGCAACGTATGGAATATTATATCTCTAAACGTCGCTATAATAAAATAGCGACGTTTTACGACAGTTGGCGACATCGGCTTTCGTAATATTATTCATACGTCGATAAGCGTCGCTAATAGTTTCTAATAGCAACGTACTGCGATATTATTTTATGATGTCGCTAAATTCATAAAATATAGCGACGAAAGAAACAAACGTCGCTAAAAATATCATTTTTTATCATATTTTTGTAGAGATACCATAAGAAGACGGAGTTTATGCTTGAAGACCTTCTACACTTCATTCAAATTGAAAATGAAGCTAGAAGCAAGATCAAAGTTGACTCCATGTCCAAGTAGTTTGCCAAGGCAAACATGGTTCAAGTTGAAGATTCCAAAGAAAAGCAGAAGGCTCTCTACAAAAACAACAAGAAGGACTACAACCATCTTAATGTGAAATCATCTTCTTTCAATCCCAAGCATAGTAATGGGGCTTTCTTCTATTGCGGCAAGAATGGTCACTTAGGTCCAAGCTGAAACCAAAGCCAAAAGAGCAATGTAATCTTAACTTGGTTGCTATGATTGGATAGGTTAACTCATCTGGCGTGGACATAAATTGATAGGTTTACATGGGTGCATCTTACAACGTGTGTTAAAGAAGGATTTGTTCACCACTCATGAACCTAATTCTGGAAAGGTCTCAATGGCGAACAAATATCAAGTTGAAGTTCTGTGAATTGGGCCTGTGGTACGTACTAAAACTGACATTGAAAAAGTTAATTACTTTGGAGAATATAAAGCATGTTTCTATAATTACTAAGAACCTGATTTCTGGAAGTCTCTTATGCAACGTAGGCTTTACGATGGACATCAATGCAGGAAGAATATGATGTACCTATAGAATTAATTAAGTCTTGTAATACCAAATTTTTGAATTAAATACCAAATTTAATACCCCTAAGTCTTGTAATAACAAATTTTCGGATTAAATAAAAAAATTATTTCACTCTGAATTAATTGTTCATGAATTAAACTTGATAATTAAAAGTCCTTTCATAATAAATATGTTTCTTAGAATAATTTTCCAAAATCCTTCTATAATAATACAAATGGATTTTTAGAGAATGGAATAAGAAATGAATTGATAAAAGAATTTAATTTCCTAAGAATTGATTAAATAGAATTAAGTTTTTAATGAAAAATAATTTAGAAAATGATTAAATAAATAAAAGAAAATAAAAGATTGATTTTTGTTTAAAAGAAAATAAATTTAGGAAATGTTTTAATTAAAGAATTTATTAAACTAATAATTAATGATTAATAACTAATTATTTGGTTAAGGGAAGCTTCCTAGCAACTACCCAATTTGGAAACCCCCTCTTTCTTGTAAATATTACAAAGGGTTATTTACACTAATTACCTCTAAGTTTTTTGTTCATAACACAGGGTACACCGACTTTTAAACTAATTACACTGGCTACCCTTCCCTTTAGAAAAAAAATAAAAAATAGTTGTAGTTAGTGTTATAATTTTTATTTTTATCTTAAAATAAGGATATTTCGTGTAATAAACCAAAAATGTAGGAATGATCAGTGTAATTAGTTAAAAGTAAGAATACCCTGGATAATAAACATAAAAGAGAGAAAAAATTAGTGTAAATAACCCTATTACAAACAATACCCTATCCTTGCCTTGCGGAGCAATCCAATGGAATCATTTTTAAACTCCTACTTAGATACAATCTTCCTATCAAAAATCCCAAGCAAATCTCTCCTTACTCATAACAGAGCACACCCATTCTTTTGGCCTTGGCTGACCACCACACTTTTTCCCTGAACACCCAAGGCCACCACCTCAAACTTTTGATCCCCCATTCTTCCACTGCCATGCATGTCCTCTCGCCCCCAAATCATTGCTATCTAGAGATCACCGACCACCAACACCACCATAATCGTCCATTAACTCCATCACCTCCTCCTCTGTCAAACGCATCTCCGGGTCTGACCCCGGGTCACTAGTTCAACCTCGTGCCACCTCGTCATTCCCAATAGCCACCGCCCTCATCCACCCCGCTGACCCGTCTTATTCCCTTCGTTGGTAGTCACAAACTGACCCGCTAACTAACAAAATATCTACATAAGAAATCATAACATATTTAAACTTATTGTATAAAACTCTTAACAGAACATTAAGGAGGGTCAACAGACTTTTGATCATGTAACGACCCATTCCGTTCAAGCGGACAGCCGATTCAAATGGCGCAAGTACAACGACCCGACCTGCTTTGCTCAGCGAGAAGACTCGTTTGAGGCAAATAATTTCCAGACTTGGCCCTTCGGGAGTTCAGACTTAGACTTTCAAACGCTCGCTCGGAGTATCGCTCGACCGAAGCGAATCATCGCTAAGGTGGGTGGCTACGATGAACTTGTCTTTGCTTAGTCAGCACACTTAAAATATGGACGGTACATGCTAGTCGCTAGGTGAATTACACCTGCATGCTAATAAAGAATACAATGCACCTAGCTAAGGGAATAATCCCAACTTGTATTGCTTGTGTTAGAACATAGAAAATAAAACTTTGCTTATAAATGGACCCTCGCATGCTACATTGTCTTGTGCAAGTAGACCCCGCTATGCCTCGAGTAGAATATTATACTCTTCGTAGTGCACTGTTTACTTGTTTACACTGCACGTCCCTAGATTATGTCGCTCGGTATGTCCCTTTACGGTTTCACTCCTCACTTTATCCATCGACCGTGCCAATGTAACACTATCCGTATCGTTCATGCTTACTTGTAGTCTGTACTCGTTGTCTCGTTTCAATGCTTGCCACATAGATTATGCCACAATCAAGTAACACTATCCATATCGTGCATGCATCTAGTCAGCCAGAAGAATATCAAATAGTCCTTCTGTGCAATATGAACCTGCAAGTATCCGGGACCGTTAGGTCGCCAAGGCAGTCCCCGCACCAGGGGAATGCATCAAGTCAAGTTGAACACTGAAGGAGAATCATATTAAGTAAAGCAAGAAACATATCTCGTGGATCAATGCTCGTTCAGAAAAAGAATCATGAATTATCATGTCATATTGTGAATCTGGAATGACCCAAGACTTGCATGTCACGGATAACTTGTGCACAAGGTATTAAATGGGTTCCTGCGGACGGTCTCCGGGATACTGGGGCCATGCAGACAAAATATTTTATTAGTCTTCATGTTCGGGCGGGATGACCTGTAGCGCCTCGTGTTCTTTTGTTGCACGCATTCCTGCTCAAAGACTAAGTAGTCTCGTGTTCGGACGTGATGGCCTACAGTGTCTCGTGTTCTTTCGTTGCACGCCATTCCTGCTCAAGACTACAACCCGTCCTTTATGGCTATGCCAGTGACTCATGTTCATATAGATAAGTCATCATCGCTTAGCGGCAATCCGCTTGTGAGTCATTATATAGCATCTAGAGTCTGAAATACCTGAACGATATAAATATATGACATCTATACAAATAGAGCAACCTGAGTAATCCATATAATACTTCAACATCTTCTGCAATACGCCTTATAATCCGTGTAACTCGTATTTTCGGAACATAACCTCGCTCACGATACTTGTGTTTGCATATGCTATTGCCCTGGATTTCATTATATATGCTCGTGCTTGATTTAACTTTATTTGCCTTAGACAGGGAAAGACGGATGTTAAGTTGGTAAGTCTCATCGTGTTCCTTTCTATATCATACGGCACACTGCCACACGAGTTAGGCTTTATATATCATTGCCATGAAACTGATCCTAAAACAAGAATAGAAAGATAACTTAATAGAGGGTGCACGGAACCTATATAACGTGTTTTGATTTATCGAGTGGGCGAGAAGTCTCCCCACCAGTGCATTCATGTATTGATAACCCACCAGATTGCTTGCAGGGTGTGGGAGAACCTCGTTCGGTGCGGATGCCTACTTCGTGCGTGCTAAGGCGTGAAGTTCACTCTGAAGCCTTGGAACGTTGCGTCCGGAACTGAAGCACATAAACAAGACATAATGTTGGAACATCGCCTATACATCATTCTACAAATGTACTCACTTGGCACGCTTTTACTGTTTCAGAGAGAGGCTTGAGCGACTTGTAATCTCGGCCTAGCGCCGCTTGTAACAATTATTCAATATCAATAAAGAGCTTATTTTACTTCTATACTTGTGTTATTCAATACTTTCGCTACTGACGACTCTGCGAACTTGTTACCAATCGCCTGTACATTTCATATTCCGCTGCACTCGGACTATCTGTGCGACTCTGTGGCTTATGCATCTTACCGCCTGTTCGGATCATGGCTTTATACGGGCGCGACTTATGCTCGTGCGGCATCACGCCCAGATGGGAAAAGATCGTCCCGCGGGAGCGCTGACGCGGTAATTCGTGCCCAGCGGGGACGGCCGATTACCTGAGATCAGGGCATGACAGATCACAAAGGCAACTTAGAGTTAAAGAGAATCAATTGAGGGTTAAAGGAAGTAAAGTCGTGCTTTGATATCATTATGTCATGTATCGATTTCGTAGAAGCGAAAGTCGTCACTGGATATAATGTCGTACTAGTCGATCTAAATTACACCTCTACAAGACAAGAACAACCACGTCCTATAAAATATCTTAGAAACAAAGTCAATTGCTGTAAAAAATAAGCAGAAAAGTTGATAGATACAAGATATATGAAAAATAATTCTCCTTATTAATAATTTGTACTAAAATTATAATGACATCTATGCCAAAGAACAACTCAACTACAACAACAGATCTCATTACAATGAACGATGTCACAAGGTTTACAGTTCGTGAAATTAATACAAACAACAATGTTCCATCCCTTTATAAACAAAAGAATGACAACTTCTAGCCAAACAACTTTATATATATATATATATATATATATATATATATATATATATATATATATGAACAAAAATGTGTCACCGACGTAGTATATTATATCCAATGCTATCATCTTTCCCTGTAAATAGTTATATCATTCTTAATATATATGTGTCTCTGCATCAACTTGTTGATTACTTGGAGCAGATCGATTGACAAAAAAAGATCGAATCTTGCTTTGAGCAACGGTAATCTGTATTATCCCAGCAAACCACCTTCTTTAGTTTCTTGTTCTTGTTTGTTGTTGTAGCAACACAGTTGCAAAGTTTTTAAAATTTTGTATATCCAGCATTCTGTTATCTTCCTTTTATTAGTTGTTGTAATCTTCGATTTTATTCATACCTTGTACGCTTTTCTATAACCAAGCAATAATATTACTAATCCTTGTCTCTCCTTTCAGCAACTTATCCTAACTCCAACCCCATCTAACGCTAATTCGACACACTCTTCCAACTCCTCCTCCAATCTCTCCGACGACTAGTCCTATACGTGTGTGGTGTTATACTAGTGTCTTCTCTATAATTCCTACATATGTCCGTGTCGATTATGTTTCGGTGTATGTTTGTTATAAGCGTGGTATCATAAGACACAAGGTTTACGTAGTTCAAAATTTCTCTTACGAACTTATTTAGTATATTTATCGACTCATTCTTACTAAGATATTTATTGAACTACCCCTTTACGGATACATACATAAAGTTGGATCTACGAATCAAGGCCAAATGTTCGTTTAAGAATCTGATGATGGCTGTGTACGTAAATGATCATCTCACCGCCAACAGTTGGAGAGTAAGGAATAGAACACGTTTTCTATTGAAGCTAAATATCGGATTATAGCACATGATGAATGGTATGCAATGCAGTAGTATATATTGTATTAGTACATGACTGTGATCTCTCTGAACACTTTCTTTTTCTTGACACAGAGCTGGAAGCTTTGATATTTGTACTTTGTCCATGCACATAAATTGCTGCTTTCTGAAACTAAAACTTGTCCTTATCCTTGATGATTATACCGGCCATTGCTTAGATAAATAGCCTCTCTTGACAGAGTGAAGTAGAAAGAAAGAAAAAAAAGGAAGAAGAAGAATAGTTACTCAGTGACTTAGATACTCTAGAGGTAATACTGGGGTTCAGAGATTGGCAGAAGTAAAATAGAATAGGAGAGGATGGTAAAAAAAAAAAAAAAATTTGAAAAAGAAAAGGAAGGAATCAGCACTCAGTATTGTGCAAAGCCCAAGCAGTCCCACGTACATCGATATATCTCAGTCTCAGGACCACTCCACAACACACACAAAACCCTGCACGAGACAGCTTATAAAGAAAGGGCAGCAACAGAGCAGAAGCACCAGCATCAACAGCCTTAAAGAAGAAGAGAGAAGAAAAAAACCCACCACACCACCCCATAGCCAATCCCTTCACCTCTACTCGAAAGACACACTTTATTACCATTGTCATGCATGATCATAGCTAGAGTGATCAGTCTGGAGTGACCACTTCCTTTAGAGTAGTACTCTTAATCATGGCTGGCCCAGGATTAAACAAGACAAGACTTCGGATTTGAACAATCCTCTCTGCTTAGGACAACATTTTAGAACCATCGTAACCTGCAAGAGTTCAGGATCGCAAGTGACGGTTGAGAACGCGGTGTGATCGGAACCATAGTTGGCCCATAAGGCAATATATTGAATTGGACCCATATATGTCTTAAAAGAAAATTTTCATTTAAGTTCTGAATCAATTTCAATTATCTACATCTAGCTCATAATTCCACCTTCTATCCGACGTGGGACTAAATTACCGGCTCTAATATTATTCCCTTTGAACATTCATCCAGAAACGAGATACAATCCAATAGTGAGCTTCAGTACATAGCAGGGTCAAGAAACAACTTATAATTAATTTCAGTTAAGACAATCCAACTTTTCGGACCGACCTTCCTCTTAATAAGCCCTACACTTCACCTAATACTGCTGCATGAAAGAGATTGTTGTTGTGTGTGTGAAGTTGATGGTGGTGGTAGCGAAGCAGTACGTATTTTTTTTTTATTGTTACTTGAGAAGCCACTACACACAGCAGCAACTGGCCGTGGTGGGCCCCACAACCAGTACCTCCAACTAACATTGTAAAACCCTAATGACACACAACTAAGTTTTAGTAGCAGTAGTAGTAGTGAGACTGTGAAGAGTGAATGAGTGAGTGAGATATATAGTACCATGGTCCATGCCCTTACTAGCGACTGCACCTCTTTAAGCATCCCCTACAATTAGAAAACCGCACTGTCCCTCTCCACTTTTCTATTTCTTCTCCTCTCCTCTCCCCTCCTCTCCTCTCCTCTCCTCCTCTTCTTCACAAATTCTACTTCTTCCTTTCTATATAGTAACTTAGCTTAGCTAGAGCTAGCCTAGAGAGATCGACGCGCAGCGAGATGAGCGAACGCGTCGAGACCCACGACTTCATGAGCGTCGACTCCTTCGCGCAGCTCCCCTTCATCCGCCCCTCTGCCGCGAAGCCCTCCCCGACCTCGAATTCGAATAGCAACAACATACGCCTCTTCGGCTTCGACCTCCCTCCTGATAACAACAAGGGAAGCCCCTCCGAAGAAGAAGAAGACGAAGAAGAAGAAGAAGGCGCTAACGCGACTGCGGCGGCGTCGGTCGCGGCTTCTTCTGCAGGAGGAGGGAGCGGGAGCGGAAGCGGAAGCGGAAGCGGAAGCGTAAGCGAGAGCGGGCGGAAGTTCGAGTGCCACTACTGCTGCAGGAACTTCCCCACCTCGCAGGCGCTCGGGGGCCACCAGAACGCGCACAAGCGCGAGCGGCAGCACGCCAAGCGGGCGCATCTGCAGTCCGCCATGGCCGCCGCCGCGCACCACCACCAGCACCACCCGCCGATAGCCGAGGGGCACGTATACGGCATCCTCAACTACCACCGCTTCGGCTCCTTTCCCTCCGCCGCCGCCGCAGCCCGGTTCGGGCTCGACCCCCCTCCGCACTACCCTTCTTGGGGCAATAGCACGGGCGGCGGCCCCCGGTTTCTCGGCGGGCTCGGGTCCGCTTCGCAGCCGATCAACGGAAACCCTCTACCCGCGGGGCTGTGGAAGGTCCCCGCCGGGGCCATGGGGATGGTGGTGCACCGCGACCGCTCCGGCTCCGGCTCCGGCTCCGTGCAGGCGCTGCCGCCTAACTTGCTCGCGGGAGGGATCGAGTCGAGGCCGAAGGCACGGATGGGGATGGGAGGTAACTACAATGCCTCTTCTTCCACCTCCACCTCCTCCTCGTCTACTCCGTCTCGTCTTCACGACAGCGTGAGCCTGGACCTGCATTTGTAGTTCTGTGGCGAATTTGGAAGGAGAGCTAGTGAAATTGTTTTCAAATTCTTGCCTCAAGAGAGTTTGTTTTTCTCCTTGTTTGATTGTCTATAGAATGGACTTTTGATATTAAGCATCAGTTGGGAAGTCTTTGGTTGTGATTAATTAGTAGCTAGGTTGCACTATAGACAGTATAATCAGCAGTGGTATGATTAGAGTTGACCCAAATAAATTCCTAGCTATCATTTTAGTATTGTGGTTAAGCATTGCTGTTCAGAGTTGGAAAGTCTTGACCGTTGACAATTGTAGCATCTCATCAAACATTATATATATATATATATAAACGGGATATGAGTAGGTTCATATTTCTACATGAATCAATGCACATATGGACCAATAGAAATTTATTTTTATTATTTCACATGTGCATTGACTCATGTAGGAATATGAGCCTATGGTTCAACTCATATCCCTTTTTATTTTAACCATATGAGTTAGAAATATTTGACTATGATTAGATAATAAATAATATTAAATAATATTAAATAATTTTTAATTTCTAATTTTTAATTATGTGAGAATATATATACTATTTAGACAACTTATTTTGAACCGTTTTTAATTTAATTTATAAAATGTAGAGATATACAACATTTCTAATTTTTGTTGCAACTCACCAACCAAAGTTTGTAGTATTTTCTCTGTGCTACTGAAAGTAGCGTGCACTGCAGTTGATGACAATTTTGGTTCTTGATTGATAATGGGAAGTTTTGTTTTGTTTTCTTTTTTCCCTTGGGGCTGGCTGGGGAATTTAGTTGCTTCATGGTTATGGGATTGGGAAAGTCAGGTGATTGGTGTATTACCTAGAAAGTGAGTGAGTGGGTGCTGTCATGTGGAACCAGAAAAAGAAAGGTTTCACAATCTATCAATATGGTGCAGGCATTCGTACTTGAGAAAAGAATGCACTGCTGGAAAAGAATAGGTTGAAGTTCAAAACTGCTCTATGTAAGTACTATAGAAACATGAATTCTTTTGAGGAAGGAACGTTGGAGCTTATGCTAGAGTGATAACATTGTCTCAAGGAAAAGGATTAATTAGCCTAAGGTTGTAGATTTGCAGTTCACTTGTGGCTGGGAGCAAGATGGAATTTTACTAATAAGTCCGAATATATTTGCAAATAATGCTTGAAACGAAATTAAGAATACTAATTTTTTTGAGTTAAAACTTCAATATCTATATAAAATAAATTACCTACGTTAATGATTTTATTAAAAGGACAACAAATATAATTATACAAATAGTTGCCAATATTATCCAGTGGCAAGTACCATTGTTTTGTTTGGCTATAGAAAGTACCGCAAGTAGCTAGTGTTAGCCCCGAAGCTTGACCAAAGATGGAAGAACGTGTGGTCGAGATCAGAGATTCACACAAAAGTTTTCACTCTGACTATTCTCGATTTCCAAGAAGAACTATATAAGGATTCTGATTACAACTTGCTCTCAAGATTACAAAAGAATTAGAATTAACCAAACTTCTCGTTCTTCTTTGCAATCGCAGTTGTAGACGGACAAAACATAATTATAATAAAACGAAAACTATCTTCGTTCTTCCTTGCAAAACGCAGTTGCAATCAGACAGAATGAACCAAGAAAAAAAGAGAGAAGAAGACAGAATAAAAAATTATTCTTGCTGAGGCGGTGAAGACCACCGTTGCTCAAAGCAAGATTCGTCCTCTATCGACGATCTGCTCCCAGGAGCCAGCAAGTTCACAAGAGAACTTCTGAAACGCTCGTAGTCACCTCTTTGTGTGACTCGAACGTACTCCTTTGGACTAATCTTTCTCAAGTTTTTGGTCTGTGTCAAAAGGAGGCTAGAGGGCTCTTTATATAGGGAAGGATGGAAGCCCATCCTCCTCTTCTTTCCGATGTGGGACTAAAAAGCTAATATACAAAATTGATATCCCACAATCGCCACCCAATGCATAGCCCTCTCAACGCCCGTTCCGTGCCCGCTCATGAAACATGCTCATGCAACCTGAGCATAAAACTCGCGCATAAAACGAGCGAACAAGCGCAACAACAGCGCACAAGTGCCTTGTGACGATGCTGACGTTCTAAACGCAAAGTGTGCCAACAAATTACCACTTTGCGCCCTTGAGTCCGAGTCCGAGTCTGAGGCACTAAGCCCTTTGCTTAGCTCCAATGGAAATAATTACAAGCATGACAAAAAACATAAATGCTTTCATGAGGAGTTAATCTTTTTTCTCCTAGATAAACACCCCCACATGGCACACATGTGCTCCACCATACCCCATGTGCATACCTCAACTCAAACAATGTATTATATTGAGATACCCATTTGGTGGTTTAGCCAATGTGGGACTATCTTTACTAGTCCAAAGGCAAAAATATCAATAATCTCCCACATATCTCAATATATATGGGTTGAGCGTTCCCCACAGTGATTGCTCATCATGCATTAGGATAGATGTCGCTTCGACTTGAATCTTTCCGTATGGGTCGAACAACAGTATGATAAAAGAATGGACTAAGCCTTGAATTCTGCACCATAGCTGCAATTTTTTTCACTCACATAATGACATCAGCTGTGCTTCCAGTTGCACATTAAAGGTCATGTGCACGCCTGGTTTCGGTGTATGTATTTTGGGCGTCTATAAGTTTTCCCTCAAGAGACGGCCTATATCTCTTTACATACACTCTAGGTGAGTTATTTTAAAGAGTCCTTGGGATGAAGCCTCTAGCATCCTTGCAGTGCTACTCCGCTATGACATAGCCTAGAGCTGAGGCTAAACCTCATCGTGGTGTCATGCCACTGTAGCATGAGGTCCCAGCCTCTTTGTAGTGCCAAACTACCCAGCATGAAGCCTTGTCATTCCTTGCGGTGTTACGCCGCTGCGACATGGCTCACGTAGCTGAGGATTTACATATTTTACCTCTGTGGTACCACAACACTGTAACATGAGGACACCGGCCTCTTTGTAGTGCTGCCTACACTCTTTATTCTATAATATTAGGCTACCCGCCTATGTGCAGTGCTACGCCGCTGTGATATGGCTTGTGAAGCCGAGGCATTACCCTTACCGAGGAACCTCTTGGTGGTGTCACCCACTGTAGCATGGAGACCTTACGCTCCTTTGTAGTGATGCGCTATCGTGCTTCCTGTTAAGCACACCAGACATTCAAAATGCCTGAGAACTCATTAAGGCATCTAAGCCATCCTCCCACAGGACTTGTTCTACACAAAAGAACAATTAGTAGACAACAGTGATTCTGGCTCAGTAATCCCTAAATGTCTCAAAGGACTCCCCACTGTTCCTGATATTCTCCCAGTCAATAGTCCCCCCTTGAACCAAGAGCTAGATGCCTAGTAGATTTCTTTTTGAACTAATAACATAAAACTAAATGGTAGGATTGCAAAGACACAATATCAGAGGTCCTCTATGCCCATATATGTTGTGTCCTTGACTATATGCGGTGTTACGCCGCTGTGACATGACCCAAAGTCGAGGTTCACTCCCTCGTGTGGTGTTACTACCAGAAAAAGTCAAATTAGCGACTTTAAAAAATGTCGCTAAATGACAAAAAAATGTCGCTAATCACTTTTAGCGACGTAATTAGCGACGTTTTAAAGAAGTCGGAACAAAGCACGTCGCTGAAAGAAAAAATGTCGCTAAACGTCGCTATACCGACATTTTTTAGTGACTTAAATGTGTCGCTAAATTAGCGACATTTAGCGACGCAGTGTCACTAATTAGCGACGTTGATTAACGTCGCTAAACGTCGCTAATTAGCGACTTATATAGCAACGTTACAGCGACGTCTTTAATGACCTGGCAATACTGCCATGCCAGCAATTTATGACGTACAGCGACATTTTTAGCGACATGTTTAGCGACGTCATTAGCGACGTGTATACGTGTATACATGTCGCTAAACGTCACTAAAAATGTCGCTAATTTTATCGAAAAAATAAAAAAAGAATACTGAATTATTTTTAAACTATTATTCCTACAGTTTATTAAATCACAATCTGTACAAATAGACCCGGAGCAACCCTCCGTTGAATTTCTGGATTTGCCAACCCCCTTGGGTTGAACAGTCAACACCGGTAAAATACCATATTTAATATGAATAATATAATAAAATTTGAAGAAAATAAAGCATCCAGCAAATCTCATCGTAAAGAATACGGCAAATATATATCCATAAAATTGCATCCTAAATAATATAAAAAATACAAATATCCAGGAACTATATACTACTGCGGATCTGCAGGAGGCTGACCACCAACGCGCATGAAGGATAAGAACAACTCATACTGGTCCCGTAGAATCGACACCGATGTCGATGGAGAAGGCAGTAACGTCGGTGGAGTCTGATGTAGGCGCATCAGGAAGCTGTACCCGCTCCAAGTCTGCGAGTCGCTGGTTGTAAGAATCCATGGTAGATAACAGCCTCGTACTACTACGAACTATTGAATCCTGCATTATCGTCAATCTCTTGCCCATGGATAGCTGTGATGCCTGCAGCTCCGTGATGTTGCGGTCTGTCGAGGCTCTAAGATCATTTGTCAAATCTCGGAGCTCCGTGATGCTGCGGTCGAGCATATCGAATCGTGCGATGAGCTTCGGATCGTCCGTCTGCGACTGGGACGGGGGCTGCTCCTCCATCCTTCGCAGCAACTCGTCACGGAGAGACGCAATCTGATGGTCAACGGCCTCCTGGACTTTGGCCGACGACTGCAAGGGCTGTATGGAATACGCAGTTGTCGGGGAGGCCCTAGATGACTGCGTCGCAACCAGGGCGCCATAGGATCCCGTACCGTAGTACGTACCCCTCTGGAGACCACCAGCTGCGGTCACCCACAGGTCGTCCGTCGACGGAGCTGGAGCGGGCTGCGAGGAAGTACCAGCCTCTCCAGGTGTAGGTGCACTAGCAGTCGCCCGCTCACGCAGCCTAAGATACTCGGCCTAGAAAGGTTTGAAAACTCGATAATTTCCTAAGTTATATTAAAATTAACACAAAGTAAAGTAATACTTACATAGGTCTGCGAGGCCCTCTCATCAATGAGATTTCCGTTCTTGCGATGGGTGGCCAAAAAGACGGTCACCATGTTTGCATCCTCACCCCTCTATACCTGTTAAAAATATATTATTTAGTACTAAACTTAAACATTTTTTCCTACTACCATCTTATGGTACTTACATTAAAATAATATATTTTAAAAGAAAAAATATACGAAACGACGAAAATGTTCCGTCATCGGAATCGAGCCACCACACCACTTGGCAGCATTCCGCCTAGCCGCCTTGGCCTTCTCAGACCTTTCCTTGTAGCTCGGATCGTCGAATCTAGCCCTCATCGCAATCCACTGCTCAGGCGTGATCCAACCTTGGATCAATTTTCCAGCACAATCACGAGCCTTCTGGTCATCCAGAGCATCTCGGATAAGCTTGGCGGCAACGGTAGGAAAGAGTCGCTCGATCAACTCGGCCCGGTGCGGAGGATAGAAATACGTTTGCTTCAATAAATAATTTAGTAAGTGAGCATCACGGATAAGTTATATAATATGCATAAATTAAGGAATTTATTTAATATACTTTTACCTGGAAGTGCGCAAACCAGAATGCCTTTCTCTCCTCCGGAGCCTCAGAGTAGTTGATCGAAGGGCCACCGTAGTTGTTCCTCAAAAATTGGCCCAGGCATCTCTGAACCGACGATGGACGATATCTATACGGAGATAATTATTTTGATCGAAAAAGTCAATAAACGATGAATAAAGAAATACATGATATATATTATGCTAAACCATCTAATTGACTTACTTTGTACCGTTGGCCCAAATCTTTGTCCTCGTCTCCTCCGGAGGTGCGCATGGAGGATCTTGCTGATGTTGGGACAACGTGGGCACGACCTCCTCGACATGCTCACCTGTCCCTATGGTTCCGTCAGTAGGAGGAACGCTAGACGAGGGAGTACTATCACGCCTGGAACTATTCGTCTCAATAGTCGGAGATGTGAGTGATCGATATACTGGAGTACTGGACGACGACGATCTGAAACCAACAGTAGGCAGTACCGAAGGAGCACTCTATCTACCTCGGGACCTGCCGAATCCTCCGCGTCGTCCTGTCATACCTGATAACAACATATGATGAATATAGAAAAACAAAAATATATAGTAAATTTTATAGACAAAATATGATGCATATATCAAAGCATTATACAGTCAAAATATAATACATATATTCGTTAAAATAGTACATTCCACAGAATCTGCACGCATCTTCATCCTTGTCGTCTTTGTAGTAAAACATGCACCCGTTGCGACATGCATCGATTTTCTCATATCCCATCCAGAGCGATCTCACCATCCTCTTAGATCGATAGAAGTCTTTAGGCAACTTTGTACCCTCGGGCAAGATCTCTATAATCAAATCGATCAGTAGATTATATCATTCTTGTAACATGTTAAAATTGGACTTGATGCTCAATAATCTTGTAACCACCTCCAATGGTGAATGATCCTCACAACCAGGATATAGGGGAGTCCTTGCATTCTCCATCAACTCCATAAACTTTGCAGCATCGGCATTCGGTGCCTCCTCAGCTGCATCATAACTGTCAGGATTACAACTAGGTTCCGCCGTATCATAATTGTCCGGATTGAAACTAGGCCCCACCGCATCATAAACCATGTTCACCCACCCATCGTCGTAAGCATCGTGGTTGTGGACATCCATATACGGCTCCACATAAGGCTCCGACTCTGATGCTAGAGACACAAGTTCTCCATGCGCGGTCCACTGATAGTAATTCAGCGTGAAGCCCTTCGAGTACAAATGATATGTGACTTCAACTTCTGGATGATATTTCTTGTTGCGAGATCTCACACACGAACACTTAATTTTGATACCGTCCATGTACTGAGGGAACGCCTTGGCTAACTATAGGAACTGATGTACACCCTCATTGAATTCATTCCGCACACCGTATATGTTATCAGGATGACGGTTGTACATCCACGAACGATGATGCAGATAGTAATTCATATCCATTTCTAGATACTTCTGCAAAAATGATAGTATGTATCATATAAAGCATTACATACAGTGGGTTATCACCTAACTTCATAACTTAACCGTACTATAAAAATTATAACCGATATAATACATACTTTCATTTATCAAAGTCTAAAATAAGCAATATTCAAAATAACTAACCATTTAAACTAACACATACACCTATCAACTAACAGTCATCAAGTATTGACTTACCTAAAAACTGAGAACAATACCCAACTAACATGTAACACTAACCACCCTTTAACATATAACTTAACATTTACTAACAATTGATACTACATCATGGCCTCTAATTCGAATACCAAACTAAAAGTCATATCTAATTATCATACTCCTACAACTACCTGACACTAACCTTCACCATATACTAACCATTATCAATCATCTAACTCCAGACAGTGTGCCACTGAACTAACAGTCATCAACTTCAAGTTCCACAATCAACTTCCTGCCCTGGACTTAACTGTATTTAAATCTGAACACAACACCCACTGAACTACACCTAAACAACAACCTGATTTACCCACATTGATGCTTACTGCAGTTCTTCCTACGGTGGACTATTTGACTACCTCTTCTCCCATAGCACTATGAACTGCACTATAAGTGTGCAGTCAACACACTACAGATAGTGTGCCATACTACAGAACTACAGCTGCCCCCAACCACACTCCTAGCTTACTGACTTACCTCAGCATGCTCCAATGCACATTGGGCTGATGTGCCTCAAGTCTCCCCCTGCTCACTGCTAGTAAGCAGTGCTCACTACTGTTGTTACCTCTACTTGCCATACTTACATGTGTACCTCAATCTATGTGCTTGTGGGCACTTAAACCCGAGCCCCTCACATATTCACTATTGTACATCTAAAACCCAACTTGAGTCACGCTCACTGATACATTTGTATCAGTATACACCATCTTCTCACTCATTTGCTGCTAACATAGGACACCACTATAATACCCTCAACTTTGATATACCCTCCCTGCATACTTCAATAACACTCTCACACATACTCTAACTAATATAAAAGTATCAATACCAACCACACAAATAACACTAACAATACAGACACTATAAGCACTGGCATTTGGTGCCAATAGTCACTGCTCCTGTTGCTTTCTCGACGTTTAGTGTACATACATTTTAGTGTGCATGTGTGTATCGAGTGTAGTATCAGGGTATGATCGTGGGGGATAGGTAGGTGTTAGGAATCAATCCTGATCAAAAACCCTAACCCTAACCTTAACCCCAGGTCAAAAAACCTAACCCTAACCCTAGGTCCTGATCAGTGTCTGTGTCAGTGTGTGTGTTTGTGTGTGTGTATGTGTGTGCATATATCGTGTCTGTGTCAGTGTCTGTGTGTGTGTTGTGTCTGTGTCAGTGTCACATGTGTGTCCTGTGAGAGAGAGAGAGAGAGAGAGAGAGAGAGAGAGAGAGTTAGGGTTTACCTAGAGCTCGAGGAGGAGGAGGGGGATGCCGGAGTAGCCGCTGTGGAGAGCCAGTCGCCAGAGCGGGGGGGGGGGGGTGGGTGGGGAATTTTTTGTTTCTGAAATCGAAAATTTTTTGACAGATGGGGAAAAACGAAACCGAGCCCTAATTAACCAAATTTTAGCGACGTTTAGCGACATCAAATAAAAATGTCGCTAAATTAAATTTTAGCAACGTCATAGATGTTGCTAAACACGTTGCCAAATATTTTTAATATAAACGTCGCTATATACGTCGCTAAACATTGCTAAATTTGACATATTAGCGACGTTTAGCGATCTTAATTGAACTTATAGCGACTAATCTTTTAAAATCTTAATAAAAGTAGCTAAACATCGCTAAATGTCTCCATTTAGCGACGTCTAGCGACGTTTTTACATGGAGTCGTTAATTTATATATTATTAGCGATGTTTCCTTTGACGTTGCTAAAATACGTCGCTAATCCTAATTTTTCTAGTAGTGTGTCACACCACTGTAACATAGAGTACTACCCTCCTTTATAATTCTTGGGATCAGCTAGAGCTGGAGGCCTTACATGAACGGATCTTCCAGACTCTCCTAGCTTCGATCATCAAATACTGTAATGATCTACACTATCTGTGCTCATTCGGTATCCTGTATTGGCCCTTGAGGCCTATCATGAACAAATCCGCCAGATTTACCTGACTTCGATCATTAAAGCACTTTAATGAATTACGCAATCTGCACTCATTCAGTGTCCTGTGTTCTATCTACATAGTTATCTTCAAACCATTGAAGAGATGAACAAATGCTACTCTATCAGCTTCTTGGTTTTTACAGTATGTCGGTATCACCTGAATCTGTGTACTAACCATAGAAAGATCATCTGACACTACCAAAATATGAAGAAATAGCAATATTTTTAGCGACGTCATACTAAAACGTCGCTAATATTAAAGAATTGAGCGATTCCAAAAATAAATATCGCTATACGTCGCTTGTTGGCGACATATAGCGACGTTTAGAGACTGTAATTCAATTTTTTTAAAGAATAGTCGCTATAAGCTTCTTTAAGGTCGCTAAACGTAGCTGAGTTTTTTAATTTAGCGACGTTTAGCGACGTATTTAGCGACGTTAGTTTTTTTAATTTTTAGCGACGTCATTAATGTCATAAACTTTTGAATTAACGACGTTTAGCGACGTCTAGTTAAGACATCGCTATTTTTATTAGCGACATCATAAGTTGATGTCGCTAAATTTTTTAATATAGGTTTCGATTCTCCCCTTCTGTCGAAATCTTCTCCTAAATTTTTAAAAACTCCCCCCTCCCCCCCCCTCTGGCGAAGTGCCCCCTCCGGCGTCCTCCACAGCCCCTACTTCGGCGTCCCCCTATCCCTACCCCCCCCACCGGCTCCCCCACAGCTCCCCTACTCCGGCGGAACCCCCCCGAGTGCTCCCCCACAGCCCCCCACCGGCTCCCCCACAGCCCCCTCCTGTGGACCTCTGGCTTCTCCTCCTCCTCCTCCTCTAGGTAAACTCTAACCCGATCTCTCTCTCTCTCTCACAGATGCATACGACATGACACAGACACAGACACGACACATACTGACATAGAGGGTGCAAACCCTAACCCGATCTCTTTCTCTCTCTTCTTCATAGATGCAAACACGATATGACACTGACACAGACATGACACACACACTATGTATTGTCCTGCTCCGTGTCGGTACTATGTACAAGAGATATCAGTTTGCTGACTCAAAAAAGATATCTTTCTTAAGACCTCCTTATTGAAACATGAGATGACTGATCAAGGTGAGTGGACAGAAACTTCGTTCTCTGATTCTTGTACGCCTTAATAATGAATTTGAGTTTTTGAATGCTTGCTTGCTTAAGAAGATAGTTTCATAATAAGAATGATAGAACCTGCCTTGCACGTTTAATAAGAGAACTCACATAGCTTGTCAATTAAAAGAACCTGTCTGCTTAACTAGAGAACTTGAAATGCTTGTCTAAGAGTAAGAGATTGCTTGATCATATTTCACTATCGCATGTGTTTTGAGAGAACCATATCGTGCTTGAACTTGTTCAGAGAGGGCGGCCAGTCCATACAGAGAAGAAATAGATGGTCTGCTGGTTCATCTCGTCTGCATCCTAGAGTTTATCTGATAGTGTGTTATGCATTCGCATCGGTCGGACAATGGTATTGGTGAAGAGCTGAACCTTGGTCACAGCTGCTACCATGATAGTGAAGAGCAACCATGAGTCACAGCTGCTAATAACATCAGATAAATGAGTCATTGGTTAGCTGGATTACCGATACCGATCATGAGTTTCAAAAAGCATATAGATAGTTTATCGTGTTGGCTTGATAGAGGATAGTTCCTAGATGATACATTGTCCCTAGAGTCGTTGGGTATAGCTCACGAGACACACTGCGCACACCCTGATAGTAGAACAATCGGCTTGTCTTGTGTGCTTGAATGAATCAAACATGAACTATGTTTTTAAAGATGTTTCCAAAAAGAAGTAATATGACACAGTTCATGTATTGTATGTAACGAATATAGGTAAAACTAGAAAGATTACTAGTAATGTAATATTTTATAACATGATTACTTAGTATTGATTTTAGTGAATGTTGCTTCTGTTCAGTTGATTTTAGACTCACCAGTACTTTCTCCAAATTGCTGATCCACCAACAGTTTACTTGTTCGCAGGTGCTAGATCGTCCGAGGAAGCGATAGGCGTGCCTCATCCCCAAGACCCAAAAAATCTGGTTTTGATTGCCTTGAGCTGCTTTCGTATAGAGGGATATAATATATGGAACGATGTCATTGTATTCAGAGAAACCCTGTGCCTCGATTTGTCCCGTATACTCAGGTGGATAAATGCTTGTAATATTGTCCTTCCGCTGCTTACTCGATTCGATGATAGCTATAACTTTAACGATGTTGCCTTGTGCGAGCACAACCCCAGGCTCACATGGCATCACGTCCCGATGGCAAACGATAATACGTGCCCCACGGAAGCACCGAGGCACGGTGATTCGCGCCCGACGGAGGCATTATTGGGAGACCTTTGGGATCGGGGCATGGCATAATGGTATCAGAGTGACTCAATCCTTTGCCTATTCCGTTGTTACGACTCTGAGATGTGCTCAATATTGTATTGCAATAGAGCGTTCCATACAATAAGTCCATAGATATTCTCAAAGTTGTGCAAAAATTTTCTGAATTTGATTTGTTGCTTGAGATTTGTGCTTTCATGCTTGTGTTTTGCTAGAGTTTTTAATTGAGGATGGTGAGGGATGAGGACTATCGCTGCTCGAAATATCGAAAAGTTTCTCCTTAAAGTTTCGAGGACAGAACTTTTTGTTGGTGGGTAAGTATATAGTGCCCCGCTCCGCGTCGGCACCATGTACAAGAGATATCGATTTGCTGACTCAAAAAGGGTATCATCCTTAAGAGCTCATTGGTGAACCAGGAGATGACTGATCAATGTGAGTGGATAGAAACTTCGTCCTCTGATTCTTGTACGCCTTAATAATGAATATGAGTTTTTGAATGCTTATTTTCTTAAGAAGATAGTTTTATAATAAGAATGATAGAACCTGCCTTGTACGCTTAATAAGAGAACTCACATAGCTTGTCATTGAAATAAACTTGTCTGCTTAACTAGAGAACTTGAAACGCTTATATAAGAGTAAGAGATTGCTTGATCATGTTTCACTATCGCTTGTGTTTTAAGAAAACCAGATCGTGCTTGAACTTGTTTAGAGAGGGCGGCCAGTCCTCACAGAGAAGAGATAGATGGTCTGCTGGTTCATCTCGTTTGCATCCTAGAGTTTATCTGATAGTGTTTCATGCATTTGCATCAGTCGGACAATGGCTATTGGTACAGAGCTGAACCTTGGTCACGGCTGCTACCATGATAGTGAAGAGTAACCATGAGTCACAGCTGCTAATAGCATCAAATAAATGAGTCATTGGTTAGCTGGATTACCGTTACCAATCCTGAGATTCTCGGGGACCGAAAAGCATATAGATAGTTTATCGTGTTGGCTTGATAGAGGATAGTTTCTAGATGGTGCATTGTCCCTAGAGTCTTTGGGTATAGCTCATGAGACACGCTGTGCACACCATGATAGTAGAACAATCGGCTTATCTTGTGTGATTGAATGAATCAAACATGAACTCTATTTTTAAAGATATTTCCAAAAAGAAGTAATATAACACTGTTCCTGTACTGCATGTAACAAACATAGGTAAAACTAGAAAGATCACTTGTAATATAATATTTTATAACATGATTATTTAGTGCTGGTTTTAATGGATGTTGATTTTGTTCAGTTGATTTTAGACTCACCAGTACTTTCTCCAATGTGCTGACCTACCAACGGTTTACTTGTTTGCAGGTGCTGGATCGTCCGAGAAAGCGATAGGCGTGCCTCATCCCCAAGATCCAGAAATCTGGTTTGGATTGCCTTGACCTACTTTCGTATAGAGGGATATAATGTATGGAACGATGTCATTGTATTCAGAGAACCCTGTGCCTCGATTTGCCCCGTATACTCAGATAGATAAATGCTTACAACATTGTCCCTCCATTGCTTACTCGGTTCGATAAGAGCCATAACTTTAACTATGTTGTCTTGTGTGGGCGTAACCCCAGGCTCGTACTGCATCACGTCCCGATGGCAAACGATAATACGCGCCCCGCGGGAGCGCCGAGGCGTGGTAATTCATGCCCGGCGGGGGCGTTGTCGGAAGACCTTCTGGATTGGGGCATGACACACTGACACAGACATGACACAGACACTGTCATAGAGTGTGTAAACCCTAACCCTATCCATCTGTCTCTCTCTCTCTGACATTTAATACTATATAATTAGTACATAACTTATACTATCATGACTTACTGACTTACAATAACTGCTACTAACTTAAAATAATTGATATCAACTTAATATCAATACTAATGCTAGATGACACTAGACTATCTATACAAACTTAGCTTACTCTAACTTGATATCTAACTCAAATAACTAAAATCTAAACTTTACCCTAGCTGATAATTACTAACTAGCATTCACTAACAATGCATCTAACTGATACATTCATCAGTCAGTGATACACACATAGTATTACATAAACATAGTGGACTAAAAACTAATGCCGCCACTACTGATATTCCCTATAATATATACATCAATACCTTCCTACTAAAGGCACTAACCGAAGCCCCATCAGTGTACTACTGATACCAAACTATACTGACATCAAGCCCTTAGTTGTAGTGTGATCAAGTCGAGCTTAGTATATTAAGACCATCCTTAATTGACACACTTGATATAACCCCCATCCAAATTTGATAATAACTGATATGAATCTTACTCACAACTGATACCTATATCTGTTCCTCACCTACACACAACCACAGTTGATACACATAAGATACACAGAGATTCCCCTAATCTTCTAATGCCTGTTGTAAACTCCCTCGACCAAATTTAGGCCTACTTGGCTCAGATAGAGAGACTAGGGTTAAATTGGATACAATTAGAATTAGAACACAGTGCTTTAGAATTATTGTGTGATATTTATATCACTTAGTGCACCTTACCGTTGCTTCGATATTTGGAGCGCTACACTAGCATTTACCTTCAAACAAATTTTATACCCTTTTCCTAGACAAGCCAACATTCTATTATGACCTTTGTGTAACTCATAAATACTCTATATTGTGCTTCATTTTAGTCGCACAATATTTGTCACAACGTCCATATTTAAATTCAAATAAATTAAACTTTGCATCTTTGTCCGTTCCAATCGAAATTGGAGACACAACCTCGACCTATTTTGTACAACCCAAATTAGGATATTATTTTATTCTGGGTCTGCCATGTCCATGACGACTGCATTCCATAAAATTTTAATCCCATATAATCCCAATTAATTGAAAAGTATTACTTGCACTAATTCTTATTTAAATTAGTGTGAAGACCAACCTCACCCAAAACTAAACCCAACCTAGCTCATCTACACCCTACATTCCTTCATGTCAACATGTTCCCCGCCTCAAGAAACCCTAGCTGGCCCAATTCCTTAGGAGGACCCCCTTTCTCTCTCTCTCATATATATATATATATATATATATATATATATATATATATATATATAACTTCCTCTCTCCAAACCCAACCCTACACAAAACCCTAGCCTAACCCTATTCTCATCCCCCTTTATCACCAACACCCCCTCCATCGTCCCATGCACCGTAGCCACCTCCACCGCCGACATCATCAGCTTCGTTCTCGTCCCCAGCACCACCATCCACAGCCACCATCTCCTCCACTATCTTCGCCTATTGCTAACCCGACACCATCACCAACACCCCCTCCATCACCCCCTCCACGTCCCGACCACCGCCGCCCTCTTCACCATACCCTGACCACCGTCCCCCACGGCCAGCCCCACCGCCAGCAACGCCAACTGTCGCTGCTGCAACTGTCGCCGAGGCTGCCGTTGCTGCAACTGCTGGTCCTGCTGCTGCTGCTGCTGTTTCCCAGTACAACGTCGGAGCTCCGCCCCTCGCCGGAGAATAAGCCGTCGACGAGAACAGCCCTCCCCCCCGCTCAGCCACAACTAGGTACATGTGTATTTCATCCTTTCGTTCATAAGTCGAGGTGTCAACGTGTCGTTGAACGGACACGGGTAACATGAATCCATAAGTGTAATATATGTGTGTGTGTGTGTGTTTATTGTTAATTAGTAATTGATGTTAAGTAATTGCTTAAATAATAAATAATTTATTAATGAGAAAATACTATGTTGACCTAGAGTTTGGACAACTAGCCTTGTGCATGTAACCCTATAACATGCTAGTTAGGACTTATAATTTAGTATTATACGTCTTTAGTTGGGTAGCGTATTTTGATAATTCATTGTCGTGGTGTACACGGTAACTGAGGATATGACACGTGTACGCCTTAGCTGCGTGCGCGCGACCCTGTTAGTTGACCAGTTGTGACCTTTGCATCAGCTCCTAAGAGCAGCGTAGTGTCCTGTGCGTATTATTTTAGTGACTAATGATCGTATTACTATATCATATTGTATGTATAGGGTCGCTGGACCGTGCAGGCGAGACTTCAGGAGCAGGTTATTGGCACTCGCAGCTTGAGGACCCAGGCAAGATACCTTGCCATATTTACTGTTTAATCTAAATTATAAAATATTGTATGATATCTTGTTGCATTATTTTATATAACTGTGCGCGTCCGAGATTGACTCGGGTGCAGTCGACGAATGCGTCGATGTATAGTGTATTGACCTAGTCACTAGCAGACTCACCCACCAACGTGAGGATATTCTGATATCTTCCTAGACCCCGACACTTGTACATGCATCACGGTGACAAACTCATGTTGGGATGCGGGTTCGTGTACCTGACTAGCTATCGGTGTATGTGACATGCATCACGATTTAGTACGTAATTAGTGTTATATTATTAGTTGAGACTTGGCATGTAGTTACGTGGTATTCATGTCATGTATTCGACTTGTATATCTGTATTGGGTGGGGAGAACAACTAGTAGGGGTATGGGATACACACATTGGACTCCGTAGTATCCAGAGGAGCCACGGATCCAATGACTTCCTTTATACAGATACCACGTTCTTCGGAGCGATACAGACGTATATATTTGCAGATACCTCATTCTTCAAAATGATGGACGTTACATGTACAGATACCATGCTCTTCGGAGTGTTGGACATTATGCCTACACCTACCCATACGTACCAAGGTTGTTCTCACATTGCACTCACATAGATGGTTAGCACACCCCTTTATTTTATTCAGTATTTATATATGGCATGTATTTTTGTATCTTGCTACGTCACTCTGAGGACCTAATTCCCTTCCAGATTTGGACGAGGCTTACTATCCTACAGTGTACGGACCCGGATAGGAGACAAGGTACGCATCCGAGGAGGAGCTTGAGGTGCTACCATCAGAGTTCCCTTGATCACTGGTAGGCCTTCCGCCTAGGACTGGAGCATCCTTATCTAGTTAGCCCCTGCTCTAGTCATGACTCTCTTATCTGTCTTTCAGTACTCTTATTTCGTCATTGTAGTGGGTTTGTTCCCATCATATATATTTTGGATTGTACTATGATATTTCAGACTTGTACTTATTTTCCAGTATTTATTTCAGTACTTCTTAGTTATATTGTGGATGAGATTAGATATTACCTATTGTATGCGAGTATTGGACTTGTTAGTCTTTTAGGAAAGCGTAGTACGCTTCGTCGGGTCCATTAAATTGTGTAATCCCACGGAGTCGTATTAGCTGGCCATTGCCACGTGGCTTGGTCCCGTATATTTTAGGACTGGGGCGTGACACCTGTTGTGATACTCAAGTTTAAAATACAACTTCAAATTGCTGCTACCTAATGTCGCACCCTGCTTTGTACGATTGTGTGCACAGACCCTGTGAAGTCTTTCGCAACACTCATGTGCACATCAAATGTGCACTGTTGGGTTTGTGCAGATGGTGTGTGCAACAGCTCTCCCTATCTCACTGCTCACTGTGTTTCTCCCCAAATATGCTGTCAACATGATATATACTCCTTTGGACATGCATTCCCTTATAACCAGATGACTAATACTTAAATCAGTGCCCAAACCCTAACCCTAACCCAAATCTGCTCAGTTGACACTCACTAATATACTGCAATATGAGTATTAGTGCATGTATTATATTCCTGAGTATTCTTATGTGTGTGTAGACGAGTAGGTGTATAACATAATTGGGTATTCCTGAGTATATATGCTAGGACTAGGAGTATCAGTGCATGTACTGTATTTAACGATGAGTATATACTTGAACGATGTCTATTCATCTTTGCAAAAGTTTCTAGAAATGGATATGAATTACTATCTCCATAATCCTTCGTGGATGTACAATTGTCATCCTGATGACATATGCGATATGCGGGATAAATTCATTGAAGGTGTACAACAGTTCCTGCAGTTCGCCAAGGCGTTCCCTCAGTACATGGACAGTACCAAAATTAAGTGTCCGTGTGTGAGATATCGCAACTTGAAATATCATCCAGAAGTGGAAGTCACATATCATTTGTACTCGAAGGATTTTATGCCGAATTACTATCAGTGGACCATACACGAAGAACTTGTGTCTTTAGCATCAGAGTCAGAGCCATATATGGAGTCGTATATGGATGTCCACGACCATGCTGCTTACGACGACGGATGGGTGAACATAGTTTTTGATGTGGCAGGGCCTAGTTTCGATCCGAACAATCATGATGTAGCTGAGGAGGCACCAAATGCTGATGCTGTAAAGTTTATGGAGTTGCTGAAAAATGCAAGGACTCTATTATATCCTGATTGTGAGGATCATTTATCGTTGAGGTGGTTACAAGATTATTGAGAATCAAGTCCAATTTTAATATGTCGCAAGAATGCTATAACCGACTGATGGATTTGATTATAGAGATCTTACCCGAGGGTGCAAAGTTGCCTAAAGACTTCTACCGATCTAAGAGGATGGTGAGATCGCTCTGAATGGGATACGAAAAAATTGATGCATCTCACAACGGGTGCGTGTTGTACTACAAAAACTACAAAAATGAAGATACGCGCAGATTCTGTGGTGCTGATAGCTACAGGACCACTGGAAGAGAAAAGTTTATCGGTGCAAAGAAGCCTACTGATTCGATGCACTACTTGCCTTTGACGCCGCGGTTGCAGAGGTTATTTATGGTGAAGGAGACTACAAAAAATATGAGTTGGCACAGGCAAAAATAGATCGAAGGAGTATTGGATCATCCATCCGATGGAGAAGCATGGAAGCACTTTGATCGAGAGTATCCAGATTTTGCTTCAGATCCGCATAATATCATATTTGGGCTCTCCTCCTACGGTTTTACTCCATTCGGACTTTCGGGCTCCCAGTATTCGTGTTGGCCTGTAATCGTCACTCCGTATAATCTACTGCCTTGGATGTGCATGAAGACTCCGTATATGTTCCTAACCGTTATTATTCCGGGTCCAAACAATCCGAAGAGGAACATCAATGTATATTTACAGTCTTTTATAGATGAGTTGAATCAGCTGTGGGAAGTAGGTGCCAATACGTACGATATTTTTAGAAAGCAGAATTTTCAGATGAGGGCAGCACTTATGTGGACCATCAACGACTTTTCGGCCTATAAAATATTATCGGGATGGAGCACTCATGGTCGTCTCTCATGTCCGTATTGTATGGACTGCACTAAGCTTTCTATTTGAAACACGGAGGCAAACCGTGCTTCTTCGATTGTCATCGATAATTTCTGCCGAAGGATCATCCGTACCGGAGGAACAAGAATGATTTTCGTGTAGGCATTGTGGAGAAGGCCAATCCACCGCCAAGGTGGCCCTGATACATGATATAGGAAGAGGTAAAAGATTTACCAAGTGGTATCGAAGAGCCTGCTAAGGGGTACAAGTATGACAGATTTGGTCGTACCATAACTGGACGAAGAGGAGTATATTCTGGGATCTGCCATATTGGAGCACCAATCTGATCAAACATAACCTTGATGTCATACATATCGAGAAGAATGTATTTGATAACATAATTAATACTGTAATGGAGGTAAAAGGGAAGACGAAAGACAATCCGAAGGCCAGGTTGGACTTAGAAGAAATATGTAGACGTCCTGCGTTGCATTTGATAGAGGAAGCAATGGAAAGTTAAAGCAGCCTAAGTCAATTTTCTTATTGGAGAAAGAGGATAAAGGGAGACTTTGTAGGTGAATTCATGGTCTAAAATTTCCAGACGGGTACGTATCGAACTTGAGAAGATGCGTTGACCTCAAGGAGAACCAACTAGCGGGTATGAAGAGCCACGATTGTCACATATTCATGGAGAGGTTAATTCTAATTACATTTTGGGAATTCTTACCACAGGTCTTTTGGGATCCATTGACAGAGCTTAGCATATTCTTTAGATATCTTTGTTCTACTAAGTTGCTCATCGATCGTCTAGAAAAGCAAGAAAAGGACATTGCGGTAATACTGTGCAAGCTCGAGAAGGTGTTTCCTCATGGATTCTTCGACTCTATGGAGCATTTGCCAATTTATCTTTCCTATGAGGCATGTGTTGGTGGTCCTGTCGGTTATCGGAGGATATACCGGTTCGAGCGGCATCTGAATCACCTAAAGTAAAAGGTAAAAAACAAGGCACGGGTTGAGGGCTCTATTTGTGAAGCTTATGTTCTCGAGGAGATTACAAACTTTTGCTCGACGTATTTCAAACCTCATATTGCTACTAATAGAACGAGAGCTCCGAGAAACAACGACGGATATCAGGAATCTAACGATGCAATACTGAAAGTATTCAATGCGTCCGGAAAGCCTTCGGAGAAAATGAAGAAGAGATATTTTAATGAAGACGAGCTAAGGGCTGCTCAGTTGTATATATTACTCAATTAAGACGAGGATGAAGTAGAGAAGATAGAGGGGTAAGTAATTAATACGTCAACGTTTACGTCATCTCAATGTAATAGTATAAGCTACTATTATGCTACTAATCAGCGGTTGTTTCATTATTTTTTAGCATATATAAGAGACGAAAAAGTAGAACAAGAAATGAGACGTCATTTTTCTTCTTGGTTGAGCACATATGTAAGAAGCTCGGTAATTACTTTTTTTGTATGCAGTTGCACAATAAATAACTTACTATCGCTACTTTGGTATTTAGGTCGATCGTCTAATAACACCCAAGACTGAATCTATTATAACTCTAGCTAAGGGATCAATTACTGCCGTCAAAATATGGCCAAGTTACTGTGTGAATAGATTTAGGTTCAAGTCAACAAATGCTCCGATCAGAAACAGCTTTCTGGATCTTGATTCCACGAAAAATAGTTGTTTGTGTATCAAATCTTCGAACTACAAAGACGTCGATCCAAGCAATAATTTCTTTGGCATCTTCCGAGAGATCGTGGAGTTGACATATAATTATGGCCCAAAACCTACTAAGATCGTGCTATTCAAGTATGAATGGTTCGATCCGATTCAAGATAAAGGTTGGAAAATTGACAAGCATGGTCTTGTGGATATAAACTACAAGCGTAGATATCAAGGCTACGAACCATTTGTCCTATCAAGTCAGGCTCAGCTCGTGTACTTGATAACTTATCCTAGACGGGGGACAGCAATGTCAGATTGGTGGGCAGTATGCAAGACTAAAGCTAAAAATACCTTTGACGTTGACGAAATAGCTTATCAGGAGGACGAGCTATCTCTTGTAACAAATATTGTAGATGTGGACTCAACGGAAGTTACTCATTATATGACTAATAATGTAGAAGAGGTAGAATTATCCGAAGAGAAAGACAAAGACGAAGTAGATGAAAGTGAAGATGAGGAGGAAGAGAAAGAGGATGACGAGGAAGGCGAACAAGATAATTTTTTTGAAGATTATTGAAAATAAAATATTTTGCCTGTAGAATGTACTATATTTTGATTATAGAATATACTATTTTGACGAAGATATGTATTATATTATGATTGTAGAATATATTATCCATTTAGACTTGTGACACTGCTAGTTATTTACTGTGCAATTCTATTAATGCTGTTAGATATGCGTAACATTTTGACTGTATAATGTACTATATATTTGTTCTATCATCATATGCTGTTATCAGGTATAACAGGATGATGTGGAGCGTTCGACAGATCCTGAGGTAGACGGAGTGCTCCTTCGGTACTGACTATTGTTGGTTCTGGATCCTCGGCGTCCAGTACTCCAGTATATCGACCAGTCATATCTTCGACTGTGACGACGTTACGTGGCAGCACTCCTGGGACGAGTAGTTCCAGGCCTGATACTACTCCCTCGTTCAGCATTCCTCCTGCTGACGGAACCATGAAGACAGATGAGCATATGGCGGAGGTTGAGCCGACGTCGTCCAAACATCAGCTAGATCCTCCATGCGCACCTCCGGACGAGACGAGGACGGAGATTTGGGCCGACGGTACAAAGTAAGTCAATTAGATGGTTTAGAATCATATATATCGTGTATTTCTTTATTCATCATATATTGACTTTTTCGATAAAAATGATTATCTCTGTATAGATATCGTCCCTCATCGGTATAGAGACGCCTGGGCCACTTTCTGAGACACAACTAGGGTGGCCCTTGGATCAACTACTCTGATGCTCCGGATGAGAGGAAGGCGTTCTAGTTTGCGCACTTCAAAGTAAAAGTATATTATATCAATCATCTAATTTATGTATATTATATAACTTACTAAATTACTTATTCTAGCAAACGTATTTTTATCTACCGAACCGGACCGAGTTGATCGAGCAGATATTTTCTGCCGTTGCCGCCAAGCTGATCCGTGATGCTCTGGATTACCAAAAGGGCGAAGAAAAACTGATCCAAGGTTCGATCACGCCTGAGCAGTGGACTGCGATGAGGGCTAGATTCGACGATCCGAGGTACAAGAAAATGTCTGAGAAGACCAAGGAGGCTAGGTAGAAGGCAGCAAAGTGGTGTGGTGGCTCGATTCCGATGACGGAATATTTTCGTTGTTTGGTATGTTTTTATTTTATATATATTATTTTAATACAAGTACGATAAAATGGTAGTAGCATAAAATATTTAATTTTGGTACTAATTAATATATTTTTAACAGGTACAGAGGAGTGGGGATGCAAATATGGTGACCGTCTTCCTGACCACCCATTGAAAGGGCGAAAATCTCATTGATGAGAGGGCCTCGCAGACCTATTTAAGTATTAATTTACTTTGTGTTAATTTTAATATAACTTAGGCAATTATCGAGAATCCAAACTTTTCTAGGCCGAGTATCTTAGGCTGCATGAGCGGGCGACTGCTAGTGCACCTACAGCGGGAGAGGATGGTACTTTCTCGCAGCCCTCTCCAGCTCCGTCGGCGGACGAGCTGTGGGTGACCGCCACCGGTGGTCTCCAGAGGGGTATGTACTACGGTACGGGATCCTATGGCGCCCTTGTTGCGATGCAGTCATCTAGGGCATCCACGGCAAGTGCGCATTCTCCACAGCCCTCTCATTCGTCGGCCTGAGTCCAGGAGGCCATTGACCGTCAGATTGCGTCTCTCCGTGATAAGTTGTTGCGAAGGATGGAGGAGCAGCCCCTGTCCCAGCCGCAGGCGAACGATGCGACGCTCATCGCACGATTTGATATACTCTAGCGTAGCATCATGGAGCTCAGGGATATGACAACTGATCTTAGAGCGTCGACAGAGCATAGCATAACGAGCTGCAGGCATCACAGCTGTCCATGGGCGAGAGGATGACGATGATGCAGGATTCAATGGTTCATAGCAGTACGAGGCTATTATCTACCATGGATTCATACAACCATCGATTAGTAGAGTTGGAGCAGATACGTCCTCCTGGTGCGCCTTCATCGACACAGACTCTACCGACGTCATTGCCTTCTCCATCGACATCGGTGTCGATTTCACGGAAACAGTATGATCTGTTCTTATCCTTGATGCTCATCGGTGGTCAACCTCCTGCAGGTCCGCAGAAGTCCTACTTAGGATAGTTTTATTAATTGTTTAAAACTAAAAATTAAAAACTAAAAATTTAAATTTAAATTTAAACTAAAATTTAATTTTAAATTTTAAATTTTAAATTTTAAATTTTAAATTTTAAATCTTAAATCTTAAATCTTAAATCTTAAATCTTAAATCTTAAATTTTAAATCTTAAATCTTAAATCTTAAATCTTAAATTTTAAATTTTAAATTTTAAATTTCAAATTTTAAATTTTAAATTTTAAATCTTAAATTTTAAATTTAAAGTTTAAAATTTAAAATTTAAAACTAAAATTTAAAATTTAAAATTTAAAATTTAAATTTAAAATTTAAATTTAAAATTTAAAATTTAAAATTTAAAATTTAAAATTTAAATTTTAAAACTAAAACCTAAAAACTAAAAATTAAAAACTAAAAATTAAAAATTAAAAATTAAAAATTAGAAATTAAAAATTAAAAATCAAAAATCAAAATTAAAAATTAAAAATTAAAAATTAAAAATTAAAAATTAAAAATTAAAAATAAAAATAAAATTAAAATAAATAATATTAAAATTATAACTAAAACTAAAACTAAAATTAAAATTAAAATTAAAATTAAAATTTAAATTAAAATTTAAATTAAAATTAAAATTAAAATTAAAATTAAAATTAAAATTAAAATTAAAATTAAAATTAAAATTAAAATTAAAATTAAAATTTAAACTCAAACTTAAATTTAAATTTAAATTTAAATTAAAACTAAAACTAAAACTAAAATAAAAAATTAAATTAAAATTAAATTAAATTTAGTTTTATATTTATTTTTAAATTTAGATAAATTTAAATTTAAATTTAAACCTAAACAAAAAGTATAATTTAAACTAAAATAAAAACTATGTTATTTTTTAGATTTATTTTGGAAAATAAATTAATTTTCAATTAAAAAAATTATCTCTATTTTAAAAAAATATAAAATAAATCTATCTGTCTTTAAAGGAAAGATTTATTTTAAAGAAAGAAATTTAGAGGAGAAACACGTATATCTTTCATGATCCCGTAAATTTGTCCAGTAAGTTATTCTCATAGGAGAAGTTCCTTGAGGAGGGATTCAGATCCTCCCATTTTTGAATCCCCAAAGCACCCCCTCTTTCTAAGCCGTTGGATCTTGTTTAATTAATCTAATCTTAACCGTTCTTTTTTTATTGGTTAAGATTAGATGACTTAAACAAGATCCAACGGTTGTTATCATGGGGATACTTGGGAGATGTGGATCCCTCCTCATATATATATATATATATATATATTTATTTATTTATTTATATGAGGAGGGAACCACATCCCCGATTTTTTGGATCCCCAAGCATCTCTATGTTATCAATCGTTGGATCTTGTTTAAGTCATCTAATCTTAGCCGTTGATTTGAGGTTCAAATCAACGGTTAAGATTAGATGACTTAAACAAGATCCAACGGTTGTAAACATGAGAATGCATAATAGGAGGAGATATGGATCCCTCTATTTAAGAGGTAATTGTGTTACAGACTACTGGTTCGAAGGCCTACAAACTCGGTCCGAAGGTCTGTAACGACCTGTTCCGCTCAGGCGGACAGCCGATTCAAACGGCGCAATTGCAACGACCCTACCCGCTTTGCTCAGCGAGAAGACTTGTTTGAGACAAATGATTCCAGACTTGGCCCTTCAGGAGTTCAGACTTAGACTTTCAAAGGCTCGCTCGGAGTATCGCTCGACCGAGGTGAAACATCGCTAAGGTGGGTGGCTACGATGAACTTGTCTTTGCTTAGCCAGCACACTTAAAATATGGACGATACATGCTAGTCGCTAGGTGAATCACCCCTTGCATGCTAATAAAGAATACAACACACCTAGCTAAGGGAATAATCTCATCTTGTATTGTTTGTGTTAGAACATGGAAATAAAATTTGGCTTATAACTTGGACCCTCACATGCTACCTTTGCTTCGTGCAAGTAGACCCCGCTATGCCTCGAGTAGATCATTATATACTCTTTGTAGTGCACTGCTTCACTTGTTTACACTACACGTCTTATAGATTATGTCACTCGATATGTCCATGTACGGCTTCACTCCTCGCACTACCCTAGACTCGTGCTAACCTAGATGCTTATGTTTCATATAAATGCATGCTTGCTTGCTTACATTGTAACTTGTACTCGCTGCCTCGTTTCAATGCTTGCCACATGAATTTATGCCACAATCAAGTAACACTATTCGTACCGTGCATGTATCTAGTTAGCCAGAGGACTAACAAATAGTCCTTCTGTGCAATATGAACCTGCAAGTATCCGGGACCGTTAGGTCGCCAAGGCAGTTCTCGAACCAGGGGAATGCATCAAGGCAAGTTAATCTCTCAACGAGAATCATGTCAAGTAAAGCAAGAATCACAGCTCGTGGAGCAATACACGTTCAAAACAAGAATCAAGGATTATCATGTCATGTTGTGAATCTGAAAGACCCAAGACTTGCATGTCGCGAACAACTTGGTAACATGGGAGATTCTCGAATCTCGTTCCATGGGCGATCTCTAGGGCACCGGGGCCGATCGATCCGGATTGAACTCACGCAATAATTTTTTCATGTACAAACATGATGGCGTATGTGCCTCACGCTGCGCCATTCTCGCTCTAAGATTGATAGTCTCATGTACAGGACGGGATGGCGTATAGCGCCTCATGTACTTTATATTGCACATACATCATCCTCATTCATGACTATAACCCGTCCTTTATGGCTATGCCAGCGACTCATGTTCATATAGATAAGTCATCCTCGCTTAGCGGCAATCCTCATGCGAGTTATTGCATCGTATAATGCAATCTGAAACACCTGAACGAATATGAGTAAAAAGTCACTTATACATAATTGAACACTTGAACATCTTCTGTAACACTTCTGGATAATCCGTGTAACTCGTGCACCTAAACCAGAACCTCGTTCATGACACTCGTGTTTGTTTATGCCATTTTCCCTGGATTTTGTTATATATGCTCGTGCTTGGTTTAACTTGATTTTTCTTGGACAGGGTGTCACGTCCCAGTCCTAAAATACATAGGACTAGGAACACGTAAGCATGTCAGCCGCATGTACATAGCAACTCTAATATATGGATACTACGATACACACGTATGCTGTAATATGAACAATAATTCACAAGTGGTAAAACTATCACAAGTCACAGGGTATAATCTAAATCTCATCCACAGAAAATCAAATATAAATAAATAACCAATATCTATGAAACTAGATCTCAATACAAAGTATCTAAAGATGATAGTTGGATGGAAACAAATCCACTACCAACTCGAATATATAAGTGCAACACAACAAACACAATATAAGAATATCAACTAACAATCACGGGGCTCGAAGGGAAGACCTCCTCAAAATATAAGTAACCAGTCTGGATCTGCGCTCCTGCGAATACTCATGAACAGCTACAACTGAAAAGGGACCAGGTCCTCAGAGGGACATAACAAGATACATAGAAGTATGCCAATAAAGTACTAAAATAAATATCCAATGGGTCGCCTAACCATCTATGTGAATGCAGTTTGAGAACAAGTTTCCAACACGTGGGCTATCTGGCCATAAATAGGATTGACATGATTCTCTCGGAGAATCAAGGGCCTAAAAAGCATGTCGTCTTTTGAACGGCAGAGGCCGCCAGGTAATATAGGGGTCATCACCACCCGTCGCTCCGGCGGAGCGTCCGGGCGAACAAAAGGAAAGTGCAAAGGAGCCCAAACGCCTTACTTGTTGTTCTCTCCACCCTATGCTCTAAGCATGTCACATCCATGACACGATTTGGTTCATAGCCTATCTTTAGTACAATAGCCCAACCCTGCAACCAAACAAGGACAATGATTGGACCACCGTACTACAATAGACTATGGCCCTGGACTACTAATAACTGCTGAGTCTTCTAGCATACAAAGTTTCTAACAGCACTTATCCCTAACGCACGGTCAATACGTACATGAGGCCAACCCAATACGCAGTCCGTGATCTATATGAGGCTTAAAACTCGTGTAATATCTGTGTCACGGCCAATAAAACCTAATGATGCTTCATGATAATAGGGCGATCTCATAAACAAGGTCAATGCATATACATAATAAAAACAATCACGACGACACCGTCGTTGCACCCAAGTTTCCTTGGACGCACATTTTATATAGCAGTTTAAAATATATGAATTAAATAAACAAAAATAAAATATGCATGCAACATATGGAATATAAATAATAGTACAATAGCAAGGTATACTTGCCTGGTAAGAGAGCTGCAAAATGTAACGTCCAGATGTCAAACACCAAGAGTCAGAAATTACGGCCTCAGAATGAACGTCTCCGGATGCTAAAAGAAACATCACCAATGTTCTCAGAATAAGCCAGATAGCTAGAAATTACTACCCTTTCGTCCAATTTGGACACAGGGACAAAAACATAATTTCGGATCAAAGCGGGGTCCACTTGTGGCCCACTTTGCACCAAAAAGCGTGCCAAGGGTAAAGTTCTCTAAATTGGACAAATTATAGGTCAAACAAACTCTAAAAGTCAGTACGAACTTAACGGTATGTCCAAATATGGATTCCGGTGAGTCGAACACAATTTTGCCCAAAAAGTCAACTGTGGGGCCCGCCAATAGGCGACTTGGTCAACTGTCTCAGAATTATGTGAAAATTGGGTCACAGGACCAGCACGATACCACGAGTCCAGTGACGCAAGTTTTGTCGCATTCTGAAGAGCCTGCACTAAATGGCGCAGAATTTTACAAAAGTTACGATACCAGAAATTTTTGCGGATACGGGCTGATTCCGACACGGACACGCGTCCGAATCAGTTTTCGTAAAAGTCCACACATTTGGGTATACTGTGCGCACCTTTTGGTACACTTAGTACACGACGGGACGGTCCCGTTTGGCAGGGCGCGCTCCGTATCGCAATTTCTGGAATTTGGGAAAAAGTATATTTCCGGGGTTTTCTATCTAATTTAATTCTACACACAGCAACTAATAAATTATTATATTTAACAAAAAATAAACTAGGTTAGGTGGTCTTCACATACCAAAAAGAAAAACTAAATTCGGATCTCTATGGTGGGAGATACGAGTCCGTGAACATGGGTAGTTACAACAGATTTTCTGAAATATAAAAAAATGATTTTTCCTAAAGTTGGCATCGATTTTTACCTAGTTTTGTGCCCTGTTCGAGGTAAACTAACGCACAGATATGGAAGGAGGATAGGTCATGAACATACCGGTGAATACGGGGTCAAGTTTGGTCTAGCGAGGGCACAAAAAATGAAGCGTGAACAGGGCTTCGCTGCAGTGTATTCCTGTCGCGGCGCGGAGTCGCGGACTGCCGTGCGGGGGGGGGGGGAGGGGGACTCCGACGGATTTGGGCTGGAGGTGGCGGTCCGGCGGCGGGGCTGACAGCGCGGTCGAGGGGGTTGAAGAGATTTAGATGGATTAGGGTTTACTGTGTAGGTTATATATATAGAGAGAGAGAGGTTAAGAGAGCGGGGCGGTTGAGTCCACGCGGGTGGGAAGAATACATGCGGCTGCTGCTGTGTACTTAGTTGCTTAGCGGGTGTCTAAGGGGCCGGGTTGGTTTACTAAGGGTTTAATAGTAATGGGTTGCGGGTAGAGTTAGGGATATGGGTTTTGATTCATTCAGTTACAAATTCTTTTATTTTTTATTTTTTATTCTCTAATCTATTTTTCTTTTCTATTTTCTTCTTTTTTTCTTTCTAATTTCTTTTTCATTCTTTTTCTTCTATTTTTCTTTTTAATAGATCATATATATATATATATATATATATATATATATATATATATATATATATATATATAGAAATTTCTAGAAATTATATTTTAGAGCATACAATTAATCCTTCTAGTGTCCACAAGGTCTCCTACATGGAATAAATTAAGAAAAATTTATAATTGCTCAATAAATCTCCTATTGCACTAATACTTAAAAATAAAAACTAAATAAATTCTATTTCCTCTAATTAGCTCATAATTACTATAAATTAATTAAATAATTAATTAAAAAGGTTAATACGGTTTTTAGAATTAGGAGTTTTACACAGGGAAGGACGAATGGTAATTTGGTAAGTCTCATCGTATTACTCTTATATCGCATGACTCACTGCCACACGAGTTAGGCTTTTCATTATGCCATGAAACTGATCCTAAGGCAAGACTAGAAAGATAACTTAATAGATGGTGCACGAAACCTTTATAACGTATTTGTATTTGTCGAGCAGGCGAGAAGCCTCCCCACCAGTGCATTCATGTACTGATAACCCACCAGATTGCTTGCAGGGTGCAGGAGAACCTCGTTCGGTGCGGAGACCTCCTTCGTGCGAGCTAATGTATGGAGTTTGCTCTGGAGCCTTGGAACGTTGTGTCCCGAACTGAAGCACATATACAAGACATAATGTTGGAATATCGCCTATGTATCATTCCATAAATTGTAGCCACTTGGCACGCTTTTATTGTTTCAAGAGAAAGAGGACTTGAGCGACTTGTAATCTCGGCCTAGGCCGCTTGTAACACTTGTTCAATATCAATAAAAAGCTTATTTTACTTTTATACTTATGTTATTCAATGCTTTCGCTATTGACGACTCTGTGAACTTGTTACCAATCGTCTGTTCGTTCTTATTCCGCTGCATTCGGATTATCTGTGCGACTCTGTGGCTTAGACATTTTACCTCCTGTTCGGTTCATGGCCTTCCACGGACGCAGCTTGTCCTCGTGTGACATCATGTCCAGATGGAAAAGAGCGTCCCGCGGGAGCGCTGACGCGGTGATTCGCTCCTAGCGGGGACGACCGATTACCTACGGAAGATCGGGACGTGACAAGATCTACACCTACATCGCATCTGAATCGTACCTGCACCGCACCACTACTCACATTAATTCCTCCACAGAAAATTAAATGTGCTTCCCCCGTTGCTCGAACATGCAACCTCTTGGAGGGATATGTCTCACTCTAACCACTTGAGCTAGAGGTCCTTGACTATATATATATATATATATATATATATATATATATATATATATATATATATATATATATATATATTCTCTTAACCAATGCTCAGTGATCAGTGTAATTATATATGATATAATCCACATTAAACAAGATCTTGCTTCTTTAATTGGGTTCCAGTTGCATCATATTTTTGATACATTCAAGTGGGAAAAGGGTCCTCATATATATACCTCACAGAAATGGCTTAATTGTACATACAAGTACATTATTACATTTGGGGCTGCTACATTGTCCGTCCGCGAGCCAGTCCGTCCGGCACGTGTCGCAATTTCATTGACAGGTCAATCAGTGGTGGGCCCAAGCAACTAAGGAGGGCCGGGTTCGGCCACACGGCGGACGGACTAGTCCATCTGTAAACATATATCATTTCCGTATTACATTTCATCTTCGAAGAAATTATTCAATGAACCGGGTTCTTTGTGTACTTTAATTTTCCTCTACTTAATGGCATAGAAATAAAAAGGACTGTTCGAGATTGTCACTGTATGTACTCATTTATATGTCATCAAGTGGAGAGGAGAATCAGGTTACACAATAAATTCAGCTCACTGAATAATTTTTCTATCATCTTAAGCTAGCAGGAGTTTGTATTTAAACATCCTTGAATGTTGTGTTATATATACTTACATGTGGGGCTGACAATATGGTCAGATACTATTAGGAATCCAACAAAAAAAAAAACATGCTGCGCCATTCTAATGCTATGATCAGTAAACCTAATTATGCCCAGAGACAGCAACACATTAATGAATGGTTTTATAACACGCCTCTAAATAAGGCGACTGTCACTTAAATTCCATGTGCAGCACCGACCTTAACTGTCCCTATCCACCGAAAAACAAAACCCTACTTTCATTTATCGGGGCAGAGGCGCTACAGGCTGCAGGCAGCATAAGATGTAGCAATTAGTGTAGTTCTTGTGCCTCTACTTGTGTGCTCTTAATTTGTTAGATGAGTTATGTTAGGTCCCTTGGAGGAAATCATTGCTCATATATTAAAGAAGCCTTCATGATATATATACCTATGGCGTGTCCTCGAGATTAAAATCTAACCTAATTCTTCTTTTACAACGCCATCAAATTTGTGAACCTCGAAGATGCAGATAACAATAAGTTAATAACATCATTTCTTTTTTCCGGATATATATTGTTAATTCCGATGCTTAACCGAAGATGGTAGAATGCGTGATAGAGATCAGAGGTTCACACAAAAGTTTTCACTCTGACTATTCTCGATTTCCACGAAAAACTATATAAGGATTCTGATTACAACTTACTTTCAAGATTACAAAAGAATCAGAATTAACCAAAATTTTCTTTCTTTTTTGCATTCGCAGTTACAAACGAACAGAACAGAGTTACAATAAAACGAAAACTACATTCACTCTTCCTTGCAAAACACAGTTGCAATCAGACAGAACGAACCAAGAAAAAAAAGGACAAGAAGACAGAATAAAAAATTATTCATGCTGGGGCGGTGAGGACCACAGTTGCTCAAAACAAAATTCGTCCTCTATCGATGATCTTCTCCCAGGAGCCATCAAGTTCAAAAGAGAACTTCTGGAACGCTCGTAGTCATCTCTTTGTGTGACTCGAATGGACTCATTTAGACTCATCTTTTCAACTTTTTGGTCTGTCTAAAAAGGAGGCTAGAGGGCTCTTTATATAGGGAATGATGGAAGTCCATCCTTCTCTTCTTTCCGATGTGGGACTAAAAAGCCAATATACAAAATTGATATCCCACAATCGCAGCCCAGTGCATAGCCCGCTCAGCGCCCGTTCAGCACCTGTCCAGTATCCATTCAGCACTCGCTCATGCAACACACGCATGTAACCCGAGCATAAAACTCGCACATAAAACGAGCGCACGAGCGCAACAATAGCGCACGAGCGCCTTGCGACGATGCTGACACAAAGTGCTCCAACAAAGCGCCACTTTGCGCCCTTGAGCTCGAATCCGAGTCCGAGTCACTAAGCCCCTTTGGATGAAAATAATTCCAAGAGCATGACAAAAAGCATAAATGCTTTCATGAGGAGTTAATCCTTTTTTTTCCTAGAAAAATACCCCCACATGGTTCCCATGTACCCCACCACACCCCATGTGCACATCTCAACTCATACAAAGTATTATATTGATATATCTACTTGGTGGTGTAGCCAATGTGGGACTATCTTTACTAGTCCAAAGTCAAAAACACCAATATATATACCTAATTTTTTTTTCGGATCTGCTTGTTAGCAATGAAGAATGCAATGGAGTAATCTTTTGTATATCCTCGTTTATTAGAGGTAAAGCCTAAATAAATAGAGTTTACAATGAAGGTAAATATAGAATGTATACAACGGTCAAAATCTAAAGAAGAAAATAACATAATGAGCAATATAGTTGTGTCCTTGGTAGTAATGGTCGGTAGCTGTCTCTTGCTTAATACTGCTCTAAGAAGTAGCAAAATCCTCAGTGCATCCTCCTTTTTGAAACATCAAAGAAAACCCTAGAAAAAGACGAAAACGATGATGAAGTAGAAGACTCCATATCATGTCCTCCTCTTCCTCCTCCGGATTCGAACTCCACTGAAGACCCGTTAACCCGTCCGCCTCTGCCACCAGGTTCCCTCCGTCCGGACGTGGACCCTCCCCCAAAGCCTCCGTGTCTCCTCCAGCTCCTCTCCATAGACCTCATCGTCCTCCCTGCGATTATTAATTAGTACTAAGTAAATAATTAAATAATCTTACCAATAATTATCAATTTATTTGTATAATAATAAATAATACTTAATTTATACTATTTTCTATTTCTACTACTAGTACTACTACTACTACTACTAATAATAATAATAATAATTAAATTTTTAACCCGTACAAAAAAATATAATGAATAATATTAGTTGGGGATAACCTCACCATATTCAAAAGTAAAAAATAACACCACTTTCCAATTACTATTCCATTACAAATAATAATGAATAATAATAATAGTAACACTTAATATTTAAAATTTTAATTCATACAAATAATAATAATAATAATAATAATAATAATAATATTTTTTTGGGGGGGGTGGGGGTGGGGGGTGTAACCTCGCCATATTAAAAAGTTTAAAATTATACCACTTCCCAATTACTATTTCATTACAAACCAAACTTAGGAACTATACAAAATTATACTTTCCAACTCACTTCAACAACCATCCAAACAAAAGAACTCATAAAATATGCATACGCATGACGTGAATACGCAATGCGTACGCACCCCTAAATGTAGACAGAGAATTTAGATTATGATGTTTTGTTTTATCTTTTCTGGATTGCATTGTCTGTGTAATGTAAGAATAATTACATTCACGCAATACTAAATTTTCCTTTAACTTGAAAGTACGTATATGGATTATGGGGTGCTTCGAAGTTGAACTTCCCTTCTAATTAGTATCATGACCTTGATCATTCAACACCAAGATATCCATATTAGAAAGAGGGAAATATTTTTGAAATAACTTCCTCTTTTTCAATGTTGCACGGTCTCACTACCAAAATTTGTGGTGTTAGCATGCGACACAAACTAGTCACATCGCTACTAGTGACACCCCAATGACACACTAGTAACCTCTGTCAATCTCAGATATTTGTGACTCGATAGCGACGTGTACGTATGTTGCTAGGGAGTTGCAGGACGTCGTTGGGACTCAACGTAGATAACTTTAGAAAAAGGTGCGAAAGCTAAAGACATATCAGCAACGTCGATAGATACCACTACGATGTAGATTAACATAGTCAATACATCGTGGAGACATCACAAACTCTCATTTTCCATGTCATCAATTGAGATCTAAGTCAACATTGATGTATTTCGCTAACCGCATTGCTAATTTAAAAGATGTTATGTCAGCATTATATGTCAAGTTAAATCATTAGACGTTGCTAAATAATCGCAGGATGTCACCAAATGGCTTCGTTGAGCGTCAAAAAAAATGTGTTATTAATCAAAACTCAGAACTCATAATTCTACCCCAATCGATTTCTCCCCCCACCCTATCGTCGATCACCACCACTCTCTCTCCTCTCCTTTGTGCTCGCACCGCTGACCAACCACCATCACCACCGACCACCACGCTCCACCATTACCGTCAAATTCTTCCACTCTCTCTTTGGCCCACGCTCCCCTCTCCTGCCACCCATTTTACCACCAACAATACCATCGTTTATATTGTATCTTAGGTTGATTGTCCAAACACATAACTTGAGAATCAAGCCATCAAAACTTTAGTCAAAGGTTCTATTTCATAAGTTAAAACTCGGTCAGGCTATTGTGTTATTAGATTCAGGTTCAAGTCAATAAATAATCAAATCCAATATAGCTTCTTAGAGCTTGATTCCACAAAGAACATTGTGTGTGTGTGAAGGCAACGAACTATATAAATATACGCTAATTCACGGAATGATTTCTATGGTATCTTAAAAGATATTAGAGTTGTTATATAATTATGTTATGGAGCCTACATAGATCATGTTATTCAAGTTTGATTGGTTTGATCCAAGTCAAGATCAAGGTTGAAAAATTGACAAGAATGGTATTATCGACATATACTATTGGCCATGATATTAAGTCTACGAATCTTTGTCCTAGCACGCCAAGCTATACTCGTTTGCTTTACAAGTTATCCTTGGAGGGGGAAAACCAAGTCGAATTGTTATACATTATTACTATAAGATGTCAATGCTAAGAATCTTTAGGTCGGTAATATAATAATTACTTGTTCTCCTTATTTATTATTATATATTATTAATTTTATATGCTCATTTATTATTATTCATGTTATATATATGCATCCATCTTGTCTTATTATATTGTTACCAGGTATGTTTGGAGGATGACATAACTCGCTCACGAGTCAATGACGAGGATGTATATTTCCTCATATGAATAGACCGTCGGGATATCTCCCACCACTCCATTGATCTTCCTGGCCTCCTACAGGAGGATCAGGGACTTGCTTTACTCATGATTACAACAACTCCAGACAGCGAACTGCTGATAGCCCAAGAACTAGTAGCGGATCAGCTAGACGACATTGAGAGTCGAGTCTAGCTATTATAGCGGTGGAGGATATGAAGGATGACAATGAGGAGATTGATGAGGCAGATCCATGTCCCCAATCCTTCCTGCAAACCTCATGATGATCCTAGGATTAAGATCTAGCCTTACGGGCTTTGAAAATAAGTTGACGATATATTTAGAAGTCAAATTATCTTATATTTGCTTTGTTTATTATATGTATTTAATTATGTTAAATTTTAATCATGTTTGTTTAGGTATTGATCCCCAGAAGCTAGTAAGATGCTGGGTAAGTTTCTTATAAAAAAACTAGGGTGGTCATTGGTTCGACTATAATGATGTTGCTGACGATGGGAAGAGCAGTTTAGGTTAAGTAAATTTTGTATATGCATTAGTTGTCAACATAGTTTTAATTAATTCTAATATAATCTAACTTAATATAAACTTATGTTTTTTAGTGTAGGTTTTTTTGGCCAATACACTAGGACACTAGGATCATGCACCAGTTCACTTTAGTCATTGTAAAGTTGATCAGGAATGCGATACTGCATCATAAGGACATAGAGGTAAAGGAAGAAGAAATCCAAGGTTGGATCACGTCATACAGTGGGCTTCAATGAAGGGTAGGTTTATTGATCTGAAATACAAACCAAAATCAGAGAAAGCAAAGGTAGCTAGGGCCAAGGTTGACATATAATTAGTGTAGTTACTGCTCTTAGTAGATATTTATTAATTTATGTTTGGTTTAATAGAAAGACTAACACATACTATTTAGTTAACTATATTATAAATATTTTTGATTAGGTTAAGAATGGAGGGGATGCTCTACTATAATGATCATGTTCCTCGCTACCCTAATTGATAGAGGACAATGTGTTGAAGGGTAATGTAAGTAATTACATAACTTTACTAGTATTATTTTTTATTTTTTTATGCTTTAGTATATATATATATATATATATATATATATATATATATATATATATATATATATATATATATACTTAATATCCTAATACCTATATTGATATACCCACTTGGTGGTGTAGCCAATGTGGGACTAAACTTCTTAGTCTAATATATATATATATATATATATATATATATATATATATATATATATATATATATATATAAAGCTTTGCTTGTGTTGAGGTGTGCACATGAGGTATGGTGAGGCACATGGGTGCCTTGTGGTGGTATTTTCTTAGGAGAAAAAATGATTAACTCCTCAAAGAAAGCATTTATGATTTTATGTATTCTCTTGGAAAAAATTTCTTAGGGGCTTATCGACTCAGACTCGAGCTTAAGGGCGCAAAGTGGCGCTTTGTTGGTGCACTTTACACTTAGCACGTTAGCATCAACACATGGTGCTTTACACATTTGATGCGCTCGTTTATGCACGAGTTGTATGCAATATTGCTCGCGTGGTTGCATGCGCGAGCAGGGTGTTGAGAGGGTGCAGCAAATTTGAATTAAATTCGTTCCTATCTTTCTAATAACAGTTGGCGACCAGATTAGGGTTAGGGTTTCGGCCCTCTCTATAAATACTCTCTTGGTAGCATCTTTGAGGACTTACTTCAAAAATTGGAAGACAAAGAGAGGTTCTGCTGCTGCCCGCCATTGGAGTCTAAAGAGTTTGTGCGAGTCCAGAAGGGGTGATAGTGAGCATTCCAGAAGTTCTTCGAAAACTTGCTTGTTCCATGAGAGCAGATCGTGTAGGACAAATCTTTCTTTAAGCAACGGTGATCTTCATCACCCCAACAAGCAGAGATCTATTTTTTTCTCTTCTCTTCTCAAGTTATAATTTGTTATGTCCGTGTGCAACTGCTTTTGTAAAGAAGAACAATTGTATTGTGATCATTGTAATATTGAAAGCAAGTTGTAATTAGAAACATTATATATATATATATATATATATATATATATATATATATATATATATATATATATATATATATATATATATATATATATTCGTTGGAATTGAGTTCACCAGAGGACAAACTTATTTTTTGGAATCTCTAAGTCTCGACTACAATGTCAGGATCAACAAAGGATAGATTGAGAAGTTTGCGAGAACCTCTGTCCCTGGCCCGTTCCTCCATATTTGATTAAGCCTCGAGACTAACAATCTCAAATCAAGATCTGGAGAAATATAGAGAATAACCGTACAAACCTTCTTGACACAAGTTTTAACAAACTTGAAAAGTTTGACGGGGAGCATTACAATGTCTGGAAGAGAAATGTCAGCCTGAATCTTCAACTCGTGAATGTGGACTACGTATTGACAGATCCTGAGCCTGTTGTTTCGAAGGGTGATGCTACTATTCGGGCAATTGCTACAATAACTACTAAGAAGAACAAGTGGCGGAGAGACAACATGTCACGCCCTAGTCCCAAAATACATAGGACTAGGAATATACAACATGCCAGCTACGCATTCGACCAGACTCTGGTCTGACCCGAATACGTATAAGCTGTATAATAAGGGTAACTATCTAAGAATAATGAAATTATCTATGTCACAATCCACATAAAAAAAAAATTATCTAGAATGAACTAAATTTGCTAAAATCGGACCGCCTAGTAACACATAAGCTCGAATAGACTCGAGAAAAAATATGAGTATAAAAAAAACTACGCTACATCAGCAGATTAATAAACAATATGAATAAATAACCATAACTTTGGTAGAAATGATATAAGTACCTGGCACCAATCCACGCATGAAAAGCAACACACATCAGCAACTCCAAGGGCTCCATAATCGTCTATGCTGCAAAAACTGGTAGAGGATGTCACTACCATATTTTCTAGGAAAGGGTATTTTAGTAAATTCATATTTAATTAAATATTGTGCATGATAAATAATTATTTGTTGTATTATTTAATTGTTGATAGATATTATTTATTTATTTTAGACTTGTGTTAGTAGACCTAACTAGTTTAGTTTAGACTCATGGACCAACATGAATTAATTGTTAGAATTAAACCATTTAGAAGGCCCATTGTTAAGGTGATTGATTAAATTAATTAAACCATTAGATTAGAAGCTTCTTTCCTTAATTATTTCATCATGAGAGGCCCCAAGGGGTATATTGGACAATTCATAGTAGCTTGAGGAAGGGAAAAGGGGGCCGGCCTATATAGAGGGGGGATTATTTCTCTCTCCTCTTTTCATTTGGAAACTAGATCTAGAATTTTCCCTCAACTAAATTCCTTCATTCCTACTTTATTTCCCTACCAAATTTTATCCTAATTCCTTCCCAAATTACCATTGGAGACTAGTGGAGCAGGATCTAGAAGGAGGAAGCAAGGATCTACAAAGAGGAGCAAGGATCTACAAGTTGGAGGCCAATTTTATCACATTTGAAGGTTTTATTGGGAATCCATCTCCCAATAGATATAATTCAGTTTTTTCTCTTAATTTAGGTTCTAAATCTGAGATTTAACCATGAGAAATCAACCCAAATGCATAGGCTACCCATAGGATTTGGTTTTGTGTTCATAGGAGGCCTATTGAGAAAGTTATGGAACTTTTTGTGTCAATTTTGGGGGAATTCTGAGATCGACATTTGTTGTGTGTGTAAATTGGTCCTATAGATTAATTTGACATGTGCTTGTGTGTTTGGGGCTAGTGTCGTGTCCACAATTGGGTACGTGTAGGTCGTAACCCAACAATTGGTGATACGTGTTGATTTGGGGGTTTTTTCTCCGACACGGGACTTTGAGCATGTCATATTTTGACACGGACACCTAGATTTGTATTTGAATTTTCGTATTATTCATAAATAATATATATGACTTATTCGTGTCCTTCGGGGTACGTTTGGATGTGTGGTGGACTCGTGTCGCAAGCGTATCCTAGATCAAGTGGGATACGAAGTGATACGTTCCATGTGTTTGTGCAATTTATAGGTAGATCTATTTTTCTTGTGTTCTTATTCTTAGATTATGTAATTATAATATATATATATATATATATATATTGTTATATATATTATTGTTACATATATTTATGTGTTAGATCTATATATCTATTATAGATATATATGTGTTATATATTTGTGTAGTCATTATTTTACATATGTAAGATCTACTAGTTATAGTATATACATATGTGGTTGTTGTGTGTATATGTGTATGGTGGTGGATATATATATAATTACGTTTCTTTGTATCTTAGATCTATGTGTCTATTTATGTATATTGCATGTAGCTATTATTCTACGTATGTAGGAGCTCTTTAATAATGTAGTGCATGTGTATGAATATTATAGTATACATATGTTGAGGTTATGAATTATGTATATGTATATATATAAGTTGTTATATTATAGGTATATACTTATATAATGCATGTATGCATATTATCCTATGGTTTTATATACATATGCATGTAGGTGTAATTATATAAATTTTAGTATATATGTATGGGTGTATGTATTGTTCATATGTAAAAATTACATATATTAGTAATTATAGATGTAAGTATATATATATATATATATATATATATATATATATATATATATATATATATATATATATATATAAGTATTTTAGCGACAGCAGCAAAGGCGATAGCAGCAGCGTCGCAACAGCATAGCAGCAGCAGCTGTAGCAAGCAGCAGCAGCAGCGTCGCAACAGAACTGCACAGCAGCAGTAGCATTCAACAGCAGTAGCGACGGCTGTTTAGTGACAGCAGAACCGTTGCCAAAGCAGCAGCAGCAGCAAGAACATACAGCAGCAGCAGCGACAGCAGTTTAGTGACAGCAGCAGAACCGTCGCTAAATTGGCAGTGTATCAGAGTATCGGAGATTTCAGCGACAGTCAACATCGGTCTTTAGTGACAGTTTGGCAGATTTTCTATTATTATTATTATATATATATATATATTTGATAATTAATATATAGGTAAATATATTCCTAATTTGCTAATTGCATTATATTATATGTATAATAATTAGTGTAGTATATATATACTTATGGGTAGTTAGTATAACAAGTATTTGGGTATTACCTTGAGATACCAAGGTAAGTACCAAGGTATTGGGGATACCCAAGGTATTGAGTTTGGGGTATCAAGATTATGGGTCTATGTTGTGATACCAAGTTGGTTCAAAACCAAGGTACCTAATTAATGTTTATCTTTAAGATTTTATTTAATAATATTATTTTGGCATTTGTATGTGATATTTTTCTTTTGGATTTACGTATCCGGAGATACGGTATCCTAGTATTTAAGATATGAGTTTTGTGACCTAGACTTTAGTATTTGAACCCAATATCCTTGTGTTAGACTTTTGCAACATAAAATTAGGCAGTTGACCATAGTTGACCATAGTTTGACTTTTGACTTAGAGTTGACTTGTTGACCTAGAAATTGACTAGTTTAACTTATTTGCTTTCCAGAACCTTGTATTGATGTTGTATTCCATATCTAGGTCTTCAAGGCACCGTATCAGACATCTGTGAGACTATTCTTTGGACTTCAGGCGAGTATATTCTCTGATAGTTTCTCGTTTATGATATCCTCTATATTCATTATATCTAGTGTAGATATTCATATTTCTTGACACGATGGTTACACGGATTGGTATATCCGGATCTCGTCATGAGATGTTATTCCTTGTATATGGTGTATCTTGTGCAAGTCTTATTTCATTGGTTATCTTGTGCATGTACAGACACTGATTCTCAGGGAGATTTGCTACCTTCCTAGAGAATTCCGTGCCATAGTATACCATGGTTGGATCTATTATACCAGTCGGGGGTGGGGAGTATTTTAGTGTAGATATGTGATCATACCCTCCTTGTGCATGTCTTGTTCTTTGTGAGTGTTGATCATTCATCGTACGTATGATCAGCCAGGCCATTATACTCTTGTGCAACTTCCCAATTCGATCATATGTTAAAGCTAGTACTCACTCACTTAGATTTTAGTATTCTTGTTCATTGTCATATTGTTCATTCTTGTATTTATTCCAGTATTTCCTTATTATGTATCTCTTGTATCTATTGTACATCTTGTATATTCACATATATTTACTGTTACATAGTTTTTATCAATGATTAGAACTGCTGTTAGAGATGTACTCTGCTCCTTTCCTGACTGGATATATTTTTCCCAGATGACACTGAGGACTGGTACCCTACACATTATGGACCTCAGGATGTTGTGTGTTTAGAGTCTGAGACCCTGGTTCAGGAGGGACTTATCCCAACTGAGACAGATGACCCGAGTTTAGTAGCTCCTTAGTATTCTTTTGTGCTGGATTTGTCTCCAGTTTATTTGTTAGTATTTCTTTCAGACTCATTGATGTATTATTTTGACTCACGCGTTATATATGACTATTCTATTCTTTATCTGATTCGTGCTATTTTCCATCTTAGTTCTATGATTGAGTATTTGTTATTATTTGTGTCTCATTATATTACTAGATAGATTACCCAGACAACGTTCTACCGCCGATTCTACGGCGTAGGTTGGACGTTATTTCCGACTTGCATCCTTACATCGGGTGCGGGTCGTGACACATTTTTTGTGGTGGCCCATACAGGTCAGGCTTCGCAAGTTATGCGATGTTATGGTAGTACGACGATTTAGTTATACTACTACAAGCCTGTGATAGGATATAGGCTATAGGCTGAGAATACTCAATCACACCTAGAAAAATTCTTTGATTCATTCAACTATTCTCATTTGATATTGATACTTGATCTTTTAATCTGTCCTTTCCTTGAGTGTCTTACATCATGTGCCATATTGATTCGTTCTTTCGCTTTGTCCAGGATGCCGCCTAAGACTAGATCGCAGCAAGGGAGAGCAGTTTCTGAGAGGTCCGCGACATCCCGAGGGCCTGCACCAGTCACTTCTCGGGTGATTGGAGTGTCAGCTGCTTTTGGAGGTCCACCACCTACTCAGAGGACTGTGCCAGCTGTATCTGAGGGGCTTCCACCTCCATCTCCTGTGCTAGTATAGGCGACACAGATGTTTATACTATTTCGTGAGATGCTCGAGGCACAGAGGGCTCAATCAGAGGCACATCAGAGGCAGACCAACGTTCTAAGGCAGGGCATCAAGAGTGCTCATCATCTTGCTCATGCCGTAGTCGAGAGAGGAGTTCCGGTCCAGCAGCAGGTTTTTCCTCAGGTTGCTCAGCTTCGGCCAGGCAACATCCACGACTTCAAGAAGCTGGAGCCTAGGGTCTTCAAGGGGACAGAGGGCATCGTCTATGCTGATGATTGGCTCAAGGACATTGAGCGTCTTATAAGGGTGTCCCGTCTTTCTGAGGATCTGAAGGTTGACGCGGTAGAACTTCAACTGTTCGACGTCGGTCGTACTTGTTTCAGGAATGAGCCAATTCTGGTTGACGTGGGGCAGTCTTGGGAGGTATTCAAGGACCTCTTCAAGAAGAAGTTTTTCGCTCGGGCAGACAAGCTAGACTTGGGAAGGCAGTTTGAGAGTTTCATTTAGGGGAGCATGTCTAAGGAGGAGTACGCTGCGGAGTTCGGCAGGTTGAGCCAATTTGTAGAGTATTTGGTGAGAGAGCCGAAGGTTCGGGCTATTCATTTTTGTGAGGGTCTAAACTGGAAAGTGAAGATCCTTATTCCGTCTTTTTATGAGACATACTCAGAGATACTTGCGGAGGCACGCAAGGTTGAGCGGGAGTTGGGTTTGAAGCACAAGAGAGACCGTAATTCTTTTCTGGGGACCAACAGCAGTACATTATCTGTAAAACGTCCTCATTTTCAGTCCAGGCCTTTCCAGCAGCCGCAGCAGCACCAGACTCCAGCTAGGGTGCCTTTTTACCAGGCACCACAGCAGCAGAGACAGTTACAGCAATCTTCCTGCCATTTCTGTAAGAAGCCCGGCCACATCTGGGAAGTTTACAGAAAGAGGTTGAGAGTTTGTTTGTATTGTGGTACTGAAGGACATCAGCTGAGGGAGTGTCCTTCCAATCCTCGTTTTAGCTATGACCGAGACCATCTGCAGTACAACCGAGGGGACCGCTTCAACTCCGAGGGCACAAACGAGACCATCTGCAGTACAACCGAGGGGACCGCTTCCAACATAGCAGCAGCATTATGTCCAGCACCAGCAGTAGGGAGGTGCACGTTAGGGATAAGCGTTTGCTATGACCGTCGAGGAGGACGAACCCACCTGAGATGTCATCGCAGGTTCTATTCTTCTTGATTCTATTCTAGTTTTAGCTTTGTTTGATAGTTGTACTTCCCATAGTTTTGTATCTGTTTTTTTTGCTCTGAAGCATGGTTTGGTAACTGAGTCTTTGCTTAAGACTTGCAAGATCATGACCGGGGGAGGCATTATCCTGGTTAATGATATTTGCAATGATCAGAGAGTTACTCTGGGAGGCCGGGAGTTGAGTGCGTGTCTACTTGTAATACCACTTTCGAGCTACGATATTGTACTCGGCATGGATTGGTTGAGTAGGCACCGTGCTAGCATAGATTATAGAGGAGGTAGAGTTTTATTTGGTCCGCCAGGAGAGCCAGAGTTCGAGTTTGCTAGAGGAGCTACGGAGCAGGGAGAAGGCATTATTTATGGAGCTATGGTGGAAGACAAGGAGTTGCCGCATCCATTGATAGCAGAGTTCATGGATTTGTTTCCTGAGGAATTGCCAGGGTTACTGCCAGATCGAGATGTTGAATTCTCTATAGACTTAGTGCCAGGTGCAGAACCAATTTTTTAATATGTCTATTTTAAACCCCCTTACCCAAAATAGGTATTTTGTGTGTATTTTATATTATTATATTTATTATAGATTATTTTAAATATTGAATTTTTTTAGAGTATTCTCTTAGTTAATTAGAAAATAAATTTCTTGATATATTTACTTATATAAATATTTATTTAAAATTTTTTTTAGGTTATTTTAGATTTTTGGAGATTTTTCTAGAATTTTTAGGTAATTAAAACATAGGAAACGTAAATTTCTAGGACTTCTATGATTTACTATAAAATCATACTTGCATGTTGTTCCTACCAAATATTTATTTTAGTCTAAAATATTTAATTATATTTTTTTATAATTTATTTAGAAATTTAAGAAATTTATTTAGATTTTTAAAATTATTTAGGATTTATTTGGATATATATAGTCTTAATATTAGATAGATGCTAATTTAGTGTTAATAGATATTAATAAGATTTTATAAATTATTTATATTATCTTTAATTATATTTAAGATTATAAATTATTGAGATAAATTCAAACTCTATTTTAAATTAATTCAAATCCTGAACCTACTAGGAAAGCAACTTCATGCATATCCTATCCTTATTTAAATTCATCATAATCCTATCCAAATCAACCAATCCTAATCGTATTTAATTAACTAGTGTCCACCATTATAAACACCTCATCCTTCATTTTTTTTTCTCCAAAATTTTCCCTTTTTCGTCCAAAAATAGTCAAAATTTTTCATAAATTCAGCATCATTTTCTAGTAGTTATGACGACTTAAAAAGATGATATTTCCTAGCTCCGGACTCCAAATACGCTCCAAATTTTTTTGTTAGAATCATATCAATGGTTAGTTTTCTAAATATATAAATTATTTTAGTAATTTATGAACCTATTTTTTCAGAAAATTCTAAAAGTGTCAGTTGTCCAAAATCAGACGCATTTTGTTGTTTTTGAGATTACGGGAGATCTCGAACTCGGAATTACGAGCCGTTTGAAGTTTCGAAAATCTGACATGATAAACTTTTGTAAAATTATTTTTACAGAATTTAACATGTAAATTTAATCTACTGTAAAATTTTTGCAACGTAGACGTAAATAGGAAATCACCAAAAACTGTCGTCTATTTGCCCTTGTGGCCATAACTCTTTACCGACTTGTGATTTTATAAAATCATCGATTCTGACATTTATGTAGCGCTAAAATCTATAGGATTTTATACACAAATCCAGGATTTTAGTGGTTGACTTTTTGGTCAACGGATTGCCTCGATTTGCGTGTCACGGATCACAAATCCCTAAAGTTGACTTTGTTTGGACCAAAATTAGAGCTTAACAATAAAATCAGATTATAATAAGATTAAAAATACTCTTTTAGGTTATTTTATTCAGAATTAAAATAGATTAAAATGGAGGAACCTATTCACCCACTTTTGTAACCTAATTTGTTTAGTTTATGTGACGGGTAGATCGGGCGACGCCTTGAGTTGAGACTTCATTCTTTTTCAGACCAGGCAAGATATCTTGCCAAATTGCTTATAGTACTTTGTATGCTATTTATATTTCTGTATATTCATTTTATTTCTGTATATGCATTGCATGTGTGTTTTCTTTCAGTTATTACTATCTATTATATGTATGTTGACACACACTTGACACTTAGTATTATGAGAGGACAATCATTAGGCGTATGGGCTTTTAACCACTCTGGTAAACCATAGTATATAGCTCACACTACGGGCGTGTGTCGCGCTTGTCGCTACCCCCGAGGTCTGTCAATTTCTGTAGAGTCGCGCTGGTCGATACCCCCAAGGTATGACGATTTCTGATGTCCACTGGCGGGTGTGTGAGTTGTGAGGCTTAGATCGAGTAGCCTACCCTTGCCCATACGTTGAAAAGTTGTCCTCATTTGTATTCATATAGATTGTCTTGTACAGCGTACTTATATATTTTTAAACATTATGCATGTTTACTGTATTCAAATTGGCTTGCTTCTATGTATCTTGTTACGTCCCTCTGAGGACCTGGTCCCTTTTCATGTGTAGATATTCATGACTTTTCGCAGGAGCACGGATCAGGACTTACCACTTATCTCTTCCGAGGCGGTCTTACCTTCGGAGCATCTTTGATTATCTCCAGCGACGGATCGCTTCGCTGATACCTTTATATCATCATCTTAATTTATATTAGAGATTTACTCTTCTATCTTATTTTAGTATTGATATAGTCATTGGTAGTAGATTTGTCTCCACCCGACTATTATTTTAGATTATTCAGACTCATTATTCTAGTTTAGTTATTTTATTTCTGTGACTTGTTCTGTGGATGAGATTAGTATATCTGTGACTTGTGACACTATATATACCACATGTGAGTTCATATTCATATTACAGCGTACGTATGTATTATGGTATCCATATATTGGAGTTTCCATATACATACGGCTGGCATGCTTACGTGTTCCTAGTCCTACGTATTTTGGGACTGGGGCGTGACATGTTTTTGTGGTGGCCCATGCAGGTCGAGAGTATATTATCTCGGTTACGTTACTGTACCGAGCAAGCCTGCGCATAGGATTAGAATATAGGATCTCATCCACTTACTTAATCACCTCCCTTGATTGTTTCACATTCTCATTTGATTGCTTGCGTTGCATCTTGCTTGATCCTTTCTCAACGTCAATCTTCTCTCGTGCTTGATAGGGGTTAGGAAGATGACTTGTACTAGGTATATACCCTCTAGTATCCAATAACACTATTAGTTAATTTTTTGTAAGTTTGGTAGTATGCCTTATAACCTAGTAACACATAGTCTTGTTGCCTCATTAATGAAGTATAATTGAATGACACCAACTATAGACTTGCATAAGAAGATAGTGTTATCCAGACTGTAGAACTTAGAGGTCCATACACCCATTTTGGTTGACCTTAAACTTAGACAAGAAATTAGTATGGCAACTGTAGAGGCACAATACCGGCCTTCTTGGTGAACTTAAATTATTCTGTACCTTCCTCCATCATAATCAAGCGTACTCATATTTTTACTACCTCGACTTATGCTGCTATTATAGCCTAGTTTTGCAAGCTTATTCTTTTATTGAGCTTATTCATGACATATGTATTATTGGGGGCCCACACTAATACATTGTCTAAATCAGAATTGGTGTATTATGGTCTGATCAACCGTAGTGCGCTTGGTTCGATCTTCATATCACTACCTTACGTTGATTGAGATATAGTTGACTCAACTTGTTAGACGAATATACTTATCCTCTAGACTGGTCAGAGCATATCATGTCAGGTACATAACTGTTCTGATGTGAAATACGAATAGGAATGTACCAAAATAAGATTTCAATCAACAACTGCCTTGGCAACTCCCTTTCAAAATTCTCTAATTTCTTTGAATCCCGTACTTGTATTCTATCATCTCCTCCTTAAAATTCTTTATTATTAATTTTCGTCTTCCCCTATTTCATAAAGACGAACGTTCGTGCTTAGTATAAGTTTGATACACGAATAGTACTATATATACCCCATAGGCCAAGCACTCATGATGACAAATAAGAGAGCGCGGCCACAGGAAGCCGTAGATACAGGTACGACCTTAGTTATATGTGTCATTGCATACTCATGACCCCCTTTATGACACGAGATCTTAGGTGCATAGTAGACGTAGAATTATATAGGTGTTGGTTTAGCAGTTATGAGGATATACTGATATTTTACCCAGATGGCATACACGCGATGCTAATAGATGACGCGAGTAGCAGTAGTAGTATTCTTTTTCTATTACCATCTCGTCCCCTTGTGTGGTTCATCTTCTCTTCTCTATCCATTCATTATCTTGTGCTTAATTCTCCCTATCGTAGTTACGTCTTTTTCATGCCAACATGAATTGTTGGTCTACTTCGACCCCATCCTTAGTTTTGTTAGTTAAAACGTAAATGGTTTATTAGATGATTAATAACTAAAGGATGAGTTCTTAATAATAACCCTTATGTATATGACCTATAGCAATATTTGTATCCTCTTATTATTTTGAAAACCACGTATAGCATCCCTTAGGCTAATAGGAATTTGTTAGACTGTTTGAACTAGTTTATACTTTTAATAGTTTTATAAGTTAGTCAAGACTTTAACTGTTGTCCAAAAACTTAGACTATGTCTAGGAAATAATTGAAGGCACTTGTTACGAACTGACAACTATGACAAATCGCTGGCAAAGTAGCGACAGCTGCAGCTAGACCGTTGTAGTAAAGTAGTCGAAATATTTGCAGACATATTGGTCAGGTGGCATGGCAGTATTAGACTACGATACTTGACGATTACAAAAAAAAATCATGGTTATGAGATTCTAGACAGGTATCCCAAGATTCTTGACTCAATAAATAAATTTGTCTAACAACCTAGACAATAGCCACAAAAGACTGTGACTACTAGTAGAACTTTTGTAAGTTGGGTAGTGTAGACGAGTTAGAGGATAATAGGATAGTGTATGGACAATAAATGAGAAGTGTTAGAAAGACAGACCATGACTTTTAGGAAGCACTGCTAGACAACAATGAAGTATAATAGCTATAGTGATTTATTATGAATATGGGTTAGTCTTAATTTCGAGGACGAAATTCTTTTAAGTTGGGCAAATTGTAAACTCCCTCACCCAAAATAGATATTTTGTGTGTATTTTATATTATTATATTTATTATAGATTATTTTAAATATTGAATTTCTTTAGAGTATTCTCTTAGTTAATTAGAAAATAAATTTCTTGATATATTTACTTATATAAATATTTATTTAGAATTATTTTTAGGCTATTTTAGATTTTTGGAGATTTTTTTAGAATTTTTAGGTAATTAAAACATAGGGAACGTAAATTTCTAGGACTTCTATGATTTACTATAAAACCATACTTGCATGTTGTTCCTACCAAATATTTATTTTAATTTAAATATTTAATTATATTTTTCTGTAATTTATTTAGAATTTTAAGAAATTTATTTAGATTTTTAAAATTATTTAGGATTTATTTGGATATATATAGTCTTAATATTAGATAGATGCTAATTTAGTATTAATAGATATTAATAAGATTTTATAAATTATTTATATTATCTTTAATTATATTTAAGATTATAAATTATTGAGATAAATTTAAACTCTATTTTAAATTAATTCAAATTCTGAACCTACTAGGAAAGCAACTTCATGCATATCCTATCCTTATTTAAATTTATTATAATCCTATCCAAATTAACCAATCCTAGTCGTATTTAATTAACTAGTGTCCACCATTATAAATACCTCATCCTTCATATTTTTCTTCCCCAAAATTTTCTCTTTTTCGTCCAAAAATAGTCAAAATTCGTCATAAATTCAGCCTCATTTTCTAGTAGTTATGACGACTTAAAAAGATGATATCTCCTGGTTCCGGACTCCAAATGTGCTCCAATTTTTTTTTGTTAGAATCATATCAAGGTTAGTTTTCTGAATATATAAATTATTTTAGTATTTTATGAACCTATTTTTTCAGAAAATTCTAAAAGTGTCAGTTGTCCGAAATCAGACGCATTTTGGTATTTTTGAGATTACGAGAGATCCCGAACTCGGAATTACGAGCCGTTTGAAGTTTCGAAAATATGACATGATAAAATTTCATAAAATTATTTTTACAGAATTTAATATGTAAGTTTAATCTACTGTAAAATTCGTGCAACGTAGACGTAAATAGGAAATTACCGAAAACTGTCGTCTATTCGCCCTTTTGGCCATAACTCTTTACCGACTTGTGATTTTATAAAATTATTGATTCTGGCGTTTATGTAGTACTAAAATCTATAGGATTTTATACACAAATCCAGGATTTGAGTCGGTTGACTTTTTGGTCAACGGATTACCTCGATTTGCGTGTCACGGATAACAAATCCTTAAAGTTGACTTTCTTTGGACCAAAATTAGAGCTTAACAATAAAATCAGATTATAATAAGATTAAAAATACTATTTTAGGTTATTTTATTCAGAATTAAAATAGATTAAAATGGAGGAACCTATTCACCCACTTTTGTAACCTAATTTGTTTAATTTATGTGACGGGTAGATCGGACGACGCGTTGTGTTGGGACTTCATTCTTTTTCAGACCAGGAAAGATATCTTACCAAATTATTTACAGTACTTTGCATGCTATTTATATTTCTGTATATGCATTGCTTGTGTGTTTTTTTCAGTCATTACTATCTATTATATGTATGTTGACACACACTTGACACTTAGTATCATGAGAGGACAATCATTAGGCGTATGAGATTTTAACCACTCTGGTAAACCGTAGTATATAGCTCACACTACGGGCGTGTGTCGCGCTGGTCGCTACCCCCGAGGTATGTCGATTTTTGTAGAGTCGCGCTGGTCGCTACCCCCGAGGTATGACGATTTCTGATGTCCACTGGCGGGTGTGTGAGTTGTGAGGCTTAGATCGAGTAGCCTACCCTTGTCCATACGTCAAAAACTTGTCCTCATTTGCATTCATATAGATTGTCTTATACAGCGTACTTATATATTTTCAAACATTATGCATGTTTACTTTATTCAAATTGGCTTGCTTCTATATATCTTGTTACGTCCCTCTGAGGACCTGGTCCCTTTCCAGGTGTAGATGTTCATGACTTTTCGCAAGAGCACGGATCAGGACTTACCACTTATCTCTTTCGAGGCGGTCTTACCTTCGGAGCATCTTTGATTATCTCCAGCGACGGATCGCTTCGCTGATACCTTTATATCATCATCTTAATTTATATTGGAGATTTATTCTTCTCTCTTATTTTAGTATTGATATAGTCATTGGTAGTGGATTTGTCTCCATCCGACTATTATTTTGGATTATTCAGACTCATTATTCTAGTTTAGTTATTTCATTTCTGTGACTTGTTCTGTGGATGAGATTAGTATATCTGTGACTTGTGACACTATATATACCGCATGTGAGTTTATATTCATATTACAGCGTACGTATATATTATGGTATCCATATATTGGAGTTTCCATATACATACGACTGGCATGCTTACGTGTTCCTAGTCCTACATATTTTGGGACTGGGACGTGACATCTATAGAGTAAACAACAACGAGCTGGTCGAGCTAAAAAATAGGTGGACGAATTACAGGATAAAGGGTTTATCAGATCGAGTTCTTCACCGTGGGGAGCCCCGATATTGTTTGTACCGAAGAAGGATAGATCGGTGTGCATGTGCATTAATTACAGGGTATTGAATAATCTCACTATCAAGAATAAGTACCCTTTACCGCGGATTGATGATCTGTTCGATCAGTTGAGTGGTGCCAAGGTATTTTCTAAGATAGATTTGAGATCAGGCTACCATTAGGTAAAGGTGAAGCCAGTGGACATACCGAAGACTGCTTTTAGAACTCGGTATGGTTAGTACGAGTTTATGGTGATGCCATTTGGCTTGACTAATGCCCCGACGGTATTTATGAACTTTATAAACAAGGTGTTCCATCAGTACCTTGACAAGTTTGTGGTGGTGTTCATCGACGACATACTCATATACTCAAAGACACTGGAGGAGCATGAGGAGCATTTGAGGATTGTGTTGGATGTGCTGAGGAAAGAGAAGCTGTATGGGAAGTTATCCAAGTGTAAGTTTTTCTTGGACAAGGTAGAATTCTTGGGGCATGTTGTGACTGGTGATGGTATTTCAGTGGATCAGAAGAAGATTGCAGCAGTAGAATCTTGGAAGACCCCGAGTTCGATAGCAAAGATCAGGAGTTTCTTAGGATTGGCAGGCTACTACAGGAAGTTTATGCAAGATTTTTCAAGGATCGTCGACCCAATGACCAGACTCACCAGAAAGAATGTAGAGTTTGTTTGGACGGAGGATTGCCAGATTGCTTATGAGGAGTTGAAGAAGAGGTTGACGTCTGCTCCTATTTTGACGTTGCCATCAGGGTCTGGAGGTTTCACTATTTATAGTGATGCATCGGAGAAATGTTTGGGTTGTGTTCTTCAACAGAATGGGAAAGTGATTTCCTATGCATCCAGGCAATTGCGACCTCATGAAAAGAACTATCCTACCCATGATTTGGAGTTGGCAATAATCATCTTCGCCCTGAAGTTATGGAAACATTATTTGTACGGAGAGCGTGTGGAGATCTTCACAGACCACAAAAGCTTGAAGTACGTTTTCACGCAGAAAGAGTTGAACATGAGGCAGCGTCGGTGGTTGGAGCTAATGAAGGATTTTGATATATCTTTGCAGTATCATCCTGGAAAAGCTAATATAGTTGCCGATGCTTTGAGTAGATATCTGGTAGCTATGTTCTTGACGCAGGATCGATATTTGCTGGAGGACTTGGAGGGCTTGGGCATCGAGGAGATAGTTCCTGGTTGTGCTATGCAGATATGGGAATTGTAGATACATTCAGATTTGATGGATATGATCAAGGAAGCACAGTATGAGGATGTATCTCTGAGGAGTATCAGAGCTCAAGTGAGAGCAGGATTGGAGGATGATTTCACCATTGCTGAGGATGGATCTTTGAGGCATGGAGTTAGGTTGTGTTTTGTTCTAGGTGGGTAGTTTGGTGTTTCTGAGGATTTCTCCGACATGAGGTACGATTCGCTTCGGTAGAGGCGGGAAGCTTAGTCCGCGATTCATCGGACCTTTCATTATTCTAGAGAGGGTCGGTGCAGTTGCTTATAGGCTAGACTTGCCATCTGTATTGGAGGGAGTGCACAACGTGTTTCATGTGTCACAGTTGAGACGATACATGGCAGATCTTAGTCATGTATTGGATCACTCGGAGATAGAGGTGGGCCCTACCCTTAGCTATCCAGAGCAGTCAGTTGAGATTCTGGATCGGAGAGAGAAGGTGCTGAGAAACCAGACTATTCCTTTGGTGCGTGTCGCATGGAGACATCACTCTCCGGGGAGTCTACCTAGGATTGGGAGGATGAAATGCGAGAGCGTTATCCATATTTGTTTGTGCCTTGAGGTATGTTCTTTCCTAAATATGTTATGTTCTTTCATAGTTAGTTCTGTTCCTTAGTTCTGTTCATTGTTATGTTCTGTTATTTTTTGGGGGTAGTTTTCGTCTTTGAATTTTGAGGACGAAATTATTTTAAGGAGGGTAGACTTGTTACTACCATATTTTCTAGGAAAGGATATTTTAGTAAATTCATATTTAATTAAATATTGTGCATGATAAATAATTATTTGTTGTATTATTTAATTATTGTTAGATGTTAGTTATTTATTTTGGACTTATGTTAGTGGACCTAACTAATTTAGTTTAGACTCATGGAGCAACATGAATTAATTGTTAGAATTAGCCCATTTAGAAGGCCCATTGTTAAGGAGATGGATTAAATTAATTAAACCATTAGACTAGAAACTTTCTTCCTTAATTATTTCTTTATGAGAGGCCCCAAGAGGTTTATTGGAAAATTTATAGTAGCTTGAGGAAGTGGAAAGGGGGCCGGCCTATATAGAGGGGAGAAATTATTTCTCTCCTCTTTTTATTTGGAAACTAGATCTAGAATTTTTCTCAACCAAATTCCTTCATTCCCACTTCATTTCTCTACCAAATTTTATCCTAATTCTTTCCCAAATTACCATTGGAGACTAGTGGAGCAAGGATCTAGAAGGAGGAAGCAATGATCTACAAAGAGGAGCAAGGATCTACAAGTTGGAGGCCAATTTTATCACATTTGGAGGTTTCATTAAAAATCTATCTCCCAATAGGTACAATTTAGTTTTTCCCCTTAATTTAGATTTTAAATATGAGATTTAACCATGAGAAATCAACCCATATGGATAGGCTACCCATAGGATTTGGTTTTGTGTTTATAGGAGGCCTATTGAGAAAGCTATGGTACTTTTTGTGTCAATTTTGGAAAAATTCCGAGATTGACATTTGTTGTGTATGTCAATTGGTCCTATAGATCAATTTGACATATGCTTGTGTGTTTGGGACTAGTGTCGTGTCCATAATTGGGTACGTGTAGGTCGTATCCCAACAATTTGGTGATATGTGTTGATTTGGGGGTTTTTCCTCCGACACGGGATTTTGAGCATGTCATATTTTGACACGGACACATAGATTTATATTTGACTCTTCATATTATTCATAAAATATATATGACTTGTTCGTGTCCTTGGGGGTAAGTTTGGATGTGTGGTGGACTCGTGTCGCAAGCGTATCCTAGATCTAGTGGGATACGGAGTAATACGTTCCATGTGTTTGTGCAATTTATAGGTAGATCTATTTTTCTTGTATTCTTATTCTTGGATTATGTAATATATATATATATATATATATATATATATATATATATATATATATATATATATATATATATATATATATATATATATATATTATTGTTACATATATTTATGTATTAGATCTATATATTTATTATATATATATGTTTTATATATTTGTGTAGTCATTATTTTACATATGTAAGATCTACTAGTTATAGTATTTACATATGTGGTTGTTGTGTGTATATGTGTATGGTGGTGGATATATATATAATTATGTTTCTTTGTGTCTTATATCTATGTGTCTATTTATGTATATTGCATGTAGCTATTATTCTACATATGTAGGAGCTCTTTAATAATGTAGTGCGTGTGTATAAATATTATAGTATACATATGTTGAGGTTATGAATTATGTATATGTATATATATATGTTGTTATATTATAGGTATATACTTATATAATGCATGTATGCATATTATCCTATGGTTATATATACATATGCATATAGGTGTAATTATATAAATATTAGTATATATGTATGGGTGTATGTATTGTTCATATATAGTAATTACATATATAGTAATTATAGATGTAAGTATAATTATATAGTTGCATATATATATATATATATATATATATATATATATATATATATATATAAGTGTTTTAGCGACAGCAGTAAAGGCGACAGCAGCAGCGCCGCAACAGCACAGCAGCAGTAAAGGCGACAACAGCAGCAGCGTCGCAACAGAACAACACAGCAGCAGTAGCATTCAACAGCAGTAGCGACGGCAGTTTAGTGACAGCAGAACCGTCGCCAAAGCAGCAGCAGCAAGAACATACAACAGCAGCAGCGATAGCAGTTTAGCGACAGCAGCAGAACCGTCGATAAATCGGCAGCGTATCAGAGTATCGGAGATTTCAGCGACAGTCAACATCGATCTTTAGTGACAGTTTGGCAGATTTCCTATTATTATTATTATTATATATATATATATATATATATATATATATATATATATATATATATATATATATATATATATATATATATATATTTGGTATTTAATATATAAGTAAATATATTCCTAATTTGCTAATTGCATTATAATATATGTATAATAATTAATGTAGTATATATATATACTTACGGGTAGTTAGTATAACAAGTATTTGGGTATTACTTTGATATAGCAAGGTAAGTACCAAGGTATTGGAGATACCCAAGGTATTGGGTTTGGGGTATCAAGATTATGGGTTTAGTTGTGATATCAAGTAGGTTCAAAACCTAGGTACCTAATTAATGTTTGTCTTTAAGATTTTATTTAATAATATTGTTTTGGCATTTGTATATGATATTTTTCTTTTGGATTTACGTATCCGGAGATACGGTATCCTAGTATTTAAGATATCGGTTTTGTGACCTAGACTTTAGTATTTGAACCCAATATCCTTGTGTTAGACTTTTGTAACCTAAAATTAGGCAGTTGACCATAGTTGACCATAGTTTGACTTTTGACTTAGAGTTGACTTGTTGACCTAGAAATTGACTAGTTTAACTTATTTGTTTTCCAGAACCTTATATTGATGTTGTATTCCATATCTAGGTCTTCGAGGCACCGTATCAGACATCTGTGAGACTATTCTTTGGACTTTAGGCGAGTACATTCTCTAGTAGTTTCTTATTTATGATATCCTCTATGTTCATTGTATCTAGTGTAGATATCCATATTTCTTGACACGATGGTTACAAGGATTGGTATATCCGGATCTCGTCATGAGATGTTATTCCTTGTATATGGTGTATCTTGTGCAAGTCTTGTTTCATTGGTTATCTTGTGCATGTACAGACACTGATTCTCGGGAAGATTTGTTACCTTCCTAGAGAATCCCGTGCCATAGCATACCATGGTTGGATCTATTATACTAGTCGGGGGGTGGAGAGTATTTTAGTGTAGATATGTGATCATACCCTCTTGTGCTTGTCTTGTTCCTTGTGGGTGTTGATCATACATCGCATGTATGATCAGCCAGGCCATTATACTACTTGTGCAAGTTCTCAAGCCGATCATATGTTAAAGCTAGTACTCACTCACTTAGACATTAGTATTCTTGTTCATTATCATATTGTTCATTCTTGTATTTATTCCAGTATTTCCTTATTGTGTATCTCTTATATCTATTAGGCATCTTGTATATTCACATCTATTTACTGTTAATAGTTTTTATCATTGATTAGAACTGCTGTTAGAGATGTACTTTGCTCCTTTCCTGACTGGATATATTTTTTTCAGATGACACTGAGGACTGGTACCCTACACATTATGGACCTTAGGATGTTGTGGGTTTAGAGTCTGAGACCCTGGTTCAGGAGGGACTTATCCCAACTGAGATAGATGTGTCACGACCCGCACCCGAAAATCGGGCATGAGTCGTGGGTACGTCCAGCCTACGCCGCAGCATCGGCGGTAGAACGCTGTCTAGGTCAACTATCTAGATAATAATCTCACACAAAAATCGGCCATGACCTCTCCAAAAGGAGGGCAACCACACAAACAAGTATATATAAATCTGCCAAGATCTCAACTCCAAACGGAGGAGCAATATCATAATGATAATCAAGTACTCAATCACGAATCTAAGTACGATAAGATAACAAGAAGACTAACAGCTATAAGTCTAACCAACAATAACTACTACAACAACCACAACATCCATAATAATAATACACCAATATCCAAAATAATATACAATACAAGATCTCAATCCAAAACCGGAGACAAATTCGGTGCTAAAGCTAATAAAACAACAAGGTCCTAGTGATCCCGGCTACCAACCCGGAAATAACTCCTAAACTAGAGGGTCCATGTCTGCACCGTCGACAGGCTCAGGTCCATAAAACGTCGGACACCACTCCTCCGGATACTCTGGAAAAATATATCCAGTCAGGACTGGAGCAAGTACATCTCTAACAGCAGTTCCATTTAAATGATAAAAACTATAAAACAGTTATAGCAAGTAGCAAGAAGAATGAAATAAAGTATGGAGCAAGAAATATACATATGTCACTGGTGCATAAGGTAGAGATGCATGGATATCAGAGCAAAATAGTAATAACTGTAAGATACAGGAAATCTAAGCTAAGATAAAGTCCGTGCACATGAACGTGTAGTGAGTCCAGCATGAAAAATATGTAGTGAGTCAAGCCCAGAAATATGTAAGTGAGACAAGTCAAGAAATGCATGAGAGTCCAGACTATAAAGAATGAACTCGGTGTCTTTGAAATACTTATTTCGACATGTAAACGGCTAGGGGTAAGTACGGCTCACCGCGCACTGGGTGCGCGGCTGCTATCATTCCAGATTAGACCAGAGGGAGTGATTCCTGATGATGCCAGATAGGAATGTTTACATGTCTACTCGAGTATTTCCCCGCTCCGACTAATACAAGTGGATCCAAGACCCGACACGCAAATCAAGATGAGTCCAGCCTGAACATGAGTGATGCCTGTAGGTGATGCCAGTAGTGATTCCAGAATAGAGGCCCGAAACATAAAATGTACGTGTCGCAAGTAAATGAATCCAGAAATACCAGTCAGTGTCTCGTGTTATGCCAGAATAATCAGATGATACTATACTAGAAGCTGAATCATAATAATCATCAGATAATGAAAACTATCAGAGAATGTACTCGCCTGACGTCTTGAGCAACTGGTGATCCGAACTGGTGTCGCAAGGACCTAATGCAAAAAGCAAGGTTAAACAGGATTCTAATGAGTTAAACAGACATAAAATAACTAAAAATAGGCTTCTAGGGTCGTTCTAGGTCAAACGGGTCAAACCGGTGAAATCTGGGTCAAAAAGTCAACTCTGGGTCCAAAAAGTCAACTCTGGGTCAAAACTAGGTCAAAAGTTGACTTTGGCGGTCAACCGAGTCAACTACGGTCAAGTCTGGGTCAAACTAGGGTGCTCCTGAAATTCTAGGTCAAACCGGGGTCATTAAGCTAGAAAACTCACAAACTCGCCTCCTTGAGATACCGGGATACCCTCGGTATCCGATACCTCAACCTACGCCATATACCCCGCCTATACCCTCTAAAACCTATGCTAGCACGCGTAAATATATACACATAAGCATATAAAAATCACTCAAATACTATTTCTAGGCTATTGCTCAAAAACCCCGCTCGAAACCCAATACCTTGGTTATCTTAAGGTATTGAGATACCTCGGTATCTCAAGGTATTGAGATACCGCTCTAAACTCAACCCGACTACCCCTCTAGCTAGCTAACTATGCATAAACATATATACCTAGCTATAATCTAGGCTAAAATATATATATATCTAATACATATAGGCATATACCTATATATCTTCATATATACACATACCTTACCTTACCTTACCTTACCTTACCCTCCTCATAATATATAAATATACCTATATCTAGATATCTAAACTATCTACCTAGCTATATGTAGATATCTATATATAAATCTATCTATCTCTCTCTCTAGATATCTATAGATATATATATATATATATATATAGCTATAGGTATATATATATCTATACCTAGGTATACCTATCTAACTATATAACTATCCGTATAGATATCCATCTATCTACCTATCTATGTATCTATCTATCTAGCTAGCTATATAACTATATATCTATCTATCTAACTATCTTTCTATCTAACAATCTATATATCTATCCATCATCTATCTAATTACCTAACTATCATTTATCAACCTAACTATCTATTTAGTTATCAACCTATCTAGTTATCTATCTAACTATCTAACTAGTTATCTATCTATCTATGTTTCTATCTATGTATCTAACTATCTAGTATTTATTTATCTAACTATCTACCTAACTATCTATTTATCTAGCTATCTAACTATCTACTAATATATATCTATCTAGACATCTAATATCCATCTACCAATCTATCTAACTATATATCTATCAAACTACCTCTCCCACGCTCGCTGCTATGCTGTTCAACCTGCTGCTGCTGCTGCTGCTGATGTTCAACCTGCTGCTGCTGCTGATGTTCAACTTGCTGCTGCTGCTGGGCTTCTACATGCTGCTGCTGCTGCAGCTCCCTGCTGCTGCTGGTGTGGTGGCTGCTGCCCCACACAGCAGCAGCTGCTGCTACTGGTTCCAGTCCAGTTCAGCTGCTCCCCCCCCTCACTCTCACACACACACACACGACCACACCTATATATATCTATCACTATATATATATACACATACATATACATACATATATATATATATATATAACTCTATTGATATATATACACACTAACTTATATCTACTAACATATATATATATACACACATATTAACACATATAAACACACACATACTGATACATATAAATACACACACACACATATCTATATATATAAACACATATATATCTATATATATATATATAAACACACATCTATATATACATATACACACTCACACACTCAAACATAAATATGTATCTATATATCCTCACTCACACACACTCACTCACACTAGCACACACCCTCACACACACACTCTCACACACACTAGCACACACTCTCACAAACACACAACCATACAACCACACACATAAACACTCATACATATATATATATACAAATATATATACATATATATATAAACTCATATGTATATACCTATAAACACTCACTCACACTCACACACACTCACCTACACACTCACACAAGCACTCACTCACACACTCACCTACACACTCACACAAGCACTCCCTAACACGCTCACAAACACATAACCACACATATATATATAAATATATATATAAAAACACGCACACAAATATATATATATATACATATATATAAACAAACACAACACACAACACACACAAACCACACGTCCCACTCACGCCCAACGACCCCGACACTCACCAACACCCTAAAATATATATAATATAACTCGAAAACTCTAGCACACACTCTCCGATACTAACCCAACGCGCGCACAAGCCCGAAACGAGGAACCCAAGTCGAAATGGCCGTTCGGTCATTTCGACGAACACGTGGTGCGCGGCTCGGAAAACCTCCTGAAACGCACACCAAACGAACTTGAAATCGGCCCAAAATTTATCCACGCGCTCTACACGATGTCTAGATCCTAGAAAATGTGCTCCCGCATCGATTCTAGGTCCGTGGCGGAAACGTGCACGCACTTAGAATCGGCGACGACGAAAAGCCCCAATTTCGTCCGAAACGCCCGTTTCTCCGCGACACGGCTTCCCGTGTTCGAACGGAGACACGCTCTCACCCTCACGACATCCGACAACGTCTACCTAGGTCCATCTAACCTAGGGCATCACCCAAAATTGGGCCAAATTCGGATTTTACCCGAATTCGACACAAAACCTAATGTCAAAGTCTCTAAACTCAACCAAACTAGTTCCAACTTCCTCCTACGGGTAGGATTAGGGTCTAGGAAGGTTCTACAACACTAATTACACTACACAAAAATAATTAGGAAGGGGAAAGTTAGGTTTTACCTCTTGGGAGTTGAAATCCCGAGGCCAAAGTCTCACAATCCCTAGAAATCACCTCCCTCAAGCTCCAAGCCACCAAATCTAGCTCCCACACTAGATCTAAGCTCCTCACACCTAGGTTAGGTAAAAAGCAAGGTTAGGGTTAGCTTAAGGAAGAAGGAATGGAAGAAGGAAGGAAGAAAAGTGAAGAAAACTCACCTTGGAGAAGGAAGGAAGAAGAAAGAAGAAGTGGAGGAGAAGAAATGAAGAAGAAGAAGTGAAGAAGAAGAAGAAGAAGAACCAAAGGGAGGGGGCTGCTGCTGTCCACGGGTGGAATGGGGTTGGGGGGACCGGCCAAAGCACATAAAAAGGGTCTCCAAAGTCTCCAAATGCCCAAAATGCCCCTACATGACTTGGTTTTGGGTTCCGGGCTCCAAAAGCACTCAAACTAGTTCCAAATCTCTCCAACTAACCTCCTAAAAATAAAATAAATATTCTAAGCCCCAAAATAATTCTCACAAGGGTGTGGGCTGGGTCGGACATGGGTCCACTAGGGTCTGACAGGGGTCCAGGCTAGCCAAAATCCTAAAACATACAATAAAAATATAATACAATCAATAATTAATTATAAATACAATTAATTATAAATAATACACAATTAACTAAATTAAAAATAAAAAAAAATACCCGGCTCTGGAAATGGGGTGGTGACAAGCTGACCCGAGTTTAGTAGCTCCTTAGTATTCTTTTGTACTGGATTTGTCTCCAGCTTATTTGTTAGTATTTCTTTCAGACTCATTGATGTATTATTTTGACTCATGAGTTGTATGTGACTATTCTATTATTTATCTGATTCGTGCTTTTTTCCATCTTAGTTCTGTGATTGAGTATATTGTTATTGTTGGTGGCACATTATATTGCTAGATAGATTACCCAGACAGCGTTCTACCGCCGATTCTGCGGCGTAGGCTGGGCATTGTTTCCGACTTGCATCTTTACATAGGGTGCGGGTCGTGACAGAGGACAAAGTACTCAGAGGAACGTAACAAAGTACAAGAAAACAATAAGCCAGAAGTAAACAGTGTAATAAAACCATAATCCAGGGTAAACTACTATAAACAACTATGTGACATTCAAACGAGAGTATAGACTCATACCCCGGGCTGGTACTAACGGATGATCTCAATGGACACTTCCATAATCTAATAGTATAATCAAGGCTCCATGTGGGGGAACCAGGAGGAAGTTGTACATATATATATATAATACCTTAGATTCCGCATAGGAAATCTAAAGCCTAATACACAATAAATAGTAATAAGTAAAATATGCCCAGAGCACGATGAAGACTCACCCCACCTAATGTAACCTCACATCTCAATCAAGACACACAAGCTCATGATCTCTAACTATCAGCACAAGTCATAGTTAATATGTATAACTACAATTATCACTATAGCATGCATCCAATAGTCCTATCCAGAGTCCAAGTACCACGAACAAGTCGAGAAAGACTCTGCCACATGAATATCGTATCCAGTGTCCTATGGGTGAATGTGCAAATAATGTTTGCACCAACATGGGTTCGTAAAGATGACTCTCTGACTACGCTACTCGACTCTGCAGAGGATGTCGGTACCCGAATCTTGTTCGGACACGAAGTATCGTATGACGGCCCTAGGCTCAATAAGTACATCAAACAAGACACAAAAATATAATATCTAATGCGTAAATAATATCAAATAAATAATTTAGAACTGTAAACATCTTGGCAAGGTACACTTTTCTGGTTCTGCAGTTAGTGGTGGTAAAGATGATCCCGCGTCCACTCCTTCAGGATTCAATTGTCCTATCAATCAATTAATACACTTAAGGGTCCAATCACGAATTCTTGTAATTATAACTTAATTATATAATTTTATTCTTTGTCATGTACAACCAAGTCCAATATTATTCATAACATCTTACTTTACTTTTACAGGGTATCGGAATCTAGTTTTTTGGTTTTTGACTTCCAAAATTTAAGTTTAAGTCCCCAATTAAAGGGTATGAACATAAATCATAATAAATCATATAATATCAATTTAAATATAATTTATATTCATTTTAATAATTAATTTTCAGATTTGACAAAATAATATATTTCGAGATTATGGCTACTTTAGGTTGACTAGTTTTGTCCGAAACTTGTTCTGGACATTGCCAGTCCATTAATATGATTTATATTTATAAAAAAATATTTTATATCATATTATATTCTTATTTAATCTCGAAAAATATTTACCTTTTTATTTCATCCAAAATATCATCTATTTACTAGCAAAACAATACCATAAATCACTCAAAAACCTAGGCTAGTGGCCCTTAATTATAGGGTTCAGATTTGACATTAAAATAACAAAAATAAATTTTAAATACTTGATTGCCCTCAAATAAACACCTATTAAGTCATTTTTAAAAATTAATAACGATTCCTACATGTAATCGCATCACAAAGTCATGTTGCGCGTCGATTATGTATTCTGGCAACTTGATGCTAGTTTGTACATGCAACATTACCAACTTGAGTAATAAAGTATTTTTAATATAAAATTATATTATTTAATTTTTTGAAATTTAATAATAATTATACATATAAATAATTACATCACATCATTCATGCAACCATCTCAACCACGCTATCTAGCTATTCTTGCAACTTGGCCAAGTAGTCTTTGCATCCAATCTTTCCGTCAGCATAAAACATGATTAATTATATAACTATAATATTTATATTCTGAATTAATAAAATATAATTTTCGAAAATTATTTTATATATATTTATCATGGCAATACTCATTGAACCTTGTCTACCATTGGTGCGTCGTGTCCGTGTCATGATTGTTCAATTTTTTTGGAATAGTTTCTACATAGAAATATAGGTTTCTCATGCATGGAGTTATTCCTATTCATCATCTAATATTATCATAAGTTTACTGAATCTTTGGTTCATAGAGAATAGAAAAAATAATCTAAGTTGGAAGACTCACACTTATGTGATTACGACATGGTCCTTTCTCGCGACACGGACCCTTCGTAGCACAAAACGGGCTCCAACCTATATGAAACTTGAGGGAGTGCTTGAGGACTTAACATAAGAGATAAATCTTTAGTTTATAGGTGATTTTGATTGCTATGAGGGGGAGTACAACAGCTACAACCAGCAATAAGTAGTCAGCCTCTAGGGGTGGCTAATCTCTTGCTCTAGGGCTTGTCAGCTTGTGGGGGATGAAGTGGAGGTTGTGAAGGAGTGGAAAGAAAGTGGAGAAGGAGAGGGAGAGGCTGAAGTGGTCATGGAAGAGAGGAGGGAGGATATAGGGACGGCCACAAAGTGGGAAGTAGATGTTAGGGTTAGGGTTTATGAGGAGGATGCCTTATATAGATGTTTGTTGGGCCCATGGTAGGGTTTTGATGGGCTTTAACTTTTGGTTCAGACCTAAGAGATTTGGTTTAGACCTTATTAAGGCTTTGAGTGCACTTGGGTCTAGTTGTGTGGGCATTGGTTTAGTTTGAGTGCAAGTGAATAAGAAGGTTCACTAACGGTACTTCAATTAAGTCGTTTGTTGCGCTATTGGGTTCTGCATGTGCGAGAGTTTAAGTGTGGAATATATATATATATATATATATATATATATATATATATATATATATATATTGGGAGATGAGTGTGGGGTAATGTACATGTGTCATGAGAATTGGTTTGAGAGCCCGAGTAGGATATTTGGGCTCGGTTGGGTTCAACTAGCCAAATAAGGATAATTTTACAATGTCAATAGTTGTAGATGTTTGTCAATATTTTTGGAGCATGGGGGAGATTAAATTAATGCAATACACATGTTCCAACTATATTAGACTCAATCAAAATTAATATTATAAATTTTGTTGGAAGGAAAAAGGACGTGCATTGCTCAAAATATCAAAGCCATGGCAAAGTGTCATATATATTTAAAAAAATTAGAAATTAATTCTTTAAATCTATGTAATTAAACAAAATGATAAAAATAATTACAAATTATCCCTATTCCAAAATGAGAGGGCTTACAATCTACCCACCTTAAAAGAATTTCGTCCTCAAAATTTAAGATCTTCAATAATATATATATATATATATATATATATATATATATATATATATATATATATATATATATATATATATATATATATATATATATATTTTCCATTAAAATTCAATAAATATAATCATGAAGTCAAATCGCGTTTGTTATTTAACAAAGTCCTCAAAATTTACTTCATCCTCACAGCTTAAAATTTTAAAGTAAATATTTGAAATTCGAATTTATCTTCAAAATTTTAAAACCTAATAAAATTTTCTTTTAAAATCAGATTCTCAAGTCGTAACTCTTAATTACAATCTAATATTATTTTCTCAAAAATTTAAATCTTATTTATAACAGTCTTCAAATTTTAATAATTCAATCCTTCAAATTTAATTTCAGAAAAAAATTTAATATTGGATTTGATTTTTTAAGTTTGGCATCTCATATTGTAGTCATTTCTCAAAATTTTCTAATAATTCGATTTGTCCCTATAGCCATAATTTGTCTTGTCCTCACTACCATTACGTATATAAGAATTTTTGGTATTTAAATTAATGGTCATCCTCAAACATCAGTTAATGAGTCAATCCTAAAAATTTAAAACTTAAAAACAATCCTAAATTTAAATCCTACTAATGCATATCAAATAAATAAATTTAAAAATTCAAAGTCTCAACATCAAAATTTGAATTTGAAATCTACTCATAATATTATCTCTAAAAAAAACCTTTAAATTTTGAATTCAAATTAAGTTCTTAAAAGTCAATTCTATAAGTGATAAAGTCAATCTTTATATTGTTATTCCTTTAGTATAATCCAACCCATAAATCAATTATCAATATTATATTAAACTCCTAACACTCAAAATCCTAAACATTATCCTCGAATTCCTTGAATTTTATTGCAAACTTCTAATTAAAGTTTAAAATTAAATATTCAAAATTTAACCACTTCAAGATTTAAACTCCTCAAATTTAAATTAAACTCAATTCTCACCTTTAAAATTTATTATTATTCTACTCATTCAATTTTTTTTTAAAATTCTCAGAATTAAATCCGTAAGATCCCAAGTCCTCAAATTCTTAAACTTGTGTTTAATTCAAATCTTTAAAATATAATTTGAATCCATATCTTGTAGTCCACTATCTATGATGTTAATCTTCTTAATTTTCTTAAAATTTAAATTTAATAACCCAATACTCAAAATTTTAAATCCAATCTTCAAAATTCTATTCTCTAAATTTAAATTTTAAAATTTAAACTCTGCTAGATTTAAGCCCTTCAAATTTAAAGATAAATCAAATACATTATATCATGGCCTTTCCAGAATTTTAAATTCAATCTTACCATAATAACTCAATTAATTTACCCTTTATATCATCATTAAACCGAGCAATCATAAAGCTACCCAACAAAATAATTCATATATGATATATCTAATTCTAACCAACCTTCTATGATCAAATCAAATCCCCAAAATTTATAATCTTTAATATAATATATCTTTATCTCATCAAATCTTAAAACTTAATTTAATTCTATCTATTCTTAAAATTTAAATCCAATCACAAGATTTAAAATAATCTCATCTAAAATTTTGAATTTCAAAAATTGTTCCATCAAATTTTACTCCCCTATATTTTTTCTTTATATAATCAACCACAATTTTTACACAATAAATCTTTACTTACCTTCAATTCAATAATTATCGCAAAACTTATTCAAATTCACTAAATATAATTTACCTCTAAAATTTTCTCAAGAAAATATAAATCTATTTTATCAAACTCTTCTCAAAGTTTAAATTCTATCATTTAAAATTTTCAATTTAATTCAAATTTCTCAAAACTTTATTTAATAATTCAATCTTAATCATTCAAGTTTAAATCCAATCCTCTAATTTAAAAATAACCATTGCATAATCCTCTAATTTAAATACAACCATTGCATATTTTTTTGAATAAATTTTAATTCAAATTTTCTTCCACAAAATTTGAATTTGAAACTATTATCGGATTTTTTCCTTTATATTTTCATTTTTCACACAACACTCAAACAATAAAATAATTATGAAATCTTCAAATTGAGATTCACCAATGCGCCACCTTTTCATATCATAAAATTCTCAAATTTAGCTTCCAAGTCAAATCTTATCAAAATCTTCAAACTTACACCCCAAAAAATTTAAATGCCTCAAGATTCTTAAAATCTAAATTTAAATTCATCACATAATCTCTTTTAAATTTAAACCCAAATCCAATCATATCGTAATCTTCAAAACTTATGGTTTAACAAATCGTCAATGTTGTCATATCAAATTCTCAACCCTTTATTTAAATTAATGTTTATCCTTAAAAATTTAAACTCGACAATATTTAAATTCATCCAAAATATTTTAATTTAAAATTTTAAATCTATTACATCATAATCGCCTTAAAATTTTAAATTAAATAAATCTCTAGCTCCTTATCACATTATTTTTTCTCTCAATTCAAAATGAAATACCCCTTTTTTATCACATAGAAGTTTAAGCATCAAGGCACCAAAATTTGATAATTATTATTTTCATCAATTGATTAATCTCCAAATTAATTCACTAGTCGAGAAGTCTACCCACCTTAGATCAAACCATCTTATCAAAATATAATATTATATCCTAAAATAAAATCACTCACATAGATCTAAAAGGTTTATCTAATAATAACACATCACTTCTAATCTAGAAAATTGATAGAGTCCATCTTGTTTTAGGTTCCTGCTGGTAATGTCTTAATCTATTCTCACTCTAATAACTAGATATTATCTACTATAATCTTCACTACTCAGGTAACCATGCATCTACTTACAAATAATCTATAAAATATGTCTTCTTTGTTTTGACGAAAATCTTCTCCTTGGGAGATCACCGCACACGAGTGTTCGTCTCTCCGAGTTAGAGAAAAACAAGAATCAAAGAATAAGAGTTTCAAGAAAGTATCGATGATTATAATTTTGAGGTTCAAGGACGATATTAGAAATCAAAGAAAGTTCCAATAGAAATTATGGATTAAGATCCTAACATCCTTATCCAAACTACAGGCTCGCTTGGCACAATATCGTAACCAAAATAATATGCTCTGACCTGTATGGGCCACCACAAAAATATGTCGTATCCCAGTCCCAAAATACGTAAGACTAAGAATACGTAACATGCCAGCTACGCATTCGACCAGACTCTGGTCCGACCCGAATACGTATAAGCTGTATAATAAGCACTACCAAAAAAAGTCAAATTAGCGACGTCTAAAAACGTCGCTAAATAACAATAAATCGTCGCTAATTAGGTTTAGCGACGTAATTAGCGACGTTTTAAATCAGTCGAAAAACTCCAAGTCGCTAAAACCAAAAACGTCGCTAAACGTCGCTATGCCGACATTTTTTAGCGACTTTAATGTGTCGCTAAATTTAGCTACGTGTTGCGACGCCAAGTCACTAAATAGCGACGTTTATAAAAGTCGCTAAACGTCGCTGATTAGCGACATTTTTTGCGATGTTACACCGACGTCTTTAATGACCTGGCTATACTGCCATGTCAGCAATTGGCGACGTTTAGCGACGACTTTAGCAACGTCATTAGCGACGAACTTAGCGATGTTTTTTAGCGTCGCTGAGTAGCGACGTAATTAGCGACGTAAATTAACGTTGCTAAGCGTCGCTACACGTCGCTAATAACGTCGCTAATTTTAAAAAATAAATAAATTTTTTTTTCCAGAATCAAACATTGGTGATTTCCTGCAGTTTTACATCATCTTCATCATACACACCAACATGATTCAATCTAGTTAACTATATAATCCAATTAAATTAAAGACCACAAGAAGTATCAATCCAATTAAATGTGGATAACTATATAATCCAATTAAATTAAAGACCACAAGAAGTATCAATCCAATTAAATGTGGATAACTATATAATCCAATTAAATTAACTAAAAAATTAAAGACCACAAGAAGCATCATACATCATGTCTATTGTTGAAGTACCAATAATTCATAAATAATAATAAAAATAACTAGACTACTACGGATCATATACCATGAAGGACTTGATGCTCAATAATTCATAATTAAAGACCACAAGAAGCATCATACACCATGAAGGACTTGATGCTCAATAATCTTGTAACCACCTCCAACGGTGAATGGTCCTCACAATAAGGATATAGTGGAGTCCTTGCATTCTCAAGCAACTCCATAAACTTTGCAGCATCGGCATTCGGTGCCTCCTCAGCTGCATCATAATTGTCTGGATTGAAACTAGGTCCTGCCGCATCATAATTGTCAGGATTGAAACTAGGCCCCGCCGCATCATAAACCATGTTCACCAACCCGTCGTCGTAAGCATCGTGGTCTTGGACATCCATATACGGCTCCACATAGGGCTCCGACTCTGATGCTAGAGATACAAGTTCTCCGTGCGCGGTCCACTGATAGTAATTCGGCGTAAAGCCCTTAGAGTATAAATGATATGTAACTTCCACTTATGGATGATATTTCCTGTTGCGACATCTCACACATGGACACTTAATTTTGGTACCGTCCATGTACTGAGGGAACGTCTTGGCGAACTGCAGGAACTGCTGTATACCCTCAATGAATTCATCCCGCACACCGCACATGTCATCAGGATGACGGTTGTACATCCACGAACGATGACGCAGATAGTAATTCATATCCATTTCTAGATACTTCTGCAAAATTGACAGTATGTATCATATAAATCATTACATGCAAAATTAACTTCTGTGTCTGTGTCAGTGTCCGTTATGGGAAAAGCAGTATATATATATATATATATATATATATATATATATAACATTATCCAAATAATATCTTAATACCACTTTACTACTATACCTTAACCCACTTCTGTGTCAGTGTCCGGATTTTAGTGTAGTAGGCTCCAGCCGAAGCCAATAAGTTTCTTGAGATGCATGTCCTTAATGATGCATGCTGCGATGATATCTTTGCTCCATTAGAGGCTCTTCATACTGCTAGCTAGTGATTTCAGTAAGTGTTGAAATTAATCCTTTATTTATTTAAGCTGATTTGTAAGTTTCGTTTAGCTAATTCAACTGTTATAGTCATATTATTTAGACCATTAGGCACTTCTTAAAACTGGCAGTAGGGTGAGGAACTGAGATACATAACTCCGCAGTACTTTGCTTTCGGCAATTAACCCCTATATATATTGGGAGTGGAACGAGGAAGTAGCTAGAGCTTAAAATTCTTGGGGCACAATTAAGGACGGTTGCTTAGATCATACACTTCCTGGTCGAATAATTGGCGTTCTAATTAATTTGATCACATGATCAGTTGTTGTACGAATATTCAGGAATTAGTTCTAATTTGTTCACCCAATGTACGTAGTCATGACATATGAACATGGATTCAATAATAGCCATCATTTCTTCCCCTCCTCCATTGGACCAATGAATAGTAACCACAAAATCAAACAATTAGTATGTATGTATGTATGTATGTATGTATATATATATATATATATATATATATATATATATATATTGCAAAAGTGCAAATAAATACACTTATGTTCTTTCTTTCTTATTCATCGATCCATATTATTTATTTATTTTATACTTGAAAGAAGAAATTAAAATCTGATCTCTACATGATCGCACATGCATGAACATTATCAAAAAACCTAACCCTAACCCTAACCCTAACCCTAACCCTAACCCCATGTCAAAAAACCTAACCCTAACCCTAACCCTAACCCTAACCCCATGTCAAAAAACCTAACCCTAACCCTAACCCTAACCCTAGGTCCAGATCAGTGTCTGTGTCAGTGTGTGTGTGTGCCGTGTCTGTGTCTGTGTCAGTGTGTGTGTCGTGTTTGTGTCAATGTCACATGTGTCCTGTGTGAGAGAGAGAGAGAGAGAGAGAGAGAGTATACCTTGCCGGAGTAGTCGCGGTCGACGGAGCTGGGGGGGGGGAATTTGTTTTCGAATCGAAATTTCAACTGACGGGGAAAAATGAAACCGACCCCTAATTAACCAAATTTTAGCGACGTTTAGCGACGTCCAATAAAAAATGTCGCTAAATTAAATATTTGCGACGTAAAGGACGTCGCTAAACACGTTGCTAAATATTTTGAGTTTAAATGTCGCTATATACGTCGCTAAACGTCGCTAAATTAGACATATTAGCGACGTTTAGCGACCTTAATTGAACTTATAGCGACTTATCTTTTAAAATCGTATTAAAAGTCGCTAATCGTCGCTAAATGTCACCATTTAGCGACGTCTAGCGACGTGTTTATAATGAGTCGCTAATATATATATTATTAGCGACGTTTCTTTTGACGTCGCTAAAATACGTCGCTAATCCCGCTTTTTCTAGTAGTGAAGGATAACTATCTAAGAATTAAAAAAAATATCTTTGTCACAATCCACATAAAGAACAAAATATCAAGAATGAACTACATGTGCTAAAATTGGCCGCCCAATAACACATAAGCTCGAATAGACTCGAGAAAGAAATATGAGTCTATAAAAACTAGGCTACATCAGCAGATAAATAAATAATATGAATAAATAACCATAACTCTAGTATAAATGATATAAGTACCTGGCACCAATGTCCGTATAACAAGCAACACACATCAGCAACTCCAAAGGCTCCATAATCGTCTATGCTGCAAAAACTGGCAGGGGACCAGGTCCTCAGAGGGACTTAACAAGGTACAAGAAAACAACAAGCCAGAAGTAAACAGTGTAATAAAACCATAATCCTGGGTAAACTACTGTAACCAACTATGTGATATACAAACGAGAGTATAGACTCGTACCCCGGGCTGCCACTCATGGAAGATCTCAAGGGATACTTTCGTAATCTAAGAGTAAACTCAAGACTCTATGTGGGGGAACCAGGAGGAAGCTATACATATATATATATATAATACCTTAGATTCCACATAGGGAACCTAAAGCCTAATACACAATAAATAGTAATAAGTAAAATATGCCCAGAGCACGATGAAGACTCTCCCCACCCAATGTATCCTCACATCTCAATCAAGAAACGCAAGCTCATGACCTCTAATTATCAGCACACATCATAGGTAATATGTATAACTATAATTATCACTATGGCAAGCATCCTGTAGTCCTATCCATAGTCCAAGTACTACGAACAAGTTGAGAAAGACTCTGTCACATGAATATCGTGTCCAGTGTCCTATGGGTGGATGTGCAAATAATGTTTGCACCAATATGGGTTCGTAAAGATGACTCCCTCACTACGCTACTCGACTCTGCAGAGGATGTCGGTACCCGAATCTTGTTCGGACATAAAGTATCGTATGAAGGCCCTAGTCTCAACAAGTACATTAACCAAGACACACAAATATAATATCTAATACATAAATAATATTAAATAAATAATTTAGAACTGTAAATATCTTGGCAAGGTACACTTACCTGGTTCTGCAGTCAGTGGTGATAAAGATGATCTTGCGCCCACTCCTTCAGGATTCAATTGACCTATCAATCAATTAATACGCTTAAGGCTCCAATCACGAATTCTTTTAATTATAATTTAATTATATAATTTTATTCTTTTTTATGTACAACCAAGTCCAATATTATTCCTAACATCTTACTTTACTTTAATTGGGTATCGGAACCTAGTTTCTTGGTTTTTGGCTTCCAAAATTTAAGTTTAAGTCCCCAATTAAAGGACTTTAACATAAATCATAATAAATCATATAATATCGATTTAAATAAATTTTATATTCATTTTAATAATTAATTTACAGATTAGATAAAATAACATATTTCGAGATTATGGATACTTTAGGTTGACTAGTTTTTTTCGAAACTTGTTCTGGACATTGCCAGTCCATTAGTATGGTATATATTTATAAAAAAATATTTTATATTATATTATATTTTGATTTAATCTCAGAAAATATTTACCTCTTTATTACATCCAAAATATTCTCTATTTACTAGCAAAATAATGTCACAAATCACCCAAAAACCTAGGCTGACCCTTAACTATAGGATTCAGATTTGACATTAAAATAACAGAAAATAATTTTAAAATACTTGTTTCCATCAAATAAACACCTATTAATTCAGTTTTAAAAATTAATAACGATTCCCACAAGTAATCGCATCACAAAGTCATGTTGTGCGTCGACAATGTATTCTAGCAACTTGATGCTAGTTTGTACATGCAATATTACCAACTTGAGTAATAAAGTATTTTTAATATAAAATTATATTATTATTTTTCTAAAATTTAATAATAATTATATATAAATAATTATATCACATCATTCATGCAACCATCTCAACTGCGCTATCTAGCTATTCTTGCAACTTGGCCAAGTAGTCTTTGCATCCGATCTTTCTGTCAGTATAAAACATGATTAATTATATAATTATAATATTTATATTCTGAATTAATAACATATAATTTTTGGAATTATTTTATATATATTTATCATGGCAATATTTATTGAACCTTGTCTACCATTGGTACTTCGTGTCCGTGTCATGATTGTTCAATTTTCTTGGAATAGTTTCTACATAGAAATACATGTTTCTCATGCATGAAGTTATTCCTACTCATCATCTAATATTATCATAAGTTTACACAATCTTCGGTTCATGGAGAATAGAAAAAAGAATATAAGTTGGAAGACTTACCCGTATGTGATTACGACGTGGTCATTTCTCGCGACACAGACCCATCGGAGCACCAAACGGACTCCAACCTACACAAAACTTGAGAGAGTGCTTGGAAGCTTAACATAAGAGGTAAATATTTTGTTTAGAGGTGATTTTGAGGGATTTGAGGGGGTGGACAGCAGCTGCAACAAGCAACAAGTAGTCGGCCTCTAGGGGTGGCTAATCTCTTGCTCTAGGGCTTGTCACCTCGTGGGGGATGAAGTGGAGGTTGGGAAGGAGTGAAACGAAAGTGGATAAGGAGAGGGAGAGGATGTAGTGGTCATGGAAGAGAGGAGAGAGGATATAGGGGCAGCCACAAAGAGGGAGTAGATGTTAGGGTTAGGATTTGTGAGGATGATGCCTTATATAGATATTTGTTGGGCCCATGGTGGGATTTTGATGGGATTTAACCTTTGATTCAGACCTAAAGGATTTTTTTAGAACTTATTAAGGCTTTGGGTGCACTTGGGTCTAGTTGTGTGGGTATTGGTTTAGTTTGAGTGCCAGTGAACAAGAATGTTCACTAACGGTACTTCAATTAAGTCGTTTGTTGCATTATTAGGTTGTTGTGCATGTACGAGAGTTTAAGTATGGAAAAATATATATATAAATAATAGAGGATGAGTGTGGGGTAGTTTACATGTCTCATGAGAATTGGTTTGAGAGCCCGAGTAGGGTATTTGGGCTCGGTTAGGTTCAACTAGCCAAATAAGGATAATTTGATAATGTCAATGGTTGTAGATGTTTGTCAATATTTTTGGAGCATGGGAGAGATCAAATTAATGCAACACACATATTTTAACTATATTAGACTCAATCAAGATTAATATTATAAATTTTGTTGGAAGAAAAATGGTCGTGCATTGCTCAAAATATCAAAGCCATGGAAAAGTGTCATATATATAAAAAGGATTTTAGAAATTAATTATTTAAATCTATCTAATTATACAAAATAAAAATAATAATTATAAATTACCAAATTAACCCTATTCTAAAATGAGGTCGCTTACAATCTATCCACCTTAAAAAAATTTTGTCCTCAAAATTTAAGATCTTCAATAACACACACACACACACACACACACACACACACACACACACATATATATATATATATATATATATATATATATATATATATATTTTTCTCTATTAAAATTCAATTAATATAATCATGAAGTGAAATTGCTTTTATTATTTAACAAAGTCCTCAAAATTTACTTCATCCTCACAGCTTAAAATTTTAAAAAAAATCTTTGAAATTCGAATTTATCTTCAAAATTTTAAAATCCAATATATATATTTTTTAAAATCAGATTCTCAAGTCGTAACTCTTAGATACAATCTAACATTATTTTCTCAAAAATTTAAATCTCATTTATAACAGTATTCAAAATTTTAATAATTTAATCCTTCAAATTTAATTCCATAAAAAAATTTAATATTGGATTTGATTTTTTTAGTTTGGCATCTCATATTATAGTCATTTCTCAAAATTTCCTAATAATTCGATTTGTCCTTATAGTCGTCTTGTCCTCACTGCCATTACGTATATAAGAATTTTCGATATTTAAATTAATGGTCATCCTCAAACATCAGTTAATGAGTCAATTCTAAAAATTTAAAAGTTAAAAATAATCCTCAATTTAATTCCTACTAATGCATATCTCATGAATAAATTTAAAAATTCAAAGTCTCATCATCAAAATTTGAATTTGAAATCTATTTCATCAATCTTATCTCTAAAAAAAAATTCTTTAATTTTGAATTCAAATTATGTTCTTAAAAGTCAATTCTATAAGTGATAAAGTCAATCTTTATATTATTATTCCTTTAGTATAATCTAACCCATAAATCAATTCTCAATATTATATTGAACTCCTAACATTCAAAACCCTCAACATTATCTTTGAATTCCTTAAATTTTATCTCAAACTTCTAATTAAATTTTAAAATTAAATCTTTGAAATTTAACTACTTCAAGATGTAAACTCCTTAAATTTAAATTAAAATCAATTCTCACCTTTAAAATTTATTTTTATTTTACTCATTCAATTTTTTTTGTAAAATTTTTAAAATTAAATCCATAAGATCCCAAGTCCTCAAATTCTTAAAATTGTGTTTAATTCAAATCTTCAAAATATAATTTGAATCAAAATCTTGTAGTCCACTATCTATGATGTTAATCTTCTTAATTTCCTTAAAATTTAAATTTAATAACCCAATACTCAAAATTTTAAATCCAATCTCCAAAATTCTATTCTCCAAATTTAAATTCCAAAATTTTAACTCTGCTAGATTTAAGCCCTTCAAATTTAAAGAGAAATCAAGTCCATTATATCATGGCCTTTCCAAAATTTAAAATTCAATCTTACCATATAATACATTTAAATTCCATCCTCAAAGTGGTCTCATTTCAAAATTTTAAAATTCAATTATCAAATAGTCTTCTCCTCAATTCCTCAAATTTTTGAATGAATTTTTTTTCTTTCCAAATTTATAATACCCATAACTCAATCAATTTACCCTCTATATCATCATTAAACCTAGCAATCATAAAGCTACCCAACAAAATAATTCATATATGACATATCTAATTCTAACCAACCTTCTAAATCAAATCAAATCTCCAAAATTTATAATATTTAATACAATATATCTTTATCTCATCAAATCTCAAAACTTAATTTAATTTTATCTATTTTTAAAATTTAAATCCAATCACAAGATTTAAAATAATCTCATATAAAATTTTGAATTCCAAAATTTTTCCATCAAATTTTACTCCTCTATATATATTTTAATATAATTAACCATAATTTCTGCACAATAAATTTTTACTTACCTTCAATTCGATAATTATCATAAAACTTACTCAAATTCACCAAATATTATTTAGCCTCTAAAATTTTCTCAAGAAAATATAAATATATTTTATCAAACTCTTCTCAAAGTTCTAAAAGTTCAAATTCTATCATTTAAAATTTTTAAATTAAATCAAATTTCTCAAAACTTTATTTAATAACTCAATCTCAATCATTCAAGTTTAAATCCAATCCTCTAATTTAAATACAACCATTGTATATTCCCTTGAATAAATTTTAATTCAAATTCTCTTCCACAAAATTTGAATTTGAAACTATTATCCGATTTTTTTTCTTTATATTGTCATTTTCCACACAATACTCAAACAATAAAATAATTACGAAATCTTTAAATTGAGATTCACCATTGCACCGCCTCTTCATATCCTAAAATTTTCAAATTTAGATTCCAAGTCAGATCTTATCAAAAATCTTTAAACTTAAACCCCACAAATTTAAATGCCTCAATATTCTTAAAATCTAAATTTAAATTTATGACATAATCTCTTTTAAATTTAAACACAAATCCGATCATATCATAATCTTCAAAACTTATGGTTTAACAAAATCGTCAATGCTGTCATATCATATTCTCAACCCTTTAATTAAATTAATGTTTAACCTTAAAAATTTAAACTCCACAATATTTAAATTCATCCAAAATATTTTAATTTAAAATTTTAAATCTATTACATCATAATCGCTTTAAATTTTTAAATTAAGTAAATCTCTAGCTCCTTATCTCATCATTTTTTTCTCTCAATTCAAAATAAAATACCCCCTTTTTATCACATAGAAGTTTAAGCATCAAAGCACCAAAATTTGATAATTATTATCTTCATCAATTGATTAACCTTCAAATCAATTCACTAGTTGAGAAGCCTATCCACCTTAGATCAAACAATATTATCAAAACATAATATTATATCCTAAAATAAAATCACTCTCATATATCTAAAAGGTTTATCTAATAATAACTCATCACTTCTAATCTAGGCAATTGATAGAGTTCATCTTGTTTTAGGTTCCTGTTGGTAATATCTTAATCTATTCTCACTCTAATATCTAGATATTTTCTACCATAATCTTCACTACTCAGGTAACCATCTACTTACAAATAATGTATCAAATACGTCTTCTTCGTCTTGACAAAAATCTTCTCCTGGGGAGATCATTGCGCACGAGTGTTCGTCTCTCCGAGTTAGAGAAAAACAAAAATCAAAGAATAAGAGTTTCAAGAAAGTATGGATGATTACAATTTCGAGGTTCAAGGACGATATTAGAAATCAAAGGAAGTTCCAATAGAAATTATGGATTAAGATTCTAACAACCTTATCCAAACTGCAGGCTCGCTCGGCATAATAACGTATCTGAAATAATATCCTCTGACCTGCATGGGCCACCACAAAAATATGTTACACCCCAGTCCCAAAATACGTAGGATTAGGAATATGTAACATGCCAGCTACGCATTCGACCAGACTCTGGTCCGGCCCGAATACGTATAAGCTGTATAATAAGGGTAACTATCTAATAATAATGAAAATATCTATGTCACAATCCACAAAAAGAACAAAATATCAAGAATGAACTACATGTGCTAAAGTCGGTCGCCCAGTAACACATAAGCTCGAATAGACTCGAGAAAGAAATATGAGTCTATAAAAACTAGGCTACATCAGAAGATGAATAAATAACCATAACTTCGGTAGAAATAATATAAGTACCTGGCACTAATGCCCGCATGACAAACAACACACATCAGCAACTCCAAAGCTCCATAATCATCTATGCTGCAAAAACTAGCTGGGATCAGGTCCTCAGAGGGACGTAACAAGGTACAAGAAAATAATAAGCCATAGGTAAACAATGTAATAAACCATAATCCATGGTAAACTACTATAACCAACTATGTGACATACAAACGAGAGTATAGACTCGTACCCTAGGCTGGTACTCACGAAAGATCTCAAGGGACACTTATGTAATCTAATAGTACACTCAAGGCTCAGTGTGGGGGAACTAGGAGAAAGCTGTATATATATATATATATATATATTTATATATATATATATATATATATATATATATATATATATATATATATATATATATATATATATATAATACCTTAGATTTCTTATAGGGAACCTAAAGCCTAGTACACAATAAATAGTAATAAGTAAAATATGTCCAGAGCACGATGAAGACTTTCCCCACCCAATGTAACCTCACGTCTTAATCAAGACACGCAATCTCATGACCTCTAACTATCAGCATAAGTCATAGTTAATATGTATAACTATAATTATTACTATAGCATGCATCCTGTAGTCCTTTCTAGAGTCCAAGTACCATGAACAAGTCGAGAAAGACTCTGCCACATGAATATCGTGTCCAGTGTCCTATGGGTGGATATGCAAATAATGTTTGCACCAATATTGGTTTGTAAAAGGATGACTCTCTGACTACGCTACTCGACTCCGCAGAGGATGTCGGTACCCGAATCTTGTTCGGACACAAAGTATCGTATGACGGCCCTAGGCTCAACAAGTACATCAACCAAGCCACAAAAATATAATATCTAATGCATAAATAATATCAAATAAATATTTTGGAATTTTAAATATCTCGACAAGGTACATTTGTCTGGTTCTGCAGTCAGTGTTGGTAAAGATGATCCCGCGTCCACTCCTTCATGATTCAATTGACCTATCAATCAATTAATATGCTTAAGGGTCCAATCATAAATTCTTGTAATTATAACTTAATTATATAATTTTATTCTTTGCCATGTACAACCAAGTCCAATATTATTCCTAACATCTTACTTTACTTTTATAGGGTATCGGAACCTAGTTTCTTGGTTTTTGACTTCCAAAATTTAAGTTTAAGTCCCCAATTAAAGGACATGAACATAAATCATAATAAATTATATAATATCGATTTAAATAAATTTTATGTTTATTTTAATAATTAATTTCCAGATTGGACAAAATAATATATTTCGAGATTATGGATACTTTAGGTTGACTAGTTTTTTTCGAAACTTGTTCTGGACATTACCAGTCCATTAGTATGGTTTATATTTATAAAAAATATTTTATATTATATTATATTCTGGTTTAATCTCAAAAAATATTTATCTCTTTATTACATCCAAAACATTCTCTATTTAGTAGCAAAATAATGTCACAAATCACCCGAAAACCTAGGCTAGTGACCCTTAATTATAGGATTCAGATTTGACATTAAAATAACAAAAAATAATTTTAAAATACTTAATTTTCATAAAATAAACACCTATTAAATCAGTTTTAAAAATTAATAACGATTTCCATAAGTAATCGCATCACAAAGTTATGTTGCGCGTCGACTATGTATTCCAGAAACTTGATGCTAGTTTGTACATGTAATATTACCAACTTGAGTAATAAAGAATTTTTAATATTAAATTATATTATTTAATTTTCTAAAATTTAATAATAATTATATTTATAAATAATTATATCACATCATTCATGCAACCATCTCAACTACGCTATCTAGCAATTCTTGCAACTTGGCCAAGTAGTATTTGCATCCAATCTTTCCGTCAGCATAAAATATAATTATAATATTTATATTCTCAATTAATAACATATAATTTTTTTAGAATTATTTTATATATATTTATCATGGCAATACTCATTGAACCTTGTCTACCATTGGTACATCGTGTCCGTGTCATGATTGTTCGATTTTCTTGGAATAGTTTCTACATAAAAATATAGATTTCTCATGCATAGATTTATTCCTACTCATCATCTAATATTATTATAAGTTTACACAATCTTTGGTTCATGGAGAATAGAAAAAAGAATCTAAGTTGGAAGACTTAACCCGTGTGTGATTACGGCGTGGTCCTTTCTCGCGATACGGACCCTTCGGAGCACCAAACGGACTCCAACCTACACGAAACATGAGGGAGTGCTTGGGGACTTCAGATAGGAGGTAAATATTTGGTTTATAGGTGATTTTGAGGGCTGTGAGAGGGCAGACAATATCTGCAACAAGCAGCAAGTAGTCGGCCTCTAGGGGTGGCTAATCTCTTGCTTTAGGGCTTGTCAGCTTGTGGGGGATAAAGTGGAGGTTGGGAAGGAGTAGAAAGGAAGTGGAGAAGGAGAGGGAGAGGCTGAAGTAGTCATGGAAGAGAGAAGGGAGGATATAGGGGCGGCCACAAAGAGGGAAGTAGATATTAGGGTTAGGGTCTGTGAGGAGGATGCCTTATATAGATATTTGTTGGGCCCATGGTGGGGTTTTGATGGTCTTTAAAGTTTGGTTCAGACCTAAAGGATTTGGTTTAGAACTTATTAAGGATTTGGATGCACTTGGGTCTAGTTGTGTGGGTATTGGTTTAGTTTGAGTGCAAGTTAACAAGAAGGTTCACTAACGGTACTTCAATTAAGTCGTTTGTTGCGTTATTGGGTTATTGTGTATATGCGAGAATTTAAGTGTGAAAAAATATATATATATATACAAATAATGGGGGATGAGTGTGGGGTAGTGTACATGTCTCATGAGAATTGGTTTGAGAGCCCGAGTAGGGTATTTGGGCTTGGTTGGGTTCAACTAGCCAAATAAGGATAATTACAATATCAATGGTTGTAGATGTTTGTTATTATTTTTGGAGCATGGGGGAGATTAAATTAATGAAACACACATGTTCCAACTATATTAGAATCAATCAAGATTAATATTATAAATTTTGTTGGAAGAAAAAAGGTCGTGCATTGCTCAAAATATCAAAGCCAGGGCAAAGTGTCATATATATTAAAAAAGTTTTTAGAAATTAATTCTGTAAATCTATCTAATTAAAAAAATAATAAAAATAACTATAAATTACCAAATTACCCCTATTCCAAAATGAGGGGTCTTACACAACAATTTCTACAAGTTGCTGATTCTGAACTCCATGGAAAGGTCGTCTGGGAGGCACTAGAAAAGCATTACAAGGCGGATGAGAGCCGCAAAAAGATTTATGTGACCGAAAAGGTCTGAAAGATCTAATTTGAGGACGACAAGACGATGTTAGCTCAAGTCAAGAAATTTCTCAAGATGCGTCAAAAACTTGAAGATGATGGCATACCCATGGTCGACGCTTTCTTCATGGGAGGTATTGTTGCCAAGATCCCACCTAGATAGAACAACTTTATCTCGGACAAGCACCAAAAGAAGATAGAGGTCAACCTTGATCAACTACTGCATAACATCCATATTAAAGATGAGTTACAGGCTCAAAATAAAGTGGGCACGCTGTCCAAGCAGTTCGCAAATGGCCAACCTGGTGCATGCTGGTGACTCCAAGGGAAAGAAGAAGGCTTCTTATCACAAGAAGAATGACTTCAACCATCTCAAGGTGAAGTTGGCTTCGTTTAAGCCAAAGTCAAAGCCCAAGCCCAAGTAAAATATGACTTGTTTCAACTGTGGCAAGAAGGGTCACTACCAAAAAGAGTGCTGATCCAAGCCCAAACAGATAGAGCAATGTGAGCCTAATAAGGTTGCTATAATTACGCAAGTTGTCACGACTGATGTCGACACTGACTGGGGGTGGACACTAGCACATCCTGCTATGTTTGCTCAAAGAATGAGTTGTTCACCATATAAAAACCTACATCTGAGAAGGTTATGGTGGCGAACCAGGCACAAGCTAAAGTACGAGAGATCGAAAAGGTGTTACTGAATCTAACATCGGAGAAAGTCGCTTATGCTTCAGGATGTGAAGCATGTACCGGTGATTGCCAAGAACCTGGTCTCAGGAAGCCTGCTCTGTAACGCAGGCTGGAGGATGGATATCAATGCTGGGCAGATGGTGATATCCTATAAAGAAACATACTTTGAAAAAGTATTTTTTACCGAAGGGATGTTTAAACTTCAACTTGTAACTCCTGCCAATAACATTAATGCAGCCTCTTTTTCTGGTTATACTCTTGAGTTATGGCATAATAAACTAGGACATATTCATTGTAAAAGAATAAATAAGATGTCTAGTCTAGAACTTATCTCCAAATATGAAGGTAAGGGGGTGGAGAAGTGTGAGGTCTGTGCGTAAACAATGATCACAAGAAAATCATTCAAGTGGGTTAACCAAAGCAAAAATCTTCTGGACTTGGCACAATCTGATATCTGTGACTTCAAATAGTTCTCCATAAATGCCAAGAAGAAGTATTTTATTACTTTCATCGATAACTACTCGAAGTACGTGTTCGTCTATCTGCTCAAGTGTAACCTCCCCTATTTTTCTAGGATTTTTTTAAATAGGAACTTTGGGTAATAAAAATAAATAAGTAACATGGTATAGTAATATTAACAAGAATAATTAAATAAACAAATAAAAAGATAAATAGCTACAATAATAATAGATTAAAATAATAAATAATAATAGAATATATATATATATATATATATATATATATATATAATAAGAATAAAAAAAAAATGAAAAGAACTAAAAGAAAAGAAAAGAAAAATGAAAAAAAAAACACACAAAGCAAAAACCACCACAATAACAACAACAACAACAAAAAACCACACCAACAACAATAACAGCAAACATCCACCCCAAACTACAGGTGAAAATCCTATAAAGTCAACCCAATTCCAAATAACAGCAAAACCAATACCACCGACCCGATCGGCCCAGACCTTCCTTCTTCTTTCCTATAAATACATGTTAAAACCTAACCCTAACCTAACTTCTTCCTCTAAACCTAAATCCCTAACCTACCTCTGTATCTAGGCCACCACCTGTGACCGCCTAAGCGCCGCCCGACCCGTCGTTGACCGCCCGAACCCCCACCCGTGGCCATCATCAACAGCAGCAGCAGTTCGAGGTATGCCACTTCCCACGTTCATAACTTCGCGCACACAAGACTAACATCGAGTCTTTTAATTTTTTGGAAAGATTATGTAACCCTCTTCGATACCCAGTCCATATATTTTAATATCTGACAGTAAAAATTAGGTAGAAAATCGAAGCCAAGTTGAGAAAATCCAATATTTTAAAACTATTATAAAACTATCCAACTACCCTACTTTTTACCCAGTTTTCTTCCAAACCAAATACAATTTTGAGAATCTATTTGAAGGCGTTTATTGACAACATATATGACATAAAAAAATAGTTTAAATTACCCCGATATATTCGTTGAATAAAACCTGTCCAAAGTTGACTAAAAATTATATTTTTTAAAAGCCAAAATTTATGATACGGAGTGAGCCCCGCCAAACCAGGCCGCCTCGTCGAGTACCAATTATACCAAAAGGCGCGTATGGTATATCCTAACGTGTCAGATTTTACGAAAGTTGATTTAGACTTGTGTGCACACCGAAATCAACTCGTATAAGTCAAAAGTCCCCACTATCGACATTTTATAAATTACTCAATTAGTTTGTGCTCGCTTGTCGAATCGTAACGAAACTTACGCCACTGGACTCGCAGCATTTTACCTATCATGTGACCCAAGTTTCGTCCGATTCTGAGTCATTCGACGGATCACCGTTTTACGGGCCCTACGATTTGGCTTGACGAGCGAATTTGTAATCAGCTCACCAAAATTCAAATTGGACATATCATTAAGTTTTTATCATCGTTTATGATTTATTTGACCTATAATTTGTCTAATTTAGAGGCCTTTATCCTAGGCACACTTTTCGGTAAAAAGTGACCCACATGTTGACCTTGTTTGACCTAAAATTATCGTTTTGTCCCTATGTCCAAATTTGACAAAATGGTAGCATTTTCTGAATATCTCACTTATTCCGGGAATGCTAATGATTTTATTTCAGTATCCTGAGACGTTTGTTCTGCTCTTATATTTTTTGGATCCTTTGCACTTGTTGTCTTCCGTCATTACCATACCAAACTATTGTCAAGCATGTATACCTTGCCACTGTACTATTTATTTATATTCATTATCAGCATGTATATTTGTTGTTGTTTATTTCTTATTATTTTTTTATATAAAATTGCACATTCAAGAAAGACTTGGGTGCAACGATGGTTTACGTCGTCTTTTAGCCTTTTATTTTTATTATGTATGTTTACTTAGATTTAAGAGATCACCTCATGATTGTGAGGTATCTTTATGTCTCATTTAGCCATGACATATTTCTTACACGAGTTGTGAGTCTCATTTAGATCATGGACTTGCATATTGAGCAATCGACAATGCGTATGGGACGTGCGATAGGAAATAACTGCTAATATAATTGTATGCTAGAAGACTTAGTAGTTATTTAGAGGTATCATCGTGTTGTGGAGACAACATGTATAGGAGCATGGGTAGGGAGTACACCTGTTAGCGTAGGGGCTCTCATTGTTATTTACTTTTCCTCTAGTTGGCTATGAATGTGTGTCTTGCATTTATTTACTTTCCTCTAGATTGGCCGCTAGTGACTCGGTTGAGCACTACGTGTGTCGAGCACCTGATGAGTCGAGATCTCCTCGTTTGGATATTGTCCTCAAAAGTGTATTTTACATAGAATGGCTATAAGAACCTTTTAGATGTTTATTTTTAGTATTTTGTGGCATGCTTTTATGTATCTTGTTACGTCCCTCTGAGGACTTGGTCCCTTTTCAGATGTAGAAGATCAGGACTATCCGCAGAAGTACGATCCAGGACCTGACACATTATTTTTTGTCGATGAGGTCTTACCTTCCGAGCATCCATGATTATCTCTTAGTTGATGAACATATTAGTTCCTACTCTTTATTTAGCATTTTATTTTATATTGGAGTTTTATTCTCCTCTCTCATTTTAGTTTTGATATAGTTATTTTGTAGTGGATTTGTCTCCACCCGGCTATTTTTTTTTCATGGATCACTTGATATATTTGGTTATTCATATCTATTTGATTCTGTGGATGAGAATTACTTATGTCCTGTGACTTGTGAGTTATATATATACCACTTGTGAATTATTATTCATAAATACAGCGTACGTATATGTTATGGTTTCCATATATTAGAGTTGTCATATTCATATGACTGGCATGCTACGTATTCCTAGGCCTAAATATTTTAGGACTGGGCATGACATCAAGTCAAAAGATGAAACATTCGAGAAGTTCAAGGGGTTCAAGGCTGAGGCTGAACGTCAAACAAGGAAACAACTCAAGAGACTAAGAAGTGATCGAGGCAGAGAGTATAGGTCTATTGAATTCTTATCATTCTGCAAAGAATATAGAATTGTCAATGAGACAACTGCTCCGTATTCTCCTCAATCGAATGGAGTAGCTGAACGAAAGAACATAACGTTGATAGAGATGATGAACTCAATATTGTTAACTGCAGGTCTTCAAAACTGCTTCTGGGAAGAAGCTGCACTTACGATACTTTTATTCTGAATAAAGTGTCATAGGCAACTTTCAGTGTCACTACTAATGAACTCTGGTTCAAAGTCAGACACCACTTAAATGTCATTCGAGTGTGGGGTGTCTGGTGTATTTGAAGATTTCGGACTTGAAGATTCAAAAGCTGGGAACGAGGAATACAAGGACAATCTTCCTGGGTTATGTTGAGAAGAGTGATGCTCGAAGGTCTCTTAATATAAAATCAAATCATATCATCGAATCTCGTGAAGAAAAATTCTTTGAAGATAAATTTGCAAGGCACAAGAACATTGTTATCACGGATATTTCAGAGAATAGTGTGGGTGCACAGGAGGCTAACGCTTCCAATGGAGATATAGTCTAATCAAAGGTTGTCATTCTAGAGACAACGTTCAAACTAGAACTTGCAGAACTGGTGTCTAAGCGAGTGGAAAGACATAAGAACTTCAGAAAATTTTCTGTCACCTATCATGTGAAAGCAGATCCGCTTACCTATGATGAGACTATAAAATTAGAGATGCTATTTTCTGGAGGGAGACTATCAGTTGATGAGTATGACTCTATAACCTCCAACAACACTTGGGTATTGGTCAATCTACCTGAAGGAGCTAAACCATTCGGATGCAAGTGGATCTTCAAGAAGAAGATGAAGGCCGATAGAACTGTTGACAAGTTTAAGACAAGGTTGGTTGCCAAGAGTATTTATCATAAACAGGGGATCGACTACTTTGACACATACGCTCCAGTAGCATGGATGACGACCATCAGGATGTTGCTTGCTCTGAGTACAATTCATAAGCTAGTTATTCATCAGATGAATGTTAAAACAACATTCCTGAATAGAGAGTTGACCAAAGAGATTTATATACAACAACTAGAAGAATTTGTCGTCAAAGAGCTTGAAGAAAATTTTACAAGTTGGTAAAATTATTATACGGTCTAAAGTAAGCTCCCAAGATGTGGCATGAGAAGTTTGATAAAATTATAAGATCAAATAGCTACAGGGTCAGCAAGACGGAAAAGTATGTTTATACAAAGTTCGCTGACGGGAGAGGAGTCATATTTTGTCTATACGTAGACGCCATGCTGATTCTTGGTTTGGATCTAGCACGTATCACTAAGACAAAGAAGTTTCTATCATCCAAGTTCAGTATGAAGGACTTAAGGGAAGCTAATGTGATCCTGCAGATAAAAGATCATTCGGACAGACACTGGAATTATGTTGTCACAGTCTCGTTATATTAAGAAGATGCTCACACACTACGGATATCAGGATCTTCTGAGGATCGATACTCCGTACATGTGTGACAAGAAGCTGAAGCCAAATACAAGGAAAAGTATCAAGCAGATGGAGTATTCAAGCGTCATCGGAAGTTTGATTTATGCCACAACTGCCACTAGGTCTGATATAGCTTTCGCCGTGGGAATGATGAGTCGGTTCATGAGTAACCCAGGTGTGGAGAACTGGAAAGGCTGTGAAGAGAGTAATGAGATATCTCAAGAGGACTCATAAGTATGTACTGTACTACAGCGGGTATCCGACAGTAGTGGAAGGCTTCAGTGATGCAAGCTGGTGTTCAAAAATAGAGAGCACAAGATCTATAGGAGGATACGTCTTCTCCATGGGTGGAGCTGCTATATCGTGGAAGCCAAAGAAGCAGACAACGCTATCTCATTCCTCAATGAAATCTGAGTTCTATGTACTGGCGGTAGCAGAGGATGAAGCAGAATGGCTTCGAGAGCTCATGTATGATCTTTCATTAGTTGGTGCATAAATTTTGGTGGTACCGATATACTGTAATACCCCGATCCCTATTTTTGGGGAGCGCGGCTGAGAAATAATTGACATTGTTCGATCTAGACATATTGAATCAAGATCCTTTCCTCATTATGGATTAGTTTCTTCGGAATCAAGTCCCACATTCAACGAATCATGCCTCAAGAAAGGACTCAGCGGCAGAGTCACGAGGGGCCCTTCCGTTGTGCAGGATTCTTTGTTCGTTTTCGATGCCGCTTGGTTGCTTTTTCGTTGATTTTGTGACTTACGTTTTCTTGAACAATTTTGATGGATTTGTTGTCTTCTTTCTTTGAACTTGGTATTTTCTATCGAACTCTAGGAGACCGAGGTAAGGAGATATTAATCATATGTTGATGCGTGCAGGTGATCGTGTAGGCGACGCACGAGCGGAGTCCTAAAGATCTTCCCTTTATCTTCCTCGATTCACCAACTGTGAGTTTTCTTACTTTCAATTAGCATCCTTCTTCCAAGTATTTATTATTAATAATCTGACTCCTTTGTGCGTTCCGATCAACGATACCATAATAATAAATTTGAGTTAAGATAAAAAGAAGTAGACTTGAAATACTTAATGCTGGTCACATGCACAGATTCACCGAACGATCACCTTATTGCATGTTTGTCTGCTATGCATATGCTTATTTATATTTCAGTTATAGCTAGAACTATTTATCTATAACTGTACAATGAGTAGTGCAATTTGTAATATGATCATTGAGCAGGTAGCCTATACTATGGAATATGCATAAAGTTTATTTTCTTATATTCCCTTGAAATGCTTCGTTGATAACTTAGTCTTTAGACGATGCATGCTCAAGGACAACTTGTGCACAAGGGTAGAGTTCTATGAATAGTCGCTGGGGCAATGGAACCGCTTCGGCCTGGTAGAATATTTGCTAGCTGAAGTCCTAGCACTAGATGAATCGGGGCATCCGCTAAGGGCTAGCTACCCGAGGAGGAAAGACAGTCGACCATCCCTAGCCGACCAGTGACATGCTATGTATATTTAAACTGTACAAACTATCCATGTCTTTATGGCATGGAAGGTCATGGTAAGTTGTGTACAGGTGGTTCAAACGGCTGATGATAAAAAAAAATATAAAACTAGGTTTATACGAAACCCTTTCTTTGTTTACAAACAAGAAAAAGAGTATAATTAATCCTATACGAGGATGTTAAGTACAATAAAAATGATTCTGGGGAAAAATTGCTATAGGAGTCTGATCTGCGGTCGATCACTTTGTCCTTGGACCACACGATGATGAAGAAGTGTTGTAGTAGAAGAAGAAGCTTCAAAGGTTGCAAGTGGGATTGAATTCTCGTTGCCAAAGTTGTCAATCAACACTCTCTGTCTATGCTCTCTGTCTCTGATCTCCCTCCCTTTTTCGATCTTTTTTGGATCCCTTTACCTTGTGACCAGGGGTCTCTATTTATAGAGATCAGTCAAAATAACTGTCCAGTTGGCGTAGAAGCCCAACTGTGAAGAAAGTTGCCTCTTTTACGCGGCGGTTATAATAACTGCTACCAACGTTCGAATGACCTTCTAAATCTGCATATGACACGTGTCCCATTATAAGGTAATGTGTATAACTGCTTCTCAAAGATCATGGCATGCAGGTCCCGTAGGTAACTACCCCCCTTGCGTAAAGATGGTTGGCATAAAAGTCAAATAACTATCTTATTGGCGTAAAAACCAAATAGCTGTCTTGTTGGCGTAAAAGTAAAATAGCTGTCTTATTGGTGTAAAAGCCAAATAGATGTCTTGTTGGCGTAAAAGCCAAATAGCTGTTTTGTTGGCGTAAAAACTAAAAAAGCTAAATTCTGCATAAAACTTGATGGTGTATGAATAGTAGATAACCAGCGTAAAATAACCAATTATCCATCACGACTGAGGTCTTGAGCGTATTCTGGGCTAAATAACCTTATCACATACCTTTGCAAATATAGCCTGAGCTGGCGTATTTTGAGGAGATAGCATACGGCGTACTCCTATAGTTGAAAATAGCCTGATTGGCGTAAAATGCGAGGATGGTGATGTGAGCGTATTAGTCACAATTTTACCTTTTCCAGTCAATTATCCATCACGACTGAGATCTTGAGCATATTTTGGGCTAAATAGCCGTATCACATACCTTTGCAAATATAGCCTGAGCTAGCGTATTTCGAGGAGATAGCATATGGCATACTCCTATAGTTGAAAATAGCCTGATTGGCGTAAAAATACGAGGATGGTGATGTGGGCGTATTAGTCACAGTTTTAGCTCTCCCAGTCATGACAAAATCTGAAGAATAGAACCAAATCTCATGCATTAAATGCAGAGATATGCCTCCATCTCGTGCATTAAATATAGAGATATGCCTCGAGCTCTGTATAAGAAACAACTTTTGACGTAGCGTCTGATTTCGTCGCATCTTGAGCGTAAAGACTCATTTTTGCCTATGTAGAATAGGCAGCGTATTCAGAAGACTCCAGTCTTGAGCGTAAAATATGACTTGTGTTACTAAACGATAACCTAGGTCTTTGTGCATAATCATCATCACAGCCGTCCTCTCGATCATCGTGCAGTACTTTTGTCAGGAGTCAGGTTTACTGTTTTTTCGGACAGATTCATCTGAGGAATACGAAGAGTTCCTTGTACAACTTTACGTTGCATTAAAAACAAACATATTTTATGCCGGAGGGTATAATAACATTTTACGCCAAAACAGCCTTGAAGTGCTGCTTTACGCGGGCAGCTCTGAAGCTCTTCTTTACGCCAAACAGCTCTGCATCTCTGTTTTATGCGAACTTCATGTATGTTGGGGGTTTTGACTGTATAATATGCGTACAATTCTCCAGCGTATTTTATGCTTCTACAAGACCCCCTTCAAAGTTTTTAAATTCCTTGTAATTTGAAATACTTTGAATGAAGCATGAAATGGTCAAATTTAACCCGTTCTTCGAGGCTGATTTTTCGGCGATATTTAAGAGGTTGTTGGGATTTGGTATGTTCTCTTCTGCCTATATAAAGGCAAGCGAGTGAACCTATTTTTCTATACTTCCTTCACCAGAAAGATGGCTGCTGAGATTCAATGGGCTGAACTGAGAAAGAAGAAGATTATGCTCTTTCAGCATGTAAGGAGCCGTAAAAAGAGATATCTTCGAGCAAATATTCTCTGCAACGATGGACCATGGAAGGATATCATAGCTTCCTTTGCTCGAGATAATCAGCAATTTCATATGGTGATTCGTCAAAGGGAGAGGAAGGGTCGCATTAGACCACACAGCTTGCTAGCTATATTTTCCCCTATTATAAAGCTGGACCCTGGTGGGCAGCTTGGCCGTGTCTTCCAGTATTGCCTTGGGTCTGAATTCCAACCACAATTCTAAGCATGGCCGCCGATGATGTATGGGGGGTGGGCTTGAATAATTTTAACATGCCCAGTTTTGTATCCTCCCTCCATTCATCATTTTCTTGGCCTCCCGGCCAAAAAAGTGATGTAGAAGAAGCAATGAAGATCTCCATTAGACGAGAACCTAGCGTAATAGATTCCCATCATATGTAATCATGATCTTAAATATTAATGAAAAATCCTTTGTAAAAATAGATTTCCATCATATGTAATCATGATTAATAAACTTGTCTTCTTTTACGCACTATTGATTTGCCATATTGCTGTAAGGAAGTCTGGTAATGCGCAGCTTCAATACGCTTGAATAATTTTTATGCTGACTCTGACAAATACGCCTCCAGTCACATTCCGATTTTTACGCATAGAGAAAGATGTGCAAAAAAAGTTCTTTAGCATTAAGTTGTCTTAAAAATCCAACTGTCGTGCTATTTTTGACGAGGAGTCACATAGAATTCTGAACCTTTATTTCTCCTTCATAAATGTGAAGAACATCTGTTCAGAACATCATCTTCGAAAATGGCTTCTCGAAAGATTCTCGAGACGAGGCAAGAAATGTCCGTCGAACAGGCCATCCCTGAACTAGATATAAGAAAATTCTGGCCAAACTTTGAATAAACTATCCAATGGCCAAGGAAGAAAAGTCATATCCAGTGAAGACATACACTTTCAGGGAATTCCTTGGCCCTTTCGTCTGATGAAGTCTTCTCGAAATAAAAAAGAAGAGAAAACGCTGATAAGAAGAGCATTTCCTGCATAAACTCTTGTAACTGACTTCTTCAAGCACAAAACCCAGATTATCAATATATACGCGTATTCTGCTGACTGATCTATTCCACATAATTTAAGATGCACGTAAAATCATAGATCTGTAGCATCTGAACGTAAAGGCTACTGAGCGTAAAATCGTAGATCTGTAGCTTCTGAGCGTAAAATCGTAGATCTGTAGCTTCTGAGCGTAAAAGCTTCTGAGCGTAAAATTATAGATCTGTAGCTCCTTAGCGTAAAATTGTAGATCTGTAGCTTCTGAGCATAAAATTATAGATCCTTGCTCTGTGCGTAAAAATCTGAGCATAAAATCAGGGATTCGTTATGCAGCGTGACTATCTGTCTTCCTTTTCAAATGATAGGCTGACATGGTCCCAAATCCTAACTGATTATTAAAAATCGGATTTGGTTAAGGATTCAGAGAGTCACTTGAACTCTATAAATAGGCCTCGGTCATGAGAGAGAAAAACCCTCGCCTCTTTCTGAAAAATCCTTCGTATCTTTCTGAGAACTCTTCGTCTCTTTCTGAAAAACCTCAGTTTCGCCAAGGCACCAAAACAGTCCTCTGTTGCTAAGGAAAAGAAAGCCACTTCCTCATCTCGCTCCTCTGCTCAAGCATGAGCAACTTCTACTAGGCCAAGCGAGCCTCGTTCTGAACGAAGTGCTCCACCGTCTAGCTGTGCACCGTGCATCATAGGTAAAGACTTCGAGAGGAATAAAACCCTTCGCACACGTTGTACGTGTATGCGCAAATACGCCCACATTCCTAATGTGTCAGCGTAAAACTCTATATTTTTGCAGCCTGGTGTAAAAACTCAGACTGTCACATTTTGGTGTATACTGCGAACCTTGCGTTTTACGTACTGGATGTAAACTCCAGCGTAAAACTTCATATTTTTGTAGTCTGGCATAAAAGACCAAGACTGTTAGGTTTTGGCGTATACGGCAAATCTTGAGTTTTACACACTGGATGTAAATTCTAGCGTAAAACTCCAATTTTTTGCAGTCTGGCGTAAAACTCAGACTGTCAAGTTTTGGCGTATACGGCAAGAGTATAGCATCTTATGTTTTACGTGCTGAAAGAAAATTCCAGCGTAAAACTGACTTTTTCTTTTGCCTTTTTATAGTAGACCTACAGATCCCCCCTCTGGCTGAAGTGATAGGCTCTGCTGCTGGAATGCTAAATTCTAACTACTTGGAGGACTTGTCCCATGTGACTTTTCCCATCTCGGAAACCGAGTATCCTCGAGAAAGGGGAACTCTGATCTCGGCCCAAGGAGAACGAATGTTGCTGAGTATGATCAGTGGGAAACCCCTGACATACATAGATGGGACTGAGTATAAGAAACCACCTTTCTTATTTGGGGATGTGATTGATAAGCAATCCCAAACGAAGCCCAAGAAAAAAGATTGGGTATTTTCTGCTGAGGGCATAATCATGTATCTGCCAAAGATGCCCAGAGATTACCCTATCTCTGTATTCTTCCATACCACACATCCAAGAAAGATGGTATGGACTCTAACTCCTGATCTTCATGGCCAGCCAGGAAAGATCTTTTATAAGAAAGGATTAAACCGAGAATCCTTTGTAAGCAGTCCCTCAGGCCCTGTCATGCCCTTCAGAGGATTACTGCCGGGCGGCGTCCCGAGTGAAGATACTTCACTGATCCAGCAGCTTCAAATAGCAACTTTATGCAATAACTTTATGGGGCAGGAAGGAGTATACCCCCAAGGTTAACCCTCGCACCAGTGGATGGCTTAGCCCCCAGAATCTTCGATGGGCCAATTTAACTGCATGGGCCCTGACGCACTTTCAGATGGAGCTGGAAAGTATTGGCTTGTTTGCAGCTGTGAGTGCTACTAGTGTTGGGCTGCCTCTCAACCCCAACTTGTTCTTAGCTTTGATGGAGCGATATAACTCACTCACTGGGACTTTCGCCACTCCGATAGGTGAGTTGGGCCTGGCACTTCATGAGATGGCCAATATTTCAAAGCTGACGATGGGAGACACTCCTTATGAAGAGTATATTCCCACAAATAGGGAGTTGAAGGAGACCAACCCTCGGGCAGTGGCAGTGTACCAAGAGCTGATGAACCACTACCTTACATGCACCACCTTCTACAAAGAGCCCTCTGATTTGGCTCACATCAACAAATGGGTATCCTACCTCTTCTTACATCAGGCCAGAAATGCCAAGCAGGACAAGGTTGTAGATAGCAGAGATAAACCCTTGAACCCCTTGAGTATTCTTAATGCCAATACAATCGACGATCTTATTGAAGATGCGGGGGCTCGAGATTGTGTTCTTAATGAAGAGATAGGGGGCTATCCTGCAGGAACCAAAGCCTACAGTTATATGAGGCATTGCCAAAAGCCTCTGTCAAGAGAAGCTCAACTGGCTGACTTCCTTTCTATTTGGCTACGTCGATGGGTAGTTCCTGGCATCGCGTCTGCAGATCATATTTATTACAACACCTTATGGCCCTCAGTGTATTTGGTGTTTAGAGCAAGATTTGGCCTGCTTTCTGCCATGGTATGCGGGATTCAAGCTGGCCTGAGGGCCATCACTAATGGACTGCTGGCTGATGATGCACAGCGTAAAGGATATCCCAGAGTGGAATTTCTATTCTTATATCTGATGGGATGGTTAATCCTTCACAACACCAAAGTGATGTCTCCCGGATCGGCCAGTGGTTCGGGCAATAACTTCCTGTTGAATTATAGGAATTCTTCTTGGAATGTGACTAGCGTCATAGATTGTCGGCTAGCACTGAATTTTGCCCATAGTTGGAAGTTCTTCTGTATCGCCCCCCCATACATATCAATCAACAGGGGACTAAACTTCAGGATGAAGGTCAGGAGAAGACTATTCTTTCTCCTGAAGCCTTTTACTGGTTGGTCTGTATTAGACCTTCCCATCTGCTGTACAGAAGTGAGGATCACTGCTACTTGAAGCCTTATTTGCCTAGCCGTTTTGCCACGCAATTTGGGTATGATCAGTTGCACGTGGGGAATCCCATCACCAGCTTCAAATTCAAAGATGGACTTATTGACGGGGCTAGAGGATGGCGATATTTTATCATGGGTTGTACTGGAGCAACCTTTGATGTTCCCGCGACTTCTTTCTCCACGGAGTTGCGCATTCTTCATTCGTACGCACAATTTTATGCATCCATCAATACCTTCCATCATGATTTTGATGTACATGGAAGTTTCAGAATGCCCTCCCATAAGTCCACTGGAAGAGAGGAGATACCCTCTGTTTCCTCTGATGAGGGTGATGAAACCACCGGTGCAGATAATTATTTGTTGATTTTACCGAGAGGCGTACCGCCAGTAGAGCCTCTCATAATCTCCAGTAAACGAAAGGCTTCCACTCTAAAAGAGCCTTCTCCCCGCAAGAAGAAGAAGCATATTACCAGAGGTCCTAAAAGGATTTCCACCAAGGGGGCCTCTTCCAGGAGTGAGCCTATTGTTTCCCCTGTTGGGGATGATTCTTTGATCAGGAGTCCTTCGCCTTTTAGAGAGGGAACCTCCACAGTTCCAGATGACAGTGCTAGAGATTCTTTGCCCACGACTGCTGCTGCTACCACCGTTACCGGTAGTGCTTCTAGATCGCCTTCGAGGCCGAGAGTAATAAGAATCAATATACCTTTGCCAAGACAAATAATGGGACTAGCCCCTCCTTCATCTGTAAGTATTTCGAGCAAGATTCCACCCGATGAACCTCGAGTAGATCTGGATGATGACTGGGATGACTACCTTCAAGTGTCAGTTGGTGTACCCTCATCTCCAGGTATGACAGCTTGTTTAGCATCATTAAGAAATAATTTAGCTATACAGGCTGCAGACGCCATATACATACCATCGTCCATGGGTAAATATTGTCTTTACACTTTCTTCAAAAAAATTTAACATCAAATTGATATTAACTTTCTCTTATCTTAGTTTCAGGCGAAGACATTTCTGGGGAGGGCGGAGCTGAATCAACCTCTGATTTTGTTACGGATCCAGCTAATGCAACGGCGGTGACTTCCGTCGAAGAAGCATATCTTGAAGTTGTTGATCTTTCATCCACAGCATTCTCAGACATAATCCCGCCCATAGCAGTTCAACTAATATCAGAGGTGGAAGAACCCACCGTCTCGACTGTGCCTCCTTCGTCGAGCATACCAGCAACTTCAACTGTTGTTGGTGTCTTTTTCTTTGTCGCGCCATCTGTTGAAGTGACGACTATGGCAACATCCTCTACAGTCATTCCGAAAAGGAGATTTACCGATATTGCGGCCACTCCCAGCATACATTCGATCTTTGCTATGCTACTTGAACAATACACTAGCATATTCTATATCACTTTGAAAGAATTGATATCTATGGTACTGGAGAAGAATCTAGGCTTTGATGCTCTGAAGATGTCCTCCAAGCTCACTATAGCGCCGATTAGAAATTTCAATGACGTTGAAAGAGCTGATGAGCTAGAGCAAATAGTTAATGGTTTAGAACAACCCATTAACGAATATTTGCAGCTATCCCGAGGCACCATCAATGACTTGGTTCAGGATGAGTACGACTCACTAACTGCGGAACTTGCTCAGCAGACAGAATCTTTAAACAAATCCATCCAAGAACAGCAACAAGAGATGGAAAAAGAGCAACCAGTATTGATGGAGAGTATTCCTCAGCTCGCTCAGTGCTGTACAGAATGTGAGGGATATAAAGTGAGGGTTCGAGAATTGGAAGTTGAACTTGCTCAAACAAGGGAGAGGCTTCTCAAGGCATCGCTAGTTCGTGATGTATTGAAGGGCCAAGTGAATACAGCTCAGCAAAACTTGAAACATGTGGGTGTCATCCACGCAAGCTTTGTTGATTCTCTGTCCGAACTATCTCTCTTGAGCAATGATGAGGCAAGGCTGGAACGGGCTCGCACTAACATTTTGAACTCCAGGAATGAGAGGATGGCTGCTTTGGCACAACAGATCCACGATTTAACTGCTCCTTCCCAATGATGTACTTTTTTTTTGTAATTTGCTATTCCCAGAGGTAATAAAGATATATTTTCTGACTTTATGAACCCATCACTTTAGAATATGAATGATAGGTTAAGATCAAAGTGATATCAGAGGTAATATGGACATGATATACTTTTTGGTAAGGTTTAGCTGTATATATCTATTCAGAGGTAATATGGATATGATAGAATATGACCCAACTAAATTTGTATACAAAATACTATCAGAGGTAATATGGACGTGATAGGTTTTGAAGTCTCAAATTAGTTAAACATATCTATTCAGAGGCCGTAAGAACATGATATAATATGATCCAACTAATCTTTGTACGTAGTCTCGTCAGAATAAGATCTTTATCATACCCTGTTAAGCAAGGGAGATCAAGCATAGTACTTTTTCAGGAATTTGCCGTTGATAGGAGCCATTATCAAATCTCCATTAGGCTTGGCTAATCTGTAAGCGCCATTTGAAAATATGGTCTCAATCACATAAGGGCCCTCCCATTTGGGCTGGAATTTGTCCTTATTTTTGTGCGTAATGATCATTGGTCTCTTCACAGCTAAAACTAGCTCACCAACTTTGAACACTCATTCCTTCACTTTTTGATTAAAAGCTCTGGAGATACGTGCCTGGTAGAACTCGATGCGCTGTTGAGCTTGAAGGCGTTTCTCGTCTAATTCTTCTAGCTCTTGAAGTCTTAAATGATCATTATTTTCCTGAGTCAGCTCATTAGTCACTGCTATTTGAGTGATGGAATTTGAACTTCAATGGGGAGAACTGTTTCACGCCCGTAAACTAATAAAAATAGGGTACAACCCGTTGGTGTTCGTACCGTTGTGCGGTATGCCCACAGACATTCCCCCAACTTCTCGTTCCAATCTCTTTTGTTCGAAGAGATGAACTTCTTCAAGAGTTTGATGATGGTTTTGTTGAAGGCTTTCGCCAAACCATTAGCAGCAAGATTATATGCCGTTGAGGCCATATTTTGTATCCGATTTTTATCGCAAAATCGGTAAAACGTTTGACTGATGAATTGAGGCCCGTTATCATAAATTATCCTTCGGGGTATCCCAAAGCGATAAATTACATGGTGCTTGATAAAGCTGATTACGTTGGATGTATTCACCTCAGCAAGTGGGATTGTCTCCGCCCATTTGGAGAAATAATCCGTGATAGCCAATATGAACCGATGTCCTCTAGAAGATGAAGGATAAATAGGACCAATGATATCCATACCCCATGCTTCAAAGGGCCATGATGCAATAGTAGGATATAAATACTCAGACGGCTGATGTATGAAATCTGTATGAACCTAACAGGCTTTGCATTGTCTTGCATATTTCACGACATCTGCAATCATAGTAGGCTAGTAGTAGCCCATCCTTCTGATACGATCCTGTAACTTAGGACCGGGTTGATGTGCTCCACATACTCCATCATGAGATTCTCGAATAACCTATTTTGCATCATCATCAGAGAGACAGCGTAACAAGAGTCCATCATATGTTCGACGATATAGACTTTGTGAAGAAGCATCAAAATAGAAACATAATGATCGTCGTTTGATAGATACTGCTTCTTTAGGATCCTCTGGTAAGATTCCATATGACACGAAGTCTATAAAGGAACTTCTTCAATCTCTTTGATGAGGAACCGTATTTATAACATAGCTGCGTTCTATGTGAAAATTATTTTTCACACAAAAGAAATCTCTGTTAAGAAGGATCACCGAATTCTGCCTTCTTATAGGAATAGCAAGATCTGCAGCTAGACTGGCTAGAGCATCAGCTTCCAAATTTTGAGATCGAGGAACATGCTCTAAGAAGAATCCTTTAAAAGACATTGCTATCCCGATCGTTGTTTGGTGATAAGGAATGAGGTCTGGATTGCGGACTTCATATATTCCTCTGACCTGATTGACGATCAGCTGAGAATCACCAAAAGCTTCCAAATATTCAACATCCAATTCTTTAGCGACTTGAAGCCTGATTAGTAGAGCATTATACTATGCCACATTATTAGAGCAGGGTTCGCTAAGAGAATATGCTCGATAGATGACGAGTTTATCAGGAGTTACCAGAATAATTCCTACTCCTAAAACCACGTTTCCCTTGGGACCAGTCCTGGAAGCACCATCAAAGATAGCTGCCATGTATCACCTTTCATTGTCTAATTACATTCTACAACTTCGTTGGGAATGTTCTCAAATAATTTGGAGGTTTTCAGAATTGGATGGGCGGCTAAGAAATCAGCCAAGGCTTGACCTTTTATAGACTTCTGAGGGACGTACATCATATCATACGGTGTCAGTAGCATTGCCCAAGTCGCGAGTCGGGAATTAAGAACACTTGGCTTATTTATTAAAATCCGAAGTGGATTGATTCTGGAGATGATATGAATAATTTGGCCCGTCACATAATGTCGCATCTTCTGAATAGAAAATATTAGGGCCAAGCATTCTTTTTCCACTGGGTTATACCTGTATTCAGCTCTGACCATCATCCCGCTTAGATAGTAGATAGCCTGTTCATGACCCTCATTATTCTTCTGTGCGAGAAGAGCCCCTAAAGAATGATCCATTGCTCGAACATATAGCAAGAATGGTCTTCCTATGACGGGAGGCACCAGAATTGGAGGATTAGTAAGATAGCGTATGATGTCATTAAACACTTGCTGACAGGCTTCGTCCCATACGAATGACACACCTTTCTTTATTAGACGAGAAAAGGTTGACATCTCCCAGAGAGGTTGGATATGAATCTCCTGATATAAGCTAGACGATCTTGAAATCCCCTAAGTTCTCTCAGATTACGGAGCGGTCGCATTTCTAGGATAGCCTTTACTTTATCAGGGTCAACTTGAATGCCTTTAGCGGTAATGACAAATCCCAGAAATTTGCCACTGGATACACCAAGAAGGACTTTGTAGGGTTCATTTTGAGTTGATGTTGGCGCATCAAATCAAATATTATCTTCAAGACTTGGATGTGATTATCCTTGAGTCAGCTTTTGACAGCAATATCATCTACGTAACATTCCACCGTTTTGCGTAAATGCTCATGAAAAATGTTACTCATAGCTCGTTGATATGTAGCCCCGACATTCTTCAATCCAAAAGGCATGACTGTATAGCAATATACCCCCAATGGTGTACAAAAGGCAGTATGCTTCTCATCTTCAGGATTTATCTTAATTTGTTTATATCTTGAAAATTCGTCCATGAAAGACATGCACTCAAAACTGCACGTGTTATATATCATGACGTCTGTAATGGGAAGAGGGAACTCATCTTTAGGGCATGTCGCATTTAGATCTCGGAAGTCGATGCAAACACAAACTTTTCCGTTTTTTTCATAGCCGGGACAACATTAGCGACTCAATCAGGATGTTGTTCTTCTCGGATGAACCCACAGGCTATTAGTTTCTTGATTTCAGCTTCAATGGCACCCATCATATCCGGGCGGAACCAGCGTCGGTGTTGCTTTACAGGCTTTGAATTGGACAATATGTTGAGTTTATGGGTAGCCACTTTTGGATCAAGACCTGGCATATTCTCATAATTCCAAGCAAAGACGTCGATATATTCTTTTATTAGCTGGATCATTTCTTCTCTTTCTTCTTCGGAAAGATTATTACTGATAAATATCGTCTTTGGTGAAAATTCATCCCCAACATTGACTTGTATAACCTTATTTTCAGTGGGTGGTTCTTTTTGTTCGAACCGGAGTTCCCATTGTGTATCCATTTGCTGTGCCCAGGATTCATTTTTAAATGGTTCAGATTCTTATTTCTCTGTTTCAAGGGAATCTGTCAACACCATATTTACTGATAATGCCCGTTCGAGTTTATCATCTGAATCGGAGGACGACAAATCATCTTGAGAAGAGGAAATGGTCTCCTCACTTGATTCAGAGTTGTTTGAACTTGCAAGAGATGTGGTATACCCTAACCCAAAATGAGTTCGTTGACAGTAGGAAACACCATGCAACGTCATTCGTCTGCCTTTTCTATAGTTGAGGCCTGGCTCCAACTTCAAATCATAACCCATGTTTTGTATAATCTTCAAAGCCTGTGGGCTATATCTGTGGACTTGCATCTTTTCAACATCAAACTCATGAGAATCTTCTTGTACAATCGGTCTATTCCGTATTCGACCGAAAACTATTGGACGCTGATCGTTGCGAGTGGGTGGAATTGTAAAGATAGAATCTTCATGCGGCCCATATATCGTGACGATATTAGATGTTGACGCTACTTCCCACACATATGGATGATAGAAGTCTATAGCTTCCAAAAAATTTTGTGCTATGGGTTCTATATCTTTATGAGGAGAAGATTCCTGATTAGGAAATTTGGCGTCAGTATACTGGAAAAGAGAATATTTATTATCATCAGAAACCACGTTCTCGATTATATTTATATCAGCTGACTGCTTGTTGCGCCTAAGGTCAATGACCAAAGGTAGAGGTTTCTTGTTCAGATTGATCACTAGAGGATCATTTCCTCCTCCCAATTTTGTCTTGCCCAAGCGAATAGTCATAGGTTCCGTGGCTTTCGGACGGGTAGTCCGCCCTTTCACCTGGATTGACAAAGGTTGCTCAGTAGATGGTTCTCCTGGCTCCCGGTGGGATTCCTCCTCCATCTTGCCTGACACCTCCTTCATGTAGTCTTGGGTATACAACATGGCATCAGAATAGTAGGACTCATCCCCTTTGAACGGATTGAGATCAGCAAATTCTGTTTTTACTATCCCTTGGACGTCTACATATTTGAAGCATTGATGTAGTGTTGAAGGAACAATATTATGATCGTGGATCCATGGTCTGCCCAAAAGAATGTTATAAGACACCTCTGAATCAATGACGTAGCATGTAGCTACTGATCTAAGGTTACCAATCTGGATTCTCAGACGAATCTTCCCCAATGGCCTACTTTTCCTGGCATTGAAGCCTACTATTGTAGTGGTAGTGTAAGCCAGTTCGCTTGTAGGAATTATCAATGGTCTTAGCAGACTATGAGGGATAATGCTAATCGACGATCCTGGATCTATGTGAATCCGGTCTACCTCAATGGAGCCGACGTATCCTGTATAATAAAGAGGCCTGTCGTGTTTGTTATGTTTCAACAACATGTCCTCTTGAGTAAAAGTGATGTTAGGGACCACTTCCATCACACTATGGCATTGAGGACATGCCACAGGCTCTTTATCAGGGGACTTGAGCTGAGTCAAGCATACATCTGCTTACATTAATGCTTCACTCAAGGCTTGACGAGTGTCTTTGGATATCCGAAGTAGCTCAAAAATGGATAATTTGGCCGGAGTATTAGCCAACTGAGCCAAGATGTCAAAGTTATATGGTTTCTCTAAACCTTTGTTTTGAATATTCTTCAAAGGTTTATCGAAACGAACTTCTTTTTGCTTGCCTTTGTCCACCGAAGTTGGTTTAGAAGGACCTGCCTCTGGCATAACAGGTTCGGGCTTTGGAGGTTTGGCAGCTGAAGTATCTGCCATTGCTTCCTCCTGGTTCCCTCCATAGTCTTTGAGGTAGGTTTTCCCTGACCGGGTTTCGGTTGCCAAAGCCTCTTCTTCTGATGTCGAGGATATTGCAACCATATGGCATGGTTTATATCTTGAGTTCTTTTTAGACTTAGCTTTAGCAGCTTGAGTCCCTTCCTCAATTTCTGATACCAGATCAGGGTAAACCCACATGATCTCCCCACGCTTGGTAGTTAGGGGCACTAAGTCATGATTTTGACCCCTGGTCAGAGAGAGATTAACAATGTTCATCATTGCCCGTGGAATAGGTACCACACCATCCGGGACTTCTTGAGGGGGCAGATTGCCAAATTGGAGTGAAATCATGTTGGCAGTGACCGTCTTCTCGCTATTACGCAGAGTAATAGCCTTGGCGTCTATCAACTCCTGGATTTTCCTTTTCAGTACATAGCATGCCTTTGTGGGGTGATGTATGTACCTGTAGAAAATGCAGTACTTAGGATTATTTGTACTGCCGACTTCATTTGGACGCTTTATCTCGGGGAGGGTAAGCTTGCCACTTTTGACTAGACAATCGAATATGCTCGGAATATCGTCGTCGTCAAATGAATATTCTTCTTTAGGCCTGGAAGTCCCAGGATTCGTCTGCGTAATTACTGGAGTATGTTGCCTGGACATATTAATTTCCAGAGCTTCCTTTCCTTTTGAACTATGAGTATGGTCATTATTAGAGGATGACCGCTTCCCTCTATAAAAGTACGAACGTTTTCTTTTTCCTTCTGCTTTACTTCAATGAGTGATGACATAGACATGTCCATTCCTCCTTCGTAGAATCGAGCGAAGAAGAGAGTCTTAAAATCTTCAAAAGAAGTAATGCAGTTGTCCGCTAGACTACGGTACCATTGATAGGCTACTCCAGACAGACAGCCTTTAAACACTCGGGTGAGAAGGGCGTCATTCCCCTGCAACAATACCGTCATCATGCTAAAGTAGTTCATGTACTGGCTTGGCAACGTCTTTCCCTCAAACAAAACTATATCCCGTGGTTTATATTTTCGCAGGAAAGGGATCTCATCCTATACAGCTGGGTATGGCTGGTTGATTCCTAATTTCTTGAGCTGATCTTTATGCTTCAAGGCATCAAATTGGGCTTTTAATTCCCGAACTGCCTGTATCGGATCTTCAGTTGGGAAAGGGATAGTAGAGAGGTGAGAGATCGGTTGTATTATAACTCCAACAGGAGGTAATACATTCTCTGGGTTAAGGGGTTGAGGAGCAGCTGACTCTTGATTTGGAACAGGCTCCTAGTTTGCATTGGATGGTGGCATGTCTACCCCAACACGTAGTTGAGTCGGAGGAATTGGTGTTTGAGCAATTGCAGCTGTGTGTTGGGTCACCATTATTTGGCACATACTCTCCATCATAGTATGCATCTCTTTAAGTGATGCTTCCAATACAGCGATGTGTTATTCAGTACTTCCTGATGGGGAAGCCTTTTCATGTTCATCTCCAACGGCATAAACTCCCATTTCTTTGGATGCTACTGAGGGATTAGTATAGATCTCTGTAGAGATTGAGTCTATAATTTTAGCATCAAATTCAGAAAGCTGGCGACCCCCAGTGTCGAAATCAGAAGAATATGAAGCCGATTGTCGTGACCTCGGGCGAGTATTTCGAAAATACCTACTTCAATATTCTCAAGGAGTCTGTCAAATCTCCTTTGGCTTGGAGTTCTAGAGGGATGACATCTTAAATTTGACCTTCCTCTAAGAATATACAAAGCCATATTTACTGACGCAAATGTCGGTTCTTCTTCCTGTAAGGACAAAGAGTAGTTCAACCGGTCAAAAACTGACCGTTTTGCCTTAGAACAGTAGTAGTTAATTACAACCTTATGGCTATTACAACAATATTCCCTAGGGGGTGTAATAGACAAATTAGGAGATCCCCTGTCTTTGCGTTTCTCGATCAAGAAATCACGCAAATCAGGGGGATTAACAAAAGAAGAAGAAGAAGAAGAAGAAGAAGACTTATTCTACCTTTTTACATCAGTAGGGACGTGGAGATTGGGAACCACAACTCTTTCCCTACCATAAGAATACAGCAGTTCAACCATGTGAGTGGCATACGATCCATTATCCGTCAGAGGAGCGTATTTTCCCGTAAAACGGGTCTTCCTTACTCGAACGAATTTATCCTGGCGTAATTTAGAGTTTTGCACAGGTTCGTGTAAAATGGAAAAAGTCCTCAAACGGCCTCTAGCTTCACGCGTAATCTGAAGAGTGGACAATTTCTTCTCTTGTGGGCGTACAAGCCTAGAAGTTGGGAGGTTTGCCAATCGTTTTCCATTGATGTGATCCAAGGGTCCATCTGCCTCATCATAGATGGGAGATGTACTTTTACGCGCAGGGCGCGTTTGAAATTTTTGGATTGGCACTGAGGCTTTACCAAAAATTTTGTCTGCCACGTCACAGACGAAAGACGAAGTTTTACGCGCAGAGCGCGTCTGAGACTTCTGGATTGGCACTGAGGAATTGCTAGAAGTTTTGTCTGCCACGTCACAGACGGGAGACAGATTTTTACGCCCAAGGCGTGTCTGAGGCTTCTGGATTGGCACTGAGGCATTATCAGAAGTTTTGTCTGTCACGTCATAGATGGAAGACAAATTTTTACGCACAAGGCGTATAGGTTGTGTTGTCACAACCTTGTTAATCAGAGAAGGAGAGCTTGTAGGAAGGGTAGAGGACGTCTTGGGCATCCATACTTTACGCAGCTTCCTGTTGTTCTGGACAGAGGGAATGAGAGCTACCCCCTGTACGAAGCAAGTCTTCATAAGCAGACTGGTCGAACTGGACGACCAAAGTCTTCTTCGTCGATCCAATAGATACAGCATCGTGTTGAGCAATTGTCTTCTCGTCGGAGGAGAAAGTCTTCCCCAGCAGAGTCGCCATCTTGTGTTTGATGATAAACAAAAATATGAAACTAGGTTTATACGAAACCCTTTCTTTATTTACAAACAAGAAAAAAGAGTACAATTAATCCTATACTAGGATGTTAAGTATAATAAAAATAATTCGGGGGAAAAATTGCTATAGGAGTCTGATCTGCGGTCGATCACTTTGTCCCTTGGACCAAACGATGATGAAGAAGTGCTGTAGAAGAAGAAGAAGCTTCAAAGGTTGCAAGTGAGATTGAATTCTCGTTGCCAAAGTTGTCAATCAACACTCTCTGTCTATGCTCTCTTTCTCTGATCTCCCTCCCTTTTTTGAACTTTTTTGGATCCCTTTACCTTGTGACCAGGGGTCTCTATTTATAGAGATCAGTCAAAATAACTGTCCAGTTGACGTAGAAGCCAAACTGTAAAGAAAGTTGCCTCTTTTATGCGGCGGTTATAATAACTGCTACCCACGTTAAAATGACCTTCTAAATCTGAGTATGATACGTGTCCCATTATAAGGTAATGCGTATAACTACTTCTCAAAGATCACGGCATGCAGGCCACATAGGTAACTGCCCCCCTTGCGTAAAGATGGTTGGCGTAAAAGCCAAATAACTATCTTGTTGGCATAAAAGCCAAATAGCTGTCTTGTTGGCATAAAAGCAAAATAGCTGTCTTGTTGGCGTAAAAGCCAAATAGCTGTCTTGTTGGTGTAAAAACCAAAAAAGCCAAATTCTGCGTAAAACTTGATAGTACATGAATAGTAGATAACTAGCGTAAAATAACCAATTATCCATCACGACTGAGGTCTTGAGCGTATTCTGGGCTAAATAGCCTTATCACATATCTTTGCAAATATAGCCTGAGCTGGCGTATTTCGAGAAGATAGCATACGGCGTACTCCTATAGTTGAAAATAGCCTGATTGGCATAAAATGCGAGGATGGTGATGTGAGTATATTAGTCATAATTTTAGCTTTCCCAGCCAATCATCCATCACGACTGAGGTCTTGAGAATATTCTGGGCTAATAGCCTTATCACATACCTTTGCAAATATAGCCTGAGCTGGCATATTTCGAGGAGATAGCATACGGCATACTCCTATAGTTGAAAATAGCCTGATTGGCGTAAAAATGCGATGATGGTGATGTAAGCGTATTAGTCACAATTTTAGCTCTCCTATTCATGACAAAATCTGAAGAATAGAACCAAATCTCGTACATTAAATGCAGAGATATGCCTCCATCTCGGGCATTAAATACAGAGATATGCCTCGAGCTCTGTATGAGAAATATCTTTTGATGTGGCGTCTGATTTCGTCTCATCTTGAGCGTAAAGACTCATTTCTGCCTATGTAGAATAGGCAGTATATTCAGAAGACTCAGTCTTGAGCGTAAAATATGACTTGTGTCACTAAACGACAACATGGGTCTCTGTGCATAATTATCATCACAGTCGTCCTCTCGATCATCGTGCAGTACTTTTGTCAGGAGTCAGGTTCACTATTTTGTCTGAAAGATTCATCCGAGTAATACGAAGAGTTCCTCGTACAACTTTACGTTGCATTAAAAACAAACGTATTTTACGCCGGAGGGTATAGTAACCTTTTACGCCAAAACAGCCTTGAAGTGCTTCTTTACGCGGGCAGCTCTGAAGCTCTTCTTTACGCCAAACAGCTCTGCATCTCTGTTTTACGCAAACTTCATGTATATTGGGAGTTTTGACTGTATAATACGTGTACAATTCCCTAGTGTATTTTATGCTTCTACAACGGCGCAGGTAAATATCGTCGAGCGGTAGCACATTTCGTTATGTCATTTATATATATAAATTTCTTGTAACTTGATCTAGGAAAAGATAGAAAGATCACATAATAATAATGTTGCATGTTCAAATAAATACTGTGTCGATTTGGTGAGTTGGGTTAGCTCGCCATCACCGGTACTTTTCGAACTACTGACCCTTGTTGCAGTAGGTTCCCCGAGCCAAGGTGACGTGGCGGGAAGCTGAAGCTTTCCCTCCCAACCTTTCACTGGTCTGACACGTTCGTGTTCATGACTTTTGGAGTGCAAGTACATATTCTCAAGGAGCTCAAATATACCATTTTGAAGCTCCTAGGCTATGGTGCAAACACGCACCCAAGGTGGTTTATCTTTTGAATTTTTGTAAGGCATGTAATATATGGATCGACTATCTCATTTTGCGTCCATCTTGTAAGTCTGTGCGTCACCCCTTTACTGTTGAGTCAGGAGTTTGAAACAAAGATCTTCATTATCTATAAAGAGAACTTTTCTTCATTCCAATGTGTGATTTTCCATTTGCATAATATGTTGCATATGTTTCTAAAGTATATCCTTATGCCTATGCCTTGTGCGAGCGTGCCTTATGCTCGCACAACATCACGCCCGGAGGATGATCATCGATTGGACAAAAATCGGGGCGTGACATATACTACGACAACTAGACGACTACAGCGGTGGCATCAAATAACTTCTTCAATGGTACGAAGAGGACTATAAGGCTGAGGCACAGGGCAGTGAATGATCTGATCAATACTGGAGTCATTGTTGTGATTGATGTTCGGATCCAGGAAAATCTGGCAGATCTGTTCATCAAAGGTCTCAAGCACCAGCTAATCAAGGATACAACACGTAAAATGGGCTTGAATACATTCTGATATTGTGTCTTTGTAATTCTACCAAAAAGTTTTATGATATTAGTTCAAAGAGAAATCTACTTGGCATCTAGCTTTTGGTTCAAAGAATGATCATTGACTAGGAAAATATCAGGAACAGTGGGTAGTCATTTGAGATATTGAGGGTATCACACCCCAATACCAGAATACTGGAGAGTGGGGGAATGACTTAGCCAACAATACCTTGCAGAATACCGAAGCAACACATAATGTCTTAAGGTTGTCTAGAGACAAGGGGGTGCATACTACAATCAAGTCTCCCAGGGTCAAGAACTTCTATTGTCTCAATCATTCAAATAAGTAATAATAACATAGAACATTTTAGAGTAAGCAGTAAGGTGTCCCAAACATCGTATCAGAATGTCCTAGAGATCTAGCGATGCATAATGATATGCCAGATACACAATCAAAAGTATACGTGATAATGAGTCAGCTATAATCTGAATATAATACAGTCATGTAGGGAACCAGTGTCCAGATTCTTCGGCAAACAGGTATCGATTGTCTAAATGTACAAAAGAATATAGTTTACAAAAGACGAGAAGTGAAACAAGAAATTCACCTGTGACCCTCAGCAGCCATCCTTCGGGTGCGTGCCATCGATGAGGAAGAAGTAAGCTTGATCCTCAGGTGCTGCTCTAAACCTGGCTATGCAAAACCAATGGGGTCAGATCCCAAATAGCAATTACCATAAATAAAGCATAAAATAAAAATAAAAAAAACCAGTTATATAGCATAAGATGCGTGAGACAACAATCAATGTCATTTATCTCATCCATGACATGATACGACACCTCTTCACTAAACAAGGAAAGGAAGTTCCCTATCACATCAAGATAGAATACATCCCTTGATTATGGTCAAGCTAAAATAAGTATGCATCAGAGTTTCAGTCCACAGCCTATCGTAATATGACAGCGCAACCCAATAATCGAACAAGGACATGAGTTGAACTATCATGCCACAATAGCCTGTGTCCCTAATTTCACTCAACAGAAGGCATAATACACAAGCAGAGATACAATATAAGACTTAACATAGCTTCAGTCCATGGATTATCGTAACATAATGACGCAACCCAACAACCAAACATGGACATGGGTTGAATTATCATACCACGATACCCACTTTCCTGGCTAGATGCATAATATAAAAAAATTAGACCGCCAATCATGTATTACGACTTGATATGTGATCTCTGGATTATCACAGTAATACAATATATAAGTATCCTCAGATCATTCCATAATCGATCAGGCTGGCCGAAATAATGATATACGAGCAAGTATATATGTAAAATGATGCATCAGTCCCTTACAAGGGCACTAAGCTAATTAATTATTAGTAACAGTTTCAGGCTTTCTATAGGAAAGATACTGGCTCGGTCTTATAATTAAATCAGATACTGCATTCCACTAGTACGGATGATATACAGTATCTGTAGTGGCCAGCCTTTAATCTCAGCTAATTTAGGGTGGTTCGACATACACGATCTGGAGATACCGTTCCCTCCCAATGCTCTACAAATTTAATTGCCTAGTTAACCCTAGGTTAATTAGAATCACATGTCGTGGTCACATGAACATTCCTTCTTATATGTCGTACTTTGAGTACGAAAACTCTTGATACAAATCTATATTGTCACTTGAAAGTTAAATATAGATTCACCTAAGTATGATGCAACAATCAGTACTATCTAGTCATGACTAAAGTTACTGTCCAACTACCATATCCATGTAGAGAAATAATTATATATATTACGTAGCAAGAGTGTGTGGCACGATGGCTCAACATATTTGTATCTATCAGGTAGCACTTTCGGAACGATTAAGTGTATCAGCACGGATACAATTGTCAGGGTAGGAACAAATTCTAGAATCAAGATCATGGACAAGTTGTCACATAGGAAGTTATTCAGGACAGGACAGTCAATCACTGGTCACATAATTGTCACTTTATTATATAGATAGATAAGGATAAGAGTATTATGAGAACCCCTCGAGTTCAGATTCACAATCCTTAAACCAAACAAGGACCGGAATTACAGACCCTCCCTCGAGTTGAACTATACCCCTTATTCACTACAAGAAAAATAACTTTTCTTGACGGTTTTTTCTCTCCAATAAAGGGTTTTTTTGACGATTCTGGATCCGTCAACTATGCCAGAGTCAAAAAAAGTCTCATATTTTCTTGACGATTTCTGGTTTTGTTATCTTGACGATTTTAAACCGTCAAGTAAAAAAACTTTATGACGATTTTTAGCCGTCAAGAAAACATAACAAAAAATCGTTAAGGTAGATAGAAACATTTCTTGACTGTGGCCTAGATGATGGGTAATAACCGTCAAGAAAACCATTTCTTGACCCAAAAAACTGCCAAGAAAAACCTTTTTTGATGTTGAAAAATCGTAAAAAAATTAATATTTTATAGAAGAATTCAGATATTTGTTACGTTTTATAACCGTCAAAAGAAGCTAATTTTTGTACAACAAAAATTTTGTTTATAATTTTATATAATATATCAAACACACATAATATCAATATAATCTAGAACATCGCAAAGATCAAAGAACATAATGCACAATTTTTATATTAACAAATCCGCGTTCGTACACCACAAATATCCGACCACGTCAAAAAAATCAAAGTATATCATTTTGTCCAACATCTTAAACATCCAAAATCTATTTTTACAAGTAAAAACCAAAATATATCTGAACCTAGAACACCACCCTCCCATCACAGTACAACATTTATTTTCAAAGTAGTTCCTGCAGAGAACAAGAGAAATAAATTTAATCCGTATGTATTTGTACAAACTGATATCAACAACAGTATCAGAGAACAACAAGTATAACTATATCATATAAATATGACGAAGTGATCTAAGATATAATCTCTTAGTTGCTGAAATATTAATAAAGTAACAGAAACTAGACATATTGTCAAGCTACCATCAGGAATATAGTATAAAAAATTTATTTACAGGGATATGTAGATCAATGTTTTATGATCATAAAAAAATAACATGAAAGGGTTCTCTTGACTAGGGTACTTATCCATGTTCTCCTGACTAAGTAACATGAAATGGTTCAGAAACCTAAAAATTTGAGCTAAACTTCTCTCAAAACCAAAACTTTTAGAGGACTAAAAAATAGAAAGTTTTAAACCTTGTAGCATACACCTCAAAGTGATCTGACTTAAGAAATACTTTCCACATAACAGTATGAGATATAAATACTTTAGGAAGGTAACATAAATATAATAATGACTTCACCTATCGATGCATTAAGATAGAAACCATTATAATTTCTTTTTTATATTTCTTAGAAATATGGACGGGCAATTTGAATAGTACATTATAAGGATCAAAATATTACACCAGCATCTCTATAAAAATTATTACTGTCTCCATAAGTCAAATTCCTAACCTGTAGTTATCCTTCGATTCCTTAATGATTCTTGCTGCTCTATTACTTTAATTTTATAACTATAACAGCAAGAAAAAATCCATAATAAGTCCACTTTGAAGAAGAAAATATTGAAACAAAATGACACACATGGAGTCGTATTAAATAAAATAGATAGTAACTTCAAGGTTAAAGCCAAGTCAAAATGGAATATAGCCTAATTCATAGGTAGAAAGTAGCAGATTATCAATATATTAGCAGTTTAATGCTTAAGGATGGCTTCGAGGATGTTCTGATAGCCTCACTAGTGCCATGTCAATGTTTATTTTAAATTATATGTTTTAGTTTATTGGCCAATTTTTGGTTTGCTAATTATTCGATCTTGGTATAGCTTTATAGTTGAAAAAAACTTTGATTTTGGGCCAACTCTTGAATCCTGTGCTTCTAGATTTGATAGTGTTCATAAAATTTTCATGAGTTTAGAAATAATCAAATAAATCGGTAAAATCTTGATGCCATAAATGAGCCATATGCCTCTTCCAAAAGACATCTGGTTATGGGACCTACTGAGTTAGATTATTTTACCATCTAACTGTTCTTTTCTGTTGGGAGATGGGAGTGTAGTGTATGGTTGAGTGCTAGATTTGTGCAAGTCTAGGTATCCAAGTGTATAGTTTTAAGTGTTATTACCTTAGTGTCTAATGATGTATATGGATACTACCAAGACTATAGTAGATACCTACAATTTTAGTGTGCATCAGTGAGTATCGAGGTGGGTTGTCATACTATAATGTGTATCATGGGTTGTGAGCATTGTAGGTATATGTGTCTCGTGAGGAGTGTGCCAGTAGGTGTATCATATAGGTAAGTTCCATTGTACAAGTTCGAGTGGCAAGTATATGTGAGTATAAGTATTAGGTGTAGTATATTATTGTTATAGATATACTATGGATACACAGTTAAGGATATCAAATACTTAAGAGTTAGCTTCACAGTTATTTCTGTAAATAGGTAGCAGGAACCCTTGACCAATCATGGACTTCATCAAGATAATGAGTATGTGTCAAAGTATTAGAAATAGGGGCAAGATATTTAGTAACATTTGTCATATCAAAGAAACTATTGGAGCATCCAAAATGATAAAGCAAACTTGAAGTGATGGAAACCTAAATAAGTTCAAGTATGTAACCAACTGGGATATGATGTTGGAACATAGTGCAACAAGGTAGAGATTTAAATGACTTGGGGTCACCGAAAACATGTTTATATGTCGCATTAACCATTTCTACAGCAGTTACAGCATCTTCAAAGGAGCCACATTTATAGTTAGGTGTTTGTTCAGCCCTTGCTGCAAAGCTTGTCGATCCTCTGAAAAGGTGTTCCTCACCATGCCAAACCCATATTGTATAACTTCAATCGATACCCCTACTAAACAAGTGTTATCTTAAGTCCCCTAGCTTTTGGAATATCAAATTTCCATATTTTTTGCATGGACATCGAATAGAATTAGGATTATTTGAATGGAGTTTTGCAAACTCAAGAAACTCTTCTACTCCTTCCTCATATTCACTACACATTCTATCGTTTGACATCCATGATTTATCCATTTTGGGCTGGATTAGAAAAAAAAGTACTTACAAAGGTCAATATAACATGTTAGCCATGATTTAGACATGGTTCACCTTGTCTGATGTTCCACGTATATCACTCAAAAAGTAATGATAATGAACACTACTTAGCAATATGCAAAGTGCAACTACAAAAGTTTTGGAGTAAAATAGAGGATACAAGGAACAAATGCAACATAAAATATTATAAAAAAATATACCTGAGCTTCAGATTTCGATGATCTTAATCTCGCACTCAAGCACTGTGCTTCTTCCTTTCCTGCAATAAGAATGAGGTAGAGGTCATGAAACATAATCTCGACCTCCAGGCAAAGGTTTTCGTTCATGAAAAAATTTATTAATAATGGCCCTTGGAATATCAGAAATGCCTATGGTTACGAATTCCAAGTGTCATCTTTGCTACTGACATGGCTTTTCCCTCACCATTTTGAACACCCAATTTAAGCCAAGTAAAATTAGGACATTACTCAATTATGCCACAATACATCATAAAACAAAAGAAGAAAACCCTACAAAGAGTCATTGATTCTCAATAAAACAAAATAGGATTTTAATGGAAGAATTGGCTTTCATCCCAGATTTTAGGGGTTGGTATGTATAAAATTTAATTCACATGATAATTAAACAAAAAGTGAGCTAGAATTGGCCTATAGTGATAGTACAAGTCATCACTAAAAATACATTTAGAAATAAGGTGGGTTTTCTATGTTTATAGTGTACATGAAGTAAAAATGCATTTAGATGTTACACTACTAGAATAAGTCAAATTAGCGACGTAAAGAAACGTCACTAAATGGCCAAAAATCTCACTAAATAAATTTAGTGACGTAATTAGCGACGTTTTATTGACGTCACATTTAAACTAGTCGCTGACAAAAAAATGTCGCTAAACGTCACTATTTCAACGTTTTCTAGCGACGTATATGTGTCACTATATTAGCGACGTTTAGCGACGCAACGTTGCTATATTAGCGACATGTATTTTTGTCGCTATATGTCACTAAATTAGCAACATAGATAGCTACGTTTATAGCGACGTAAATAGCACCTTTTATAGCGACGTATGTGCAACTCATTTAGCGACGTTGTGCGACTAATTTATCGACGTTATTATGACCTGGCAATACTGCCATGTCAGCAATTTGCGACGGACAGTGACTTGTTTAGCGATGTGTGTAGCGATGGATTTAGCGACGTATATAGCGACATATTCAGCGACCTGAGTAGACGTTGCTAAACGTCGCAAAACGTCGCTAAAACGTCGCTAAAGATACAGTGAAAAACTAAAAAAAATGAATATTGAATTATTTCCAAACTATTCTTCCTGCAGTTTATGAATTCACAATTTGTACAAATAGACTCGGAGCAACCCTCCGTTGAATTTGCTGGATTTGCCGACCCCCTTAGGTTGAACACTCAACACCGGTAAATTAACATATATTTAATATGAATAATATAATAAAATTTGAAGAAAATAAAATATTGAGATAACAAACCGAATCAGGAGAAAATATAGTCATAAAGAATACAACAAATATCTACACAACTGAGTTTGAAAGCCTCGTCCTAAAGAATACAAGAAATAATGTCTGAATGCCTCAAAAATAAAAAATATTCATAAATGACCAAATATCATAGGTCTGAAACACAAACAATCAATAAACGGTCCTAACTAGGACTACTGCGGATCTGCAGGAGGATGACCACCGGCACGCATGAAGGATAAGAACAGATCATACTGCTCCCGTGAAATCGACACCGATGTTGATGGAGAAGGCAGTGACGTCGGTGGAGTCTATGTCGATGTAGGCGCACCAGGAGGACGTATCCGCTCCAACTCTGCTAGTCGCTGGTTGTATGAATCCATGGTAGATAACAGCCTCGTACTGCTATGAACCATTGAATCATGCATCATCGTCAGCCTCTCACCCATGGACAGCTGTGATGCATGCAGCTCCGTCACGCTGCGCTCTATCGATGCTCTAAGATCAGTTGTCAAATCCCGTAGCTCCAGGATGCTACGCTCGAGCATATCAAATCGTGCGATGAGCGTCGCATCGTCCTCCTGCGGCTGGGACATGGGCTGCTCCTCCATCCTATAGAACTATTATCATGAGACATTTGGATAGAAATATATAAGTAGTTGGCAAGCACATTAAAAAATTTGAGAAGAATAAACCTGGAAAGGCAGTTATTCGTTCAGACGATGCTATAGATCTTTTTGTCGAGGATACTTTAGAACTTGAAATAACAAGTACTTCTCTTGATGATATAGATCTTTCTATAGAAACTTGGAAAGACGTGTTAGAACTCCCGAATACTTTACTTGATATAAACATGGTCAGAACCATGGACTTAAAAGTAAAAGCATAATTACACATATACATACCACTTACCATATGTATACCAGGATATAATGAATTTACTATTCATGCTCTTATAGACACAGGGGCTGAAGCTAGCCTGTTACAGGAAATCATTATACCACAGGATCTATGGAAAAATCTTGATAAACCAGGAAAATTAAACGACTTTATGGGAAGACAAGTTTCCGTCAACCATAAAGTAAAAAGCCTTACTGTCCATTTTCCTGATTTGCAAGGTTATTCTAACAATTATATGTATGATTTTGTATTACTACCCAAGGATTTTGACAGTGATTGCATTATTGGTATGGATAATTTACGACACTACAAGCCATACAATACATATACATTTGAGCTTGATGGAATATCGATACCCAGGGTTCATTTTCCAGTCTCTTTAGCCTCAAACTTTACACATACAGCACAGTGTGGTGAAAAACCCATCACACTTATTGATTATACAAAGATTTGTAATTATAATCTTCCTAATAATAATAAATTATAAAAGACTTTTTATGGAATGTTAGAACCATTATTTCTGATAATCCTCTAAAAGATTTTAATAAAGTTCCTAGATATTGTAAGGGAGAATTATTAGAGCAATATAAAGAAGCCAAAGTTAGGGTAAATAGTATTATGGTCTCCCCATCTGACAAAGAAGAATTTAACAAACAAATTAGCTAACTCTTGAAACTAAGGCTTATTCAGAAGAGTTTCAGTATGCATTCCTCTCCAGCTTTTCTTGTTAGAAATCACGCTGAAATAAAAAGGGGAAAGCCGCGCATGATCATTAATTATAGAAAGCTAAATAGTTACGCCAAGTTTGATGGATACTTTATCCCGACAGCAGAACAACTTATTAAACAAATTCAGGGCGCAAAATATTACAGTAAATTCGATGCTAAATCGGGTTTTTGGCAAATAAAACTAGAAGATAAAAATTCTATTGAACTAACTGCTTTCAGTTGTCTACAAGGACATTTTGAGTGGCTAGTTTTACCAATTGGATTAAAAAATGCTCCACAGATTTTTCAGAAATAGATGAATTCTATTTTTGGACATCTTCCTTTTGTAGTAGTTTCCATTAACGACATTCTTGTATTCTCAAACACAGAGGAAGAGCATAAAGAGCACCTATTGCATGTCTGTAAGCTATTACTTGACAATGGTATTATTCTCAGTCCAAAAAAAGATAGAATTATTTAAAAATAAAATTGATTTTTTAGGAAAAACCATAAAAAATGGACAAGTCCTCTTACAAGAACATATATATATACCAAGATCAAAGAGTTTCCAGATAACTTCAAAACTCTTAAAGAGCTTCAAGGTTTTCTCGGACTACTTAAATATGGGAGAAAATTCATTCCCAATCTATCAGTATGAGTAAAGCATTTGTAAAATAAACTTACGGCTGAACAAGCCAAGTACAAAGAATCAACTGGTGAATAACCAAGAAAATGGAATACAGACAAGATCTCTATCTCTCTTGGTCAAAAAGAAATTGAGGAGATTGCTAGGATAAAAGAATCGGTAAAAATAGAAAATATTCTTTATTTCCCGCTTGACAATGATATATTGGTTTTACAGACGGACGCCTCAGATAATTTCTGGGCCGGTGTATTAATTGCCAAATAAAAAGAAATTATAGCCTACACGTCAGGAAGATTTACTAAAGTACAAATGAGATATGCTACTTATGACAAAGAACTATTAGCAGTCAAACTCGCCATAAAAAGCCTAAAAATCTATATCCTATATAGACATTTTTTGATTAAAACAGACAATAAATCGGTAGCACAGTTTTTGAAAAGGAAGACTATTAATAATCCCGAAGAGAACCTTCGACGAATTAGAATAGCAATGTATTTGAATTTTTTTAATTATGATGTCAATTATATTCCAGGTTATACTAATTTTCTTGTGGATACTCTTACCAGGTTATGTTAAATGGAGGACGAAGATTTCTATAAAAATTTAGGGACCTCTTCCATGAAATGAAAAGACAAGGGGAATTTAAGGAGGTAGCCCCTAAAAAGGCTAAAGACAACAACGTGGCAGAATCATCAAGGGTTGAACAAACCCAAGAGGCGAATAGCCAAACTTCTCTTAGGGAGAATAGCCAATCTCTTAGGGCGAACCGCCAAAAAATCCAGGCGAACAGCCAAAACACCATCCAGACGAATAGTCAAGCAAATAACAAGGGAAAAATGTGCTAGGGACCATTCCTAGACCCATATTTATACCAACAAGACCAATTATCCTGACCTCACAGTTTACTGGTCCACCAAGGCCACCTATGACTCCCGTCCAATTCTTGGACGTAGTAATTAAAAACTGGTACAATACCGATATAGAAAATAAAAATAAAGCAGTATAGGAAAGGTTCAATGGCTGCTTTCGGACTTTCCAGGCCTGCGACATAAAGGGAGCCAGTTACTGGCTGACCAAAATTGAAAGGACTCTACTTGCTGAGAGACAGAAAAACTCTCTACTTGAAAAGAAGATGACGGAAACCCACCAGCTCATCTCCAAGATGGTCACTTTTTCCTCTATATCCAGATCTATTGCACTCGCCACCAAGGAACGTGATCTCTTCACCGGTACCTCTGCTGAACAGAAGGAGCTCAAGGAGATCTTCTCCCAGATCAGGACCAACGACCTGGTTAATTTCCGGATGACCGATGTTCTGGAGTTACTCAACACCCTAGAGGTTGCTACCCCAAAAATTGAGGAGTTCAATGCCGAAGTTACGGTCCAAGAAATGCTGGCCATGCATCAGCAACAACTGTTGGATGACTCTCGGCTAATCCTTTTTTTTCAAAAAGCTCGAAGATACTAAGATGATCAACTTCCTCCAGAACGAGAAACTAATTCTCAACTCAAACAAGCGACCCTGCATTCTTGCCTGCTTTTGAGAGATCCAGAAGTTCAAACCCCACATCAGAAAGGGGATAGTTCGTAAGGTATATATGAGAACTATCTTTGAAGACGACTACATGGATTGTCTTTCGGACATTTTTATCAAGGCGACACTCACACATGCCACCAAATTCCAAACTATTTTTTAATTTAAGGTTTGGTGTATCTGGGAGGAACGATAATATATAAAGCTCTTTCCATCTTACCAACTTTGGGAGCTCAATAGGCTCATTGAAGAACCTTTTTTTGAATACATCAAATTTTCAAAATAAGGTTTCGACGAAGATCATGAGAGGCTTATGACAGCCACAGAGTTCTTTGAAGCCGCAAGAAGTGCTGCAAGGGCAAACGCCCTGATTTCCACCTTTAAGCATACTATTCTGGTAGACCACCTCAGTCCCTTAACAGAAAATAGTTATGGGCCTTCAAAGATCATTAACTTTCTAGATAACATGACTTTGGGCCGAATAAGCCTATTAGCTAGGAATGAGGATCTACTATTAAATAATGATCCTATGAGGATCTTGGTTGACTCTGGAGGAAACTCTGACTAAGAGAAGCATAGTGGACCTTACTCTCATTTTTCATGGAAAACCTAAAAAGGATCTATTATAAAACTATTCTCAATAGATATCTACGAAGGCTTGGGCAGCAAAAAACTCGACGATTCCCCAGAAAGATCGTACAGAAGAAAAGACAGCAACAACGACAGCAATTGACACAGCAACTGACACAGATTAGGGAAGCAATAATTATAAGGAGACAAGAATTACAAGAACAGATTGAGCAACTGAGAAGAACTATTGAGGAAAGAGAGATAATGGTAAGCTCTTTAATTGAGGAGCGAGAACAAATTATGGAAACCCGATATGATAGGAGCAATCCACTTTTTATCAGTGGAATTTCCATCTGGCTTGAAGACAACCACAATAATAGCATCTATGACAACAACAGTTTCGACCACTACGGCAACAGTGACAACCACTCAGAAAATATTTCTGACAGCTCAGAAAATGATGACAGCCAAGACACAGACTCGAGTGATGATGATAACCAGGACACGTTGGGCAGCCCCTTATCCCTGCTTTAATAAAGAAGATTCCTGAACGACAGCACAATCCCACTTTGATAAAGAAGATTCTCTACTAAAAGAAGCACTACGATAAAGGGGAATGAGATCGCCATCATTACAGAGATCGCCATCATTACAGAAGTATCTTCATGACAGGCGCCGGTTACCCAACCGGGGATGAAGGGTTACTCCGTGACCTCTTGTAATATAAATAAGACTTCGGAAGCCTTAGTTGATATCGAAATTTGGAGTTCGAGTGTGCATTGTAAACTTTACTCTTATAATCTCTCCCCCTGCTCTTGTGTGCTCTTCTTCTCTTCCACCTTATAAATATGCTTTCCTCCTTCATCGTGTAAATTTGGTAAGGTCATATTCAAGAACTTAATTAGTTAAGATATCATAATAAATGAGTAAGGGGTTTCACAATCCAAACTTTATTTAAACTGGCTCTGATACCAAATTTATACAAACACCCTAAATTTAGAAGAGACCACGAATGCAAATATTCCCCAAAGTGAAGGAGAACAATTTGATATTACTGATAATGATCTAGAAAGGCTGAAAGAGGCTATTCCACATTATGATAGAAAGGAAGTCTATAAGCCAATTTCCTTTCAATCTAGATTCTTAAATAAACATACTTATGTTTTTGAAAGAATGCAGGGGAATATAGAGTTAAAAGGAGATGAGAATTTTTTCTCTATCAGTCTATTAGATAAAAGAAAGATGGAAAAATTAAAGGCTAAATATCTAAAGATGAGATACTTACATATTGGCCTAATTCAACTTAAAATCACGGGGCTATTCCGAACAGGAATTGATACTCCTGTTTTAGTTGTATGCATGGATGAAAGGATTATCAATAATCCACTTAATAGCATAAAAGGTGGAGCTAAATCCAATCTTGTTAATAGATTATTTGGTATTAATATACATCCGGATTTCTCTATAAGCCTTGATGATCAGAATATAGAGAAAACATGGAATTTGCCGACATTAGAGGTTTTGGATATAGGTACAATCAAAATCCTAAAATAGCCTATTGAAATATTAATATGATGAGGTATTCGTCAAAGGAAGAAAACATGATTGATATTAATGGTATTAATGAAGAACACTATCGTAGCTTTCTTAAATTATAAAACTAGGAACTTCTTGGGGAAATAGACGAACAAACTGTTTATGCATTTTACGAAAAATATTCCATTGGTACTTTAATTTTAGGTTTTAAAGATTTAATAAATACTTTAATTTCATTATTATTTTTTAGATGTTCTAATCGAACAAGTCTAGGTTGTATAGTTTTACCTATACCAACCTCAAACAATCTAACAAGATTTTTGGGTATAATAGACTTGAAGGTAGGAGTATCATTTAATGCCATACAATACTCCCATTGTATACCAAGTACTTTAGAGCCAAGCATTAACTCTATTTCTTGAAGATTTTATATGATAAAGGAGGAAAGCAGATTTACAAGGTGGAAGAAAAGAAGAAGAGCACACAAGAGCAGGGGGAGGGATTACAATAGTAAAGTTTACAATACACACTCGCACTCCAAACTTCGATACCAACTAAGGCTTTTGAAGTCTTATTTATATTACAAGAGGTCAGGGAGTAACCCTTCATTCCCGATAGGGTAACCGGCGCCTGTCATGAAGATACTTCTGCAATGATGGCGATCTCTGTAATGATGGCGATCTCATTCCCCTTTATCGTAGTGCTTCTTTTAGTAGAGAATCTTCTTTATCAAAGTAGGATTGTGCTGTCGTTCGGGAATCTTCTTTATTAAAGCAGGGATGAGGTACGGCCCAACCTGTCCTGGTTGTCATCATCACTCTAGTCTATGTCTTGGCTGTCATTATTTTCTGAGCTGTCAGGAATATTTTTTGAGTGGTTGTCACTGTTGCCGTAGTGGTTGAAACTGTTGTTGTCAGAGATGCTATTATTATGGTTGTCTTCAAGCCAGATGGAAATTCCACTGATAGAAAGTGGATTGCTCCTATCATATCGGGTTTCCATAATTTGTTCTCGCTCCTCAATTAAAGAGCTTACCATTATCTCTCTTTCCTCAATAGTTCTTCTCAGTTGCTCAATCTGTTCTTGTAATTCTTGTCTCCTTATAATTATTGCTTCCTTAATCTGTGTCAGTTGCTGTGTCAATTGCTGTCGCTGTTGCTACCTTTTCTGCTGTACGATCTTTCTGGGGAATCGTCGAGTTGTTTGCTTCCTAAGCCTTCGTAGATATCTATTGAGAATGGTTCTATAACAGACCATTTTTATGTTTTTCATAAAAAATGAGAGTAAGGTCCACCATGCTTCTCTTAGTCAGAATTTCCTTCATAGTCAACCAAGATCCTCATAGGATCATTATTTAAGAGTAGATCCTCATTCCTAGCTAATAGGCCTATTCGGCCCAAAGTTATGTTATCTAGAAAGTCAACGATCTTTGAAGTCCCATCGCTATTTTCTGTTAAGGGCCTGAGGTGGTATACCAGAAAAGTGTGCTTAGAGGTGGAAATCAGGGCGTTTGCCCTTGCAACACTTCTTGTGGCTTCAAAGACTCTGTGGCTGCCATAAGCCTCTCATGATCTTCGTCGAAACCTTGTTTTAAAAATTTGATGTATTCAAAAAAAGGTTCTTCAATGAGCCTGTTGAGCTCCCAAAGTTGGTAAGATGGGAAGAGCTTTATATATTATCGTTCCTCCCAGATACACCAAACCTTAAATAAAAAAATGGTTTGGAATTTGTTGGCGTGTGTGAGTGCCTCCTTGATACAAATGTCTGGAAGACAATCCCTGTAGTCATCTTCAAAGATAGTGTTCATATATACCTCATGAACTATCCCCTTTCTGATGTGGGGTTTGAACTTCTGGATCTCTCAAAAATAGGCAAAAATGTGGGATAACCTGTTTGAGTTGAGAATTAGTTCCTCGTTGAAGTTGATAATCTCAGTATCTTCGAGCTTTTTGAAAAAAAAAGATTAGCCGAGAGTCATCCAACAGTTGTTGCTGATGCATGGCCAACATTTCTTGGACCGTAACTTCGGCATTGAACTCCTCGATTTTTGGGGTAGCAACCTTGAGGGTCTTGAGTAACTACAGAAAATTGGTCATCCAAAAATTAACCAGGTCGTTGGTCCGGATCTAGGAGAAGATCTCCTTGAGCTCCTTCTGTTCAACAGAGGTATCGGTGAAGAGATCAAGTTCCTTGGTGGCGAATGCAATAGATCTGGATGCAGAGGAAAAAGTGACCATCTTGGAGATGAGCTGGTGGGTTTTCGTCATCTTCTTTTCAAGTAGAGAGTTTTTCTCTCTCAGCAAGTAGAGTCATTTTAATTTGGGTCAGCCAGTAACTGGTTCCCTTTATGTCGCGAGCCTAGAAAGCCCGAAAGCAGCAATTGAACCTTTCCCATACTGCTTTATCTTTATTTTTTATATCGGTATTGTACCAGTTTTTAATTACTATGTCCGAGAATTGGACTGGAGTCATATGTGGCCTTGGTGGACTAGTAAACTGTGTGGTCAGGGCAATTGGTCTTGCTGGTATAAATATGGGTCTAGGAATGGTCCCTAGCATATTTTTTCCCTTGTTATTTGCTTGACTATTCGTCTAGATGGTGTTTTGGCTGTTCGCCTGGATTTTTTGGCTGTTCGCCCTAAGAGATTGGCTATTCTCCCTAAGAGAAGTTTGGCTATTCGTCTCTTGGGTTTGTTCAACCCTGGATGATTCTGCCACATTGTTGTCTTTAGCCTTTTTAGGGGCTACCTCCTCAAATTCCCCTTGCCTTTTCATTTCCTGGAAGATGTCCCTAAATTTTTTATAGAAATCTTCGTCCTCCATTTATCATAACCTGGTAAGAGTATCCGCAAGAAAATTAGTATAACCTGAAATATAATTGACATCATAATTAAAAAAATTCAAATACATTGCTATTCTAAATCGTCGAAGGTTCTCTTCAGGATTATTAATAGTCTTCCTTTTCAAAAATTGTGCTACCGATTTATTGTCTGTTTCAATCAAAAAATGCCTATATAGGATATAGATTTTTAGGCTTTTTATGGCGAGTTTGACTACTAATAGTTCTTTGTCATAAGTAGCATATCTCATTTGTACTTTAGTAAATCTTCCTGATGTGTAGGCTACAATTTCTTTTTGTTTGCAATTAATACACCAGCCTAGAAATTATCTGAGGCGTCCGTCTATAAAACCAATGTATCATTGTCAAGCGGGAAATAAAGAATATTTTCTATTTTTACCGATTCTTTTATCCTAGCAATCTCCTCAATTTCTTTTTGATCAAGAGAGATAGAGATCTTATCTGTATTCCATTTTCTTGGTTGTTCACCAGTTGATTCTTTGTACTTGGCTTGTTCAGCCGTAAGTTTATTTTACAAATGCTTTACTCGTGCTGATAGATAGGGAATGAATTTTCTCCTATAATTAAGTAGTCCTAGAAAACCTTGAAGCTCTTTAAGAGTTTTGAAGTTATCAAAAAACTTCTTGATCTTGGTATATATATATTCTTATAAGAGGACTTATCCATTTTTATGGTTTTTCCTAAAAAATCAATTTTATTTTTAAATAATTCTATCTTTTTTGGACTGAGAATAATACCATTGTCAAGTAATAGCTTACAGACATGCAATAGGTGCTCTTTATGCTCTTTCTCTGTGTTTTAGAATACAAGAATGTCGTCAATGTAAACTACTACCAAATGAAGATGTCCAAAAATAGAATCCATCCATTTCTGAAAAATCTGTGGAGCATTTTTTTAGAGCATTGTCTGAATGAATAACTGTCTTTCCAGGTTTATTCTTCTCAAATTTTTTAATGTGCTTGCCAAATACTTGTATAGTTCTATCCAAATGTCTCATGATAATAGTTCTATAGTTGGAATTCCTAATTTCTCGTATAATCTCTCTAAATTTTCGTAAAAGATGATCCATCTTATAGGCTTGATCTATTTGACTTTCGTCAAAACTGGTGTGTTCTCTATACCAATTAGTAGTTTTGGACAATGGATCTTATTGTAATAATAAATTTATATTTCTTATTTGTGATAAAGGAATTTTTACTGACATTTTTTCCAATTCATTGGCACGCTAGTTATCCAGCATTGTCTTGGTTCTTCCTTCTATTGGAGTGCTATTACTCATTCTGTGTTGTATATCCTGTAGAATATTGGGTGTAAAAACTCCTTAATCTCGTCCTCAAGCACTGTGCTTCTTCCTTTCCTGCAAAAAGAATGAGGCAGAGGTCATAAAACATAATCTTGACCTCCAGGCAAAGGTTTTCGATCATGAAAAAATTTGTTAATAATGGCCCTTAGAATATCAGAAATGCCTCTGGTTACGAATTCCAAGTGTCATCTTTGCTACTGACATGGCTTTTCCCTCACCATTTTGAACACCTAATTTAAGCCAAGTAAAATCAGGACATTACTCAATTATGCCACAATACATCATAAAACAAAAGAAGAAAACCCTACAAAGAGTCATTGATTCTCAATAAAACAAAAAAGGATTTTAATGCAAGAATTGGCTTTTATCCCAGATTTTAGGGGTTGGTATGTATAAAATTTAATTCACATGGCAATTAAACAAAAAGTGAGCTAAAATTGGCCTATAGTGATAGTACAAGTCATCACTAAAAATGCATTTAGAAACAAGGTGGGTTTTCCATGTTTATAGTGTACATGAAGTAAAAATGCATTTAGATGTTACACTACCAGAATAAGTCAAATTAGTGATGTAAAAAAAGTCAATAAATGGCCAAAAAATGTCGCTAATTAATTTTAGCCACGTAATTAGCGACGTTTTGTTGAAGTTGCCTTTAAACTAGTCGCTGACAAAAAAAACATCGACAAACATCGCTATTCCGACATTTTTTAGCGATGTATATGCGTCGCTATATTAGCGACGTTTAGCGACGCAACATTGCTAAATTAGCGACATGTATTTTTGTTGTTATATGTCTCTAAATTAGCTACGTTTATAGTGACATAAATAGCAACTTTTATAGCGACGTTTGTACGACTCATTTAGCGACGTTGTGCGACTAATTTAGCGACGTTATTATAACCTGACAATACTTGCATGTCAATAATATGTGACGGACAGCGACTTGTTTAACAATGTATGTAGCGACAAATTTAGCGACGTATATGTAGAAGCATGAAAAATACGCTGGATAGCTATACGCAGCATGTTAATGCGGGGCAGCGTAAAAAGATGACTTCAGAGCCACTACGTGCAACAGAGCTTTTTTCGCTGAGCACAGCGTAAAATATAAGCTCAAGGACCATCCGCGTAATGCAGTATGTCCAGGCTGCTTCAGCGTAAAAAGGGTGCTACATCGCCTTCATGGCGTAAAACTCATCCGCTTTCAATGCAACATTGAAGTGTACGAGGAACGCTTCGTATTCTTCGAAATGAACCTGTCAGATTTCAATGCAACCTACTCGGCTTCTACGCCTACTCGGCTTCTATGCCTACTTGGCTTCTACACCATGGTGACAGTTATTGGCTTCTACGCCAACCTTCTCTACGCGAGGGATAACTACCTATGTGGCTTTTACGCCGTGATCTTCGCAGCAGTTATACGCGTTATTTCTTAATTGACACGCGTCACACGCTCATTCAAAAGGTCATCTATACGTGGGTAATGATTATTATAACCGTCATGTAAAAGGGTCCTGTACTTTCTACTACTCGGTTTCTACGCCGACTGAGTGGTCATTGTCACTAAAACTCTATAAATAGAGACCTCTATCAACAGAGGTGAAGGGGGAGAAAAATTGGTCGAGAAACGAAAGATTGAAAGGTCAAGATTTGGTCGCAGATTTCAATAGAGAAGAATCCAGAGCTCAGGCAAAGAGTAGTGATCGATGACTTTGGCATCGAGCATCCACTCTCTTTAGCAACCTTCGAAGCTGTTTTCTGTCTTCTACGACACTTCTTCATCATCGTGTGGTCCAAGGGACAAAGTGATCGACTGCAGATCAGACTCCTATAACAATATTTACCCAGATTAAAAAATTGTACTCGACATCCTCGTATAGGATTAATTGTACTGCTTGTTTATAAACATAAAGAGCAGGTTTTCGTATAAAGCCTCATTTCCATATCTTTCGTTTATTTTATCAGACAACAAGATGGCGACTCTGCTGGGGACATCTTTTTCTTCTGATGAGGAAGCAATTGTTCAACACAATACGGTATCCGTGGGATCCGTGAAGAAGATACTGGTCGTCCAGTTCGACCAGTCTGTCTACGAAGATATGATTCGAACAGGGGGTAGCTCTCACTCTCTCTCTGTCCAAGACAACAGAAAGCTGCGTAAGGTCTGGATGCCCATGACATCCTCTACCATTCCTGTCGACTCTCCGATCTCTTCGATCTCTTCGACCAACGAGGTTGTAGCATTGCTCCCTCCACGCCTTGCACGTAAAATTCACTCGCCTGTCTCTGACAGGGCAGACAAAACTTCTGGCAATGCCTCAGCGCCAATCCAGAAGTATACTCCGTGTCTTGCGCGTAAAATTCAGTCGACTGTCTCTGACAGGGCAGACAAAACTTCTGGCAATGCCTTAGCGCTAGTCCAGAAGTACACATCGCGCTCTGCGCGTAAAACTCTATCTCCCGTCTGTGACGGAATAGACAAATTTTTTGATAATGCCTCAGTGCCAAATCAGGAATCCCAAACGTGCTCCGCGCGTAAAAATGCATCTGCCTTCCACGGAAAAGCAGATGTTCCCTGCAATATATGCAAGGAAAAGCAAGCGGCGGACTACTCAACTTCTCGGCCTTTACGCCAGCAAGGGAACAATCTGCCCGCCCTCCGAATTACGCGAGAGGCTGACGGCAGACTGAGGACATCCTCAGCTTTACGCCAACCAGAGCAGAGCTCCAAATTATGCCAGGAGAAGCCCCTCAGCGTAAAGAAGGCTCAATTTGCGGAAAGACACCCTCCTCAGGGATTATCAGCCACCCAGATGGCCAACCTATTATATATAGGTGGCACAGGGAAAACCATGGTTCCCAACATCGACCATCCCCGTGGTTCCCAAAGGAAAAGAAGCTCTGGCAATCAATACGTCCAGACTAAAGACTGCGGCAACCACGCAGACGAAACCTGGGACTTCCAGGCCCATTGAAGTATACTCTTTCGACGACGATGATATTCCGAGCATATTCGAGTGTCTCGTCAAAAGTGGCAAGATTACCCTTCCTGAGGAGAAGCGGCCTAATGAAGTCGGCAGTACTAACAACCCCAAGTACTACAATTTCCATAGATACGTACACCACCCTACAAAGGCGTGTTATGTACTAAAAAGGAAGATCCAGGAGCTGATCGATGCTAAGGCCATCACTCTGCGCAACAGCAAGAAGACGGTCACGGCCAACATGATCTCTCTGCAATTTGGCAATCCGCCTCCCCAAGAAGTCCCGGACGGTATTACACCTATTTCCCGGACGACGATGAACATTATTAATCTTCCTCCGGCTAGGGGTCAAAATCATGACCTGCTACCCCTAACTACCCAGCGAGGCAAGATTATGTGGGTTCATCGAGATCTGGTGCCAGAGATCGAGAAAGAGACTCAAGCTGCTAAGGCTAAGTCCAAAAAGAACTCAAAGCACAAATCGTGTCACATAATTATGGTACACTCGGCATCAGAAGACGAGGTCTTGGCTATTGGAACCCGTTAAGGGAAAGCTTACCTCCAGGACTATGGAGCAAGTCAGGAACATGCACCGACAGACGCTTCAGCTGCCAAGCCTTCAGAGCAAGAACCCGCCGTACCAGAGCCCAGTCCTTCGAGACCAACTTCGACGGACAGAGGGAAGCAAAAAGAAGTGCATTTCGATAAACCTGTGAAAAACCTTCGAAACAAAGGTTTAGAGAAGCCGTACAACTTCGACATCTTGGCCCAATTGGCTAATACGCCAGCTAGGTTGTCCATATTTGAATTACTCAGGCTCTCTCAAGACACTCGTCAAGCCCTGAGTGAAGCATTGATGCAGGCGGATGCATACTTGACCCAGCTTAAGTCCCCTGACGAAGAACCAGTGGCATGCCCTCAATGCCATAGTATGATGGAGGTGGTCCCGAATATCACTTTCACTCAAGATGACATGCTGTTAAAACATAACAGGCATGACAGACCCCTCTATTACACCGGGTACGTCGGTTCCATGGAGGTTGACCGGATTCACATAGATCCGGGATCATCAATCAGCATCATTCTCCATAGTCTGCTTAGATCGCTGAGGATTCCTACCAGCGAATTGGCTTACACCACCACTACAATTGTGGGTTTCAACGCCAGAAAAAGTAAGCCATTGGGGAGAATTCGCCTGAGGATCCAGATTGGCGACCTCAGATCGGTGGCTACATGTTATGTCATTGATTCAGAGGTGTCCTACAATATTCTGCTGGGCAGACCTTGGATCCACGACCACAACATCGTTCCTTCGACTCTACATCAATGCTTTAAATATGTAGACGCCCAAGGAACAGTACAAATGGAGTTTGCTGACCTGAACCCGTTCAAAGGAGTAGAATCCTACTACTCTGATGCCGTATTATACTCTCAAGACTACACGGAAGAGGTGTCAGCCGAAGCAGAGAAGGAATCCTACCGAGAGCCAGAAGAACCCTCTGCCGAGCAACCCCTGTCAATCAAGATGAAAGGACGGACTACTCGTCCAAAAGCCATAGAGCCTATGGCTATCTACCTGAACAAAACCAGATCAGGAAAAGGGGGTGATCCTCTAGTGATCACTTTGAACCAGAAGTCTCCACCCTTGGTCATCAACCTTCGGCACAACAGGCAGCCGATTGATATAAATACAACCGGGAACAAAGTTTTAAATTATAATAAACATTCTCTTTTCCAGTATATTGACGCTCAAATTCCGAATCAGGAATCCTCCCCCCATGACGATATAGAACCTATAGCGCAAAAATTCTTGAAAGCTATAGATTTCTATCATCCGTATATGTGGGAAGTGGCATCATCATTCAATGTTACCACGACATATGGACCGCATGAGGATTCTATCTTCATTGTCCCGCTTACTTACAGCAGTCAACATTCAATAGTCTTCGGCCGCATGCACAATGAACCGACTGTGCAAGAAGATTCTTTCGATGATGATGTCGATAAAATGCAGGTTCACAGATACAGCCCGCAAGCTTTGAAGATTATGCAAAGTATAGATTATAACTTGAAGCTGAAACCAGGTCTCAACTACGGGAAAGACAGACGAATGCCGCTGCACGACGATCCCTACTATCAACGAACTCGTTTCGGGTTAGGGTATACCACCTCCCTTGCAACTCCTGAGTCAAACGAGGATATCTTTTTCTCTTCTCAAAATGGCTCAGCGCCCTCCGACTCATCTCATGCTCTCGAACGAACATTATCAGTAAATATGGTAGTGACAGATTCCTTCGAAGCAGACAAACAAGAATCTGAACTATTTGAGAATGATGCTTGGGCTCAGCAAATGGATACACAATGGAAATTCCGCTTCGAGCAGAGAGAACCTCCCACTGAAGATAAAGTTATCCAGATTGACGTTGGAGATAAACTTTTGCCAAAGCCGATATTTATCAGTAACAATCTTTCCGAAGCAGAAAGGAAAGTAGTTATCCAGCTGATAAAAGAATATATCGACGTCTTTGCGTGGAATTATGAGAATATGTCAGGCCTTGATCCAAAGGTGGCTACTCATAAGCTCACTATATTGTCGATTCGAAGCCTGTGAAGCAGCACCAACGCCGGTTCCGCCCGGATATGATGGACGCCATTGAAGCTAAAATCAAGAAGTTGATAGCCTGCGGTTTCATCCGGGAAGAACAATATCCCGACTGGATCGCCAATGTTGTCCCGGTCATGAAGAAAAATAGGAAAGTACGTGTCTGCATCAATTACCAAGATCTGAATACAGCCTGTCCCAAGGATGAGTTTTTTCTTCCCATCACAGACGTCATGATTGACAATACATGCGGCTTTGAACGTATGTCTTTCATGGACGGATTTTTAGGATACAATCAAATCAAGATGCATCCTAAAGACGAGAAGCATACTGCCTTTCGGACACCATTGGGGGTATATTGCTATACGGTCATGCCCTTCAGATTGAAGAACGTCGGGGCTACGTACCAACGGGCTATGAGTAACATATTCCATAAGCATTTACGCAAGACAGTGGAGTGTTACATGGACGATGTAGCTGTCAAAAGCCGCCTCAAGGATAATCACATCCAAGACTTGAAGACAGTATTTGAGTTGATGCGCCAATATCAACTCAAAATGAATCCTACAAAGTCCTTTCTGGGGGTATCTAGTGGCAAATTCCTGGGATTTGTCATTATCGCCAAAGGCATTCAAGTGGACCCTGACAAAGTCAAGGCCATCTTAGAAATGCGACCGCCCCGTAATCTGAGGGAACTCAGGGGATTTCAAGGTCGTCTAGCTTATATCCGGAGATTCATATCCAACCTCTCTGGGAGATGTCAGCCCTTTTCTCGTCTCATGAAAAAAGGTGTATCCTTCGTATGGGACAAAGCCTGTCAGCAAGCGTTTAACGATATCAAACGCTACCTCACTAGTCCGCCAGTTCTGGTGCCTCCCATCATAGGAAGACCATTTGTGCTGTATGTTCCAGTGATGGATTATTCTTTGGGAGCTCTTCTTGCATAGAAGAACGATATGGGTCATGAACAGGCTATCTACTACCACAGCAGGATGATGGTCGGAGCCGAACACCGGTACAACCCAGTGGAGAAAGAATGCTTGGCACTGATGTTCGCTATCCAGAAAATGCGGCACTATGTCACAGGCCAAACCATTCACATCATCTCCAGGATCAATCCTTTTCGGGTACTGATGAACAAGCCAAGTGTTCTTAATTCCTGACTCGTGACTTGGACGATGTTATTAACACCGTATGACATGGTGTACGTCCCTCAGAAGTCCATTAAAGGCCAAGCATTGGCTGACTTCCTAGCTGCTCATCCGATCTCGGAGGCCTCCAAACTGTACGAGGACATTCCCGACGAAGTTGCAGAATGTAATTCCGCAATGAAAAGTGATGCATGGCAACTATTCTTCGACGGTGCCTCCAGGACTGGTCCCAGGGGAAACGTGGTCTCAGAAGTAGGGATTGTCCTAGTTACTCCTGATAAGCTCATCATCTATCGAGCATATTCTCTTAGCGAGCCCTGTTCTAACAATATGGCGGAGTATAACGCTCTACTAATCGGACTCCAAGTCGCTAAAGAATTGGACGTCGAATCTCTGGAAGCTTTCGGTGATTCTCTGCTGATCGTCAATCAAGTCAGAGAAATATATGAAGTCCGAAATCCAGACCTCATCCCCTATCACCGAGCAACGGTTGAGATAGCCATGACATTCAAAGGATTCTTCCTTGAGCATATACCTCGATCTCAGAATCTGGAAGCTGATGCCCTAGCCAGTCTAGCTGTAGATTTAGCTACCCCTATAAGAAGGCAGGATTCGGTAATCCTTCTTAACAGAGATTTATTCTGTGTGAAAAATAACTTTCATATAGAACACAGCTACACTGTGAATATAGATCTTCCAAAGAGATACTGGAGAAGTCCCTTTATAGATTTCGTAGCATATGGAATCTTGCCAGAAGACCCTAAAGAAGCAGTATCCGTCAAAAGACGATCATTGTGCTTCTATTTTGACGCATCTTCACAATGTCTATATCGCCAGTCTTATGAAGGACTATTATTACGATGTCTCTCTGGTGATGAAGCACAGCGGATTATCCGTGAAGCTCACGACAGCGTATGCGGAGCACATCAACCCAGTCCTAAGCTACAGGATCGCATCAGGAGAATGGGCTATTACTGGTCGACTATGATCACAGATGTAATAAAGTATGTAAGACAATGCAGAGCCTGTCAGGTCCATACAGACTTTATACATCAACCTTCTGAATATCTACATCCTACGGTTGCGTCCTGGCATTTTGAAGCATGGGGTATGGATATCATTGGTCCTATTCACCCGTCTTCTTTCAGAGGTCACCGGTTCATACTGGCCATCACGGATTATTTCTCCAAATGGGCAGAGGCGATCCCTCTTACTGAGGTAAAGGCATCTAATATGATCAGCTTCATCAAGCATCACGTCATTTATCGCTTCGGGATACCCCGGAGGATAATTCATGACAATGGGCCTCAATTCATCAGCCAAGCATTTCATTGATTTTGCGATAAAAATCGAATACAAAATGTGGCCTCTACGGCATATAATCCTGCTGCTAATGGTTTGGCGAAAGCTTTCAACAAAACCATTATCAAGCTCTTGAAAAGGTTCGTCTTTTTGAACCAGATGGATTGGAATAAGACGCTGGAAGAATGTCTCTGGGCATACCGCACAACGGTACGAGCACCGACAGGTTATACCCCATTCTCATTAGTTTACGGGAGCGAAGCAGTTCTCCCCATCGAGATCCAGATTCCGTCACTCAGGATAGCCGTGGCTAATAAGTTGACTCAAGAAAAGAATGACCTGTTAAGGCTTCAAGAGCTAGAAGGATTAGACGAGAAACGCCTCCAAGCTCAACAGCACATCGCATTCTACCAAGCACGCATTTCCAGAGCTTTTAATCAAAAAGTAAAAGAAAGAGTGTTCAAAGTTGGTGAGCTAGTTTTAGCTGTGAGAAGGCCGATGATTCTTACTCACAGGAGTAAGGGCAAATTCCAGCCCAAATGGGAAGGCCCTTATGTGATCGAGACGACATTCTCAAACGGCGCTTACAGGTTAGCCAAGCCTAATGGAGACCGGTTAATGGCTCCTATCAATGGCAAATTCCTGAAAAGGTAATATGCTTAACCTCCTCTTCTCAAGTAAAATATGGCGAAAACCTCATTCTGACAAAACTACATCCAAAACGAAACTACTTGGATCGTATTCTATCATGTCCATATAACCTCTGAATAGATATGTTTAACTAATTTGGAACTTCAAGACTTATCACGTCCATATTACCTCTGATAGTATTTTGTGTACAAATTTTAGCTGAAGCATATATTATCATGTCCATATAACCTCTGAATAGATATATCCTACTAAAACTTACCGAGAGTATATCACGTCCATATTACCTCTGATATCACTTTCACCCAAACCTGTCATTTATATTCCAAAATGATGGGTCCACAAAGTCAGATGAAAGCCTCTTTATTATTCCCAAAAAAGAGCAAAATTACATTGGAAAGCGAAAAAGTACATTATTTGGGAGGAGCAGTTAGGTCGCGAATCTGCCTTGCCAGAGCAGCCATTCTCTCATCCCTAGAGTCCAAGACGTTAGCGCGAGCATGCTCCAACCTTGCTGCATCATTGTTCAAAGCGGATAGCTCGGCCCGAGTACGTACGAAACCCGCACGGACAATACCTGCTTGCGTCAGATTCTGCTGGGCGGTCTTCTTCCGATTCGTCAGTACGTCTCGAGTTGCCGACAAGGAGACAGCCAGTTCCTCCGCTTGAGCGAGTTTATCTCTCAATCTGCGGACCCTTGCTGTCACTTCCTCATAGTTGAGTTCGCACTAAGTCAGCTGAGGAATGACGTACTCCAGTTGGGCACGCTCCTGATCCATCTCTTGTTGCTGTTCCTGGACGAATTTGTCCAGAGATTCCAGTTGCCCAGCAAGCTCTGTAGTCAAGGAGTCGAAACTAGCCTGGACCAGGTCGTCAACGCTGCCTCGAGATAGCTGCTGATATTCGTTAAGGGGTTCCTCCAAACCATTAACTATCTGCTCCAGTGTATCAGCTACCTCAGTGTCGTTAAAGTCCCTGATCGGCACTATCGTGAACTAGGAGGACCTCCTCAGAGACTCAAATCTCAGATTCTTCTCCAACACCATTGATATCAATATTTTTATAGTGGTGTAGAAGATACCAATAAACTGCTCAGTCAGCATAGCCAGATCCGAATGAACGTTGGGAGTGGCTGCGATATTGGCGAACCTCTCTCCAGGAACGACCGCAGACGATGTTGCCACAACCGTCGCCTCAACAGGTGGTGCGACAAAAGAAGAAGCGCCAACACCGGACGAAGTGACCGGTGTACTCAAAGGAGGCATTGTCGCAATGACAGGCTCGTCCTCCTCTTGAGATATCGAAATCTCTTCGACGGGCGAGCCGACACCCGAAAGTGTCTCCTCTTCAAAGTCAGGCACCTCCGTGTCGCCGCCAAGACCTGACACAGAGCCAAAGGGAGGATCTACACTGCCCTCCCCGAAGATGTCTTCCCCTGAAAAGAAGACAAAAGGAAGTTAATACCGAAATGATGTTAACTTTTCTAAAAAGAGGCGTAAAGACGACGTTTACTCACAGTCGATGGTATATATGTCGCGTCTGCGGCCAGTACAGCTAAATCATTTCTTAATGATGCTAGGCAAGCTGTCTAACCTGGAGAAGGTGGTGTGTCAACCGACACCGGCAAATATTCTTCCAGGCCCTCGTCAAGTTCCAGCCGAGGTTCATCAGGTAGAATCTCGCTGGGCGTACCTGTAACGCCCCGCTCCGTGCCGGCGTTATGTATCAAGGTGAGTGGGCAGAACTTCGTTCTCTGATTCTTGCACGCCGTAATAATAACCTGAGTTTTTGCTTGCAATGTTTTCTTAAGAGAATGATAGAACATGCCTTGCATGTTAATGAACGAACTCACCTAGCTTGTCTTTAAAACAATGCCTGCTTAACGAGAATCCTGAATCACCTGCTTAGAGTGCATGAATATGTTCACTATCGTCTATGCTTCAAGAGAACCATACTGTGCCTGAACGTGTTCAAGTGATAAGTCGGATTGCCCCGCAATAATGAGTGTATTTTGATGGTTTGTCTCGTCTGTATACTAGAGTTTATTTGATAGTGTTCCATGCATTCGCACGCGGTCGGACAATGGCTATTGGTGGAGAGCTGAACTGCATGTGTCCCGGCTGCTACCATGATAGTGCAAAGCAACCATGACTCACAGCTGCCTCTAGCATCAGATAAAGAGTTATTGGTATGCTGTTCCACCAGCTGCCGATCCTGAGATACTCGGGGACCGCCCTGCATATAGCTAAGTCATTGTGTTGGCTTGGATAGTGACTGCCCCTAAGATTATGCATCGTGTGTCTAGCCTTGCATCAGACCCTCGAGTCGCACGAGACACGCTGCGCACACCCTGAAACATGAACGGTTTGCTTGCTTGCATATTCAATATGAAACTCTATTTCCAAACATGTTTCTAAACAAGTAAATCGACTCTGCTAGAACTGCATGAAACGAACCTAGGTAAAACTAGAAAGATCACTAGTAATGTAATGTTTTATAACATGATTACTTAGTGCCTGTTTGAGTGAATGCTTGTTTCTGTTCAGTTGATTTATCTCACCAGTACTTGTATACAGTGTTGACCCACCAACAGTTTACTTGTTCGCAGGTACTGGATCGTCTGAGGGAGCGATAGGCGTGCCACAGTCCCGAAGACCCGGAATCCTGGTTTCGATTGTTGCCCCGAGAATGCTATCGTATAAGGGGGCATAATGTATGGAACGAATGTGTACCTTTGCTAAAGGAAACCCAAGTTGCCTCGATTGTCCCGAACACTCAGTTGGCTAATGCATTGCATTACAACAAGTCCCTTTCCGCTGCTTACTCGATTGATGCGATGATAGCCAACTATCAACTTAAACGATTGGCCTTACACGGGCGCAACCCCAGGCCCGTGCGGTATCACGTCCCCCGAAAGCTCGAACGGGCCATTCGCTTGGCTCCCTTCCTCCCTCGCACCCGCGGGACGGGCACGGTGATTCGCGTCCGGCGCGCCGAGGTACGGTGATACGTGTCTGGTTCGTTAATTCCCGGCCGCACGGGCGTGGGGCAGGGCGGAGCGGCGGCCCGGGCGGGGCCGGGGCATGACAGAATGGTATCAGAGCGGAACCGATTCTCTGGCCCAAACCGTTGCTATGACTCTGAGATATTATCGATATGGTTTTGCAAAGAACGTTCCATACAATAAGTCCATAGATATTCTCAAAGTGCAAAATGTTTCCTGAACTTAAATTGCTTGATTGTTTCGATTGAGTACGGCGAGGGACGGCACTATCGCTTCTCGGGATATCGAGAAGTTTATCCTTGAAGTTTCGAGGACGAAACTTTTTGTTGGTTGGTAAGTATGTAACGCCCCGCTCCGCGCCGGCATTATGTATCAAGGTGAGTGGGCAGAACTTCGTTCTCTGATTCTTGCACGTCTTAATAATAACCTGAGTTTTTGCTTGCAATGTTTTCTTAAGAGAATGATAGAACCTGCCTTGCATGTTAATGAACGAACTCACCTAGCTTGTCTTTGAAATAATGCCTGCTTAACGAGAATCCTGAATCGCCTGCTTAGAGTGCATGAATATGTTCACTATCGTCTATGCTTCGAGAGAACCATACTGTGCCTGAACGTGTTCAAGTGATAAGTCGGATTACCCCGCAACAATGAGTGTATTCTGATGGTTCGTCTCGTCTGCATACTAGAGTTTATTTGATAGTGTTCCATGCATTCTCACGCGGTCGGACAATAGCTATTGGTGGAGAGCTGAACTGCATGTGTCCCGGCTGCTACCATGAAAGTACAAAGCAACCATGAGTCACAGCTGCCTCTAGCATCAGATAAAGAGTCATTGGTATGCTGTTCCACCAGCTGCCGATCCTGAGATACTCGGGGACCGCCCTGCATATAGCTAAGTCATTGTGTTGGCTTGGATAGTGACTGCCCCTAAGATTATGCATCGTGTGTCTAGCCTTACATCAGACCCTCGAGTCGCACGAGACACGCTGCGCACACCCTGAAACATGAACGGTTTGCTTGCTTGCATATTCAATATGAAACTCTGTTTCCAAACATGTTTCTAAACAAGTAAATCGACTTTGCTAGAACTGCATGAAACGAACCTAGGTAAAACTAGAAAGATCACTAGTAATGTAATGTTTTATAACATGATTACTTAGTGCCTGTTTGAGTGAATGCTTGTTTCTGTTCAGTTGATTTATCTCACCAGTACTTGTATAAAGTGTTGACCCACCAACAGTTTACTTGTTCGCAGGTACTGGATCGTCCGAGGGAGCGATAGGCGTGCCACAGTCCCGAAGACCCGGAATCCTGGTTTCGATTGTTGCCCCGAGAATGCTATCGTATAAGGGGGCATAATGTATGGAACGAACGTGTACCTTTGCTAAAGAAAACCCAAGTTGCCTTGATTGTCCCGAACACTCAGTTGGCTAATGCATTGCATTGCAACAAGTCCCTTTCCGCTGCTTACTCGATTGATGCGATGATAGCCAACTATCAACTTAAACGATTGGCCTTGCACGGGCGCAACCCCAGGCCCGTACGGCATCACGTCCCCCGAAAGCTCGAACGGACCATTCGCTTGGCTCCCTTCCTCCCTCGCACCCGCAGGACGGGCGCGGTAATTCGCGTCCGGTGCGCCGAGGCACGGTGATACGTGTCCGGTTCGTTAATTCCCGGCCGCACGGGCGCAGGGCAGGGCGGAGCGGCGGCCCGGGTGGGGCCGGGGCGTGACAGTACCGACAGACACGGCAGGGGTTTCTCCCGATGCTGACACGGATAAAGATATCCTTATTTGGCTTGACCCCGAAGGCGATCTCGTTCCACTACCTGAAGCGGTAGCAGCGACAACAGCCTCCAACAGGAATTCTCTGTCACCACCAGCCGGAATATTAGAGGGTCCCTCTCTAAAAGGCGAGGAACATCCAATCAAAGAATCATCCCCAACAGGGGGAGATGCAGGCTCAATTCTAGGAGCCTCATTACCAGGAATTCGGAGAGGACGAGTAACCGTCTTCTTCTTCCTCTTGCGAGGGGAAGTCTCTTTCGGAGCAGGAGCCCTTCGCTTTCCAGAAATTACCAAAGATCCTGCAGGCGGAGGTATTTTACCCCTCGATACCGACAACAGAGGCTCAACCGGAGTAACAGACTCTTCACCCTCGTCAGAAGAAATCGAGGGGATTTTGACTCTTCCCCCAGGCTTGGAAGAGGGTATCCTAAAACTTCCATGCATTTCAAAATCGTAATGGAAGGTGTTGGTTGCCACATAGAACTGCGCTTACGAGTGGAGGATGTGCAGCTCCGTGGAGAGTGAAATGACGGGCATGGTAAAAGTTGCTTCAGTGCAACACATGATGAAATATCACCATCCTCTGGCTCCATCAATGAGTCCACCCCTGGACTTGAAGCTGGTGACGGCATTGCCCACGTGCAACTGGTCGTACCCGAATTGCCTGGCATACCGACTAGGCAGGTAGGGCTCCAAGAAGAAATGGTCTTCACTTCTGTACAGTAAATAGGAAGGTCTAATACAGACCAACCAATTGAAAGCCTCAGGAGAAAGAATGGTCTGCCCATCGCCTACATCCTGAAGTTTGATCCCCTGTTGATTGAGATATACAGAGGGGACAGTGCAGAAAAGCTTCCAGCTGTGACTGAAGTTCAGCACCCTGTGGTCACGTTCCAGGAGGAATTCTTGTAGTTCAACAAGAAACTACCCCTCGAACTACTGCCAGAGCCGGGAGACACAACCCTGGGGTTATGGAGAATTAACCACCCTATCAAGTACAGGTATGGTAATTCTACCCTGGGAAAGCTATCACACCGAGTTTTATCGGCGAGCAGCCCATCAGTCATGGCCCTCAGGCCAGCTTGTATGCGACACACCATGGCAGGGAGCAAGCCCAGTCTTGCCCCGAACACCAGATGCACTGTAGGCCATAGCGTGTTGCGATGAATGCGGTCTGCAGATGCGATGCCCGGTACAACCAGTCGGCGCAGCCATATGGAGAGGAAGCCAGCCAGTTGAGCTTCCTTGGATAGAGGCCTGCGGCAATGCCTCAAATAGCTGTAGGCCTTAGTGCTTGCGGGAAATTTCCCTATCCCTTCATCGAGAATCTGGTCCGGAGCCCCAGCATCCTCCATAAGATCGTCGACTACCTGAGCAGTAAGCACGCTCAGAAGATTCAAAGGCTGATCCTTGCTATCCAAAACCTTCTCCGGCTTAGCATTTCTGGCCCGGTAAAAGAAAAGGTAGGACGCCCATTTATTGATGTGAGCCAAATCTGAAGGCTCGCCATAAAAAGTGGTGCAAGCGAGGTAGTGGCACATCAGCTCCTGGTACACAGCCACTACCCGAGGGTCTAAATCCTCCAGCTCCCGGTTCGTGGGAACATACTCTTCATATGGAGTATCCCCCATCGGCAGTCTCGAGATCTCTGCCATCTCGTGGAGGGCCAATCCCAACTCCTCCAGTGGAGTAGCGAAAGTCCCGGTAAGCGAGATATATCGCTCCATCAGTGCCAGAAACAGGTTGGGGTTCAGAGGTAACCCAACACTGGTAGCGCTCACAGCTGCAAACAAGCCAATGCTCTCCAGCTCAGTCTGAAAATGCTTCAGTGCCCAGTCAGCTAAGCGAGCCCATCGAAGATTTGTTGGGGTGATCCACCCATTGCACCGAGGATTCACCTTGGGGTATACTCCCCCGTGCCCCATGAAATTATTACAGAAAGTCGATAGTTGCACCGGCTGGAGCACCAAGCTGTCTTCACTCGGGACACTGCCCGGGTACAGTCCCCTGAACGGCATCACAGAGCCGGAAGGGCGGCTGACAAATGACCCCCGGTCAGCTCATTTTAGGTGAAATATCTTCTCCGCCCGGCCGTGAAGATCGGGAGTCAGCGTCCACGATATCCTCCTGGGATGTGTAGCATGGAAGAATGCCGAGATGGGATAGTCTCTCAGCATCTTGGGCAGAAACAAGACCAAGCCCCCGGCTGCGAAAACTCAGAGTTCTTTCTTGGGCTTCGTCTGGGACTGCTTGTCAATCATGTCCCCGAAGAGAAAAGCTAGCTTTATATAGTGGTCCCCGTCTATGTACGTCAGGGGCTCTCCATTGACCATGTTCAACAGCGTTCGCTCACCCTAAGCCGATATTAAAATTTGTCTTCCTTCGGGATACTGGGGCCCGGAGATAGGAAATGTCACGTGCGACAGATCCTCCAGATAGTTGGAATGCAGCATCCCGGCGGCAGAACCCATCACATCGGCTAGCGAAGACGTATGCAAGTTAACTGTAAGAGTACAAGAAAAACACATCAGTTCCTATAACTAGACATTACAGATCTTGCAGCATACACCAAAAATCAACAGTCTGTGCTTTATGCCAAGACTGTAAAAACTTGATCATTACGCTGGAATCCATTTCCTAAGACGTAAAATTCAAGGCTGGCAGTATACGCAAAGTTTCGACAGTCTGTGTTTTACGCCAGCCAAAGTTTGAGTTATTACGCCAATAGCGTAACACTCAAATTTATAGTATACGCCAAGTTTCGACAGTCTGTGCTTTTACGCCCGACTGCAAAAATATGGAGTTTTTACGCTGACACATTAGAAATGTGGGCGTAAAAAATGAAACGTCTCTGTGCATCATCTTCCTCAAAGAGGCTATCAGCACAGAAGATGACCTAGCGCGTTCACGTACAACGTGTGCAAAGGATTTTCAGTCGTTCTTTTTCGTCCCAAAAGCTCTACCTTTAAGACCGGGTGCACTGCTCGTCGGTGGGACACTTCGCTCAGAATGAAGTTCGCCTTGCCCGACCGAAGTCACTCTCGCTTGGACAGAAGAGCGAGAAGAAGAATCAACATTCTTTCCCTTAGAGGGGAGTTGTTTTGGGGCCATTACTGAAAACTTTGAAGGCTCGGAGAGGAAACGAAGAAGAACTCGAACAGTCGAAGGCTTTCTTTCACAGAAGACGGATGAAAAGTTTTTCTCTCAAAAGCTTGGAATATATATAGAGTTCAGATGGACTGCTCGAATTTCGAACTAAATCTCATAATTAATATTCGGTTATAATTGGGTACTACGTCAGCCTATTACTCAGAGAAGGCGGACAGTCAGCAAATTCAAAAAGTTTTCGTACAAAGCAGATTCGTGGTTTTTACGCTAAGGAGCTTTCTACGCTCGACAGCTACAGATCTACGATTTTACGCTCACAGGCTATAAGTCTATGATTTTACGCCCGGATGCTTTTATGCTCAGTAGCTTTTACGCTCGAGAGGCTACAAACCTACGACTTCACGCTCAGCAGCTACAAATCTATGATTTCATGCTCGGTGGCTTTTACGCTCAGAGGCAACAGATCCACAACTTCACGCTCGAAAGATTTCCTTTTCAGAAGCTACAAATCTACAGTTTCTATGCCCGGATGCTCTCATGCTTAGCAGCTTTTACGCTCGAGAGGCTACGAACTTATGATTTTATGCTCATCTACAGTTACATATCGATAACTTTCCGCATATCTGGAAAATACGCAGGCCAAAGTACGCGTACATCTGAACGATTCTCAAGGCGGTCAATTGTAAGAGTTCACACAGAAGATACTCCTTTTTGACCTCAAAAGATCCCAAGTACCCGAAGCATACAGAGTTCAATATTGAAAAATTACTCTTCTTCATGGGTCGATTGGAAGTTCATCCAGACTCCAGTCTGAATATTTCATCTACGAAATCAAGATGGTGACTCAGTTTTTGACAGCCATTTCTCGCCCTGTTCCAAGTGATTTTCGAGAAATCATTCTTGAAGATGATGTCTGAACAAGAATTCTGTTTATCAGAAGTGACAGTTCAAAATTCTACGCGGTTCCTCATTCCTAACAGCAGGACAGTTCGAATACTCGAATGCTAAGCGGCTTTCTACGTATCCCTAGTTATGCGTAAAAGACAGGACGGAACCTAACACTCTTTCTATCAGAGTCGGCGTAAAGTTACCAGACGTGTCGAAGCTACACATATTCAGACTTCACAGCAAAGTATATGGCAAAATAATCATATGCCCAGAAGAAGACGATTTTATTCATTTTTATGATTACATATGAGGGAAATCCAGTCTACAAAAGGGTTTTTCTTCATTTTCATGATTATATATGAGGAAAATCCCGTCTACAAAGAATTTCCTCGTCGTCATCGGAAGGCCACCCCCAGAGTCTGTTCTGCCAGGTTCTCGCATTGGTGGACTTCTTCATCCATCTTCTCCAGCAGTTAGGCAGTTTTTGCAACCGACTAACAAGAAAATGATTAATGGCGGGAGGATACAGCACAGAGCCATCCTTCATACGCCATGACAGATTGAGTTGAGATATTTCACCCAACTCAATACTCGAGGACAGAGCTAGTTTGTCTAGTCTTGTCCACGAATGACAGGAGAAGATATATCTTGCAAGCTGTGTGGTCAAATACGACCCTTCCTCTCTCCGGAAGAACCGCCATACAAAGTTGCTGATTATCCCGAGCAAAGGAGGCTATGATATCCTTTCATGATCCATCGTTACAGAGGACATTTGCTCGAAGATGTCGTCTTTTTTGGCTCCTTACATGCTGGAAGAACATGATCTTCTTCTTCCTCAAGTCGACCCGACGAACTCCGGCGATCATCTCTGTGTGGTGAAGGAAATGTGGGAAGAACAGGTTAACTCCTCAGCCTTTTATAGGCAAGAGAGAGCCCTCCGAATCCCAATAGATCCCCAATAACTCTGCCATAAAGTCAGCCTTGAAGGACGTGTCAAACTTGACCGTTTCATGCTTCATTCAAAGCGTTTCAAATTACGAGGAATTTAAAAGCTTTGAAGGGGGTCTTGTAGAAGCATGAAAAATACGCTGGATAGCTATACGCAGCATGTTGATGCGGGACAGCGTAAAAAGATGACTTCAGAGCCACTATGTGCAACAGAGCTTTTTTTGCTGAGCACAGCGTAAAATATAAGCTCAAGGACCATTCGCATAATGCAGTATGTCCAGGCCGCTTCAGCGTAAAAAGGGTGCTACATCGCCTTCATGGCGTAAAACTTATCCGCTTTCAATGCATCATTGAAGTGTACGAGGAACGCTTCGTATTCTTCGAAATAAACCTGTCAGATCATGCAATGAACCTGACATCTGGACTCCTGACAAAGAGTACTGCACGACTACCCAGACGACGACAATAATGTTGGCACGGCACTGCAACCCAGGCTATCATTTACTGCCATTTTCTTGGCGTAAACCATTTTTACGCATACAAAGGAATACGCTGCCTAGTTTTACACAGGCAGACGTGAGCTTCTTACGCTCCACAGAAGACAAACAGCCTGCCACGTCAAAAGCTGCTCTTCGTACAGGGCTCGAGGCACGTCTCTGCATTTAATGCGCAGAGTGATGACAGGGCTCGAGGCACGTCACTGCATTTAATGCGCAGAGTGATGACAGAACTCGAGACACATCTCTGCATTTAATGCGCAGAAAGGGTGGCAGACCTTCAAAACATGCCTCTGCATTTAATGCGCAGGATAATGGCGGATCTCTGCATTTAATACAGGAGATTTGATTAAATGTCACCGAACCGTCGTTTAGTGACATCCCCTTTGCGTAAACTACTTTTATGCATACAAGGGAATATGCTGCCTAGTTTTACACAGGCAGACGTGAGCATCTTACACTCCGCAGAAGGCAAACAGGCTGCCACATCATCAGTTGCTCTTCGTACAGGATTCGAGGCGCGTATCTGCATTTAATACGTAGAATGATGACAAATCTTCAAAGATACGCCTCTGTATTTAATGCACAGGATGGGGGCAGATCTCTGCATTTAATGCAAGAGATTTGATTATATCTCCAAAAGCCATAATTTTGGCTAAGACGTCCACATCATCACTTTGGCACATTTTGCCAACTCAGGCCTTAGTCAGGAGAAGAGGATCAGCAATCTTCTGCGCCCACTCGGCTTCTACGCCCACTCGGCTTCTATGCCTACTCGGCTTTTATGCCTACTTGGCTTCTACGCCATGGTGACAGTTATTGGCTTCTACGCCAACCTTCTCTACGCAAGGGATAGCTACCTACGTGGCTTTTACGCCATGATCTTCGCAGCAGTTATACGCGTTGTCTCTTAATTGACACGCGTCACACGCTCATTCAAAAGGTCATCTATACGTGGGTAATGGTTATTATAACCGTCGTATAAAAGGGTGCTGTACTTTCCACTACTCGATTTCTACGCCGACTGAGTGGTCACTGTCACTAAAACTCTATAAATAGAGACCTCTATCAACAGAGGTGAAGGGGGAGAAAAATTGGTCGAGAAACGGAAGATTGAAAGGTCGAGATTTGGTCGCAGATTTTAAGATAGAAGAATCCAGAGCGCAGGCAAAGAGTAGTGATCGACAACTTTGGCATCGAGCATCCACTCTCTTTAGCAACCTTCGAAGCTGCTTTCTGTCTTCTACGGCACTTCTTTATCATCGTGTAGTCCAAGGGACAAAGTGATCGACTGCAGATCAGACTCCTATAGCAATATTTACCCAGATTAAAAAATTGTACTCGATATCCTCGTATAGGATTAATTGTACTACTTGTTTGTAAACATAAAGAGCGGGTTTTCATATAAAGCCTCATTTCTATATCTTTCGTTTATTTTATCAGACAACAGTATATAGCGACGTATTCAGCGACGTATATAACAACGTATTCAGCGACGTAATTAGCGACATGAGTAGACGTCGCTAAATGTCGTAAAACATCACTAAAAATGTCGCTAAAGATACAGTAATAAAAATGAATATTGAATTGTTTCTAAACTATTCTTCCTGCAGTTTATGAATTCATAATTTGTAAAAATAGACCCGGAGCAACCCTCCATTGAATTTGCTAGGTTCGTCGACCCCCTTCGGTTGAACACTCAACACCGATAAATTAACATATATTTAATATGAATAATATAATAAATTTTGAAGAAAAAAAGATTGAGATTACAAATCGAATCAGGAGAAAATATTCATAAAGAATACAGCAAATATCCACACAATTGAGTCAGAAAGCCTCGTCCTAAAGAATACAAGAAATAATGTCTGAATACCTCAAAAAAAAAATATTCATAAATGACGGTCATGACCCGCACCCGAAAAATCGGGCATGAGTCGTGGGTACGTCTAGCCTACGCCGCAGAATCGACGGTAGAACGCTGTAAAGTCCATTCTAGGTCAACCAACTATCTATATATCTCACAAAAATCTGTCAATAACCTCTCCAAAAGGAGGGCAACCACGCAATATATATAATCTCTCAATCACAATAACTAGGGGAAGAGTAAAAGTACGATATGATAGCAAAAGGAAAATAGAACCAAAGAGAGCAAGACAATATCCAAAATACAGTCCAAGTCTAAAATAGTCTACAATATCTCACAGCAACAAAAGAATAAGTACAATCATCCAAAATAAAAACTGGGAACAACCCAGGAAACCCACCTAGCTAACTAGGGCGCTAACGGCGTCTCCTCGCAGGGCTCCTCCTCAGTCTTGGGGTCACAACCCTGGTCGACACCCGGCCCGTAGAACGTCGGGCAATAATCCTCAGGATCCTCTAGAAAAAATATGCCCAGTCAATACTGGAGCGAAGTACATAACTCTGAAAGCAACTCCAAATACATGGTAAGGTGTATATGACGAGCAATAGAAAAGTATACAGGATGCACAGGAAATAAATACATGCTGGAGCAGAATAAGTAGCTGCAAAGTAAACTGGAGAACAATACAAGTAGAGAAGTAACTACATGTGATAAAACATGAATACTAGCTAAGTGCCTTGAGCACAAGTTCGTTATGTGATCGGCTTAGGTTGCACATAAAAAATACTACGATAACTTCGTTATGCGTGAGTTGCATAACCGACATACACATGAATACTGTTTGGCTTTGATCACATAACCAACTCATACTCCCCTCCCTCACTAATACCATTGGATCCAACCATAACACGCTATGTACGTCATAATAGCTTGCACACACGAAGGCGAGAGCACAAGAAGCACATGATAGCACATGAGAATCAATACCCGGAGCACATGATGAAATACACGTAATAGAGTACCCGCTGAAGACGGTAAGGGGGATAGCATCTTATGACAGGATCCACTAGTACCAGCTCGTGTAATAATGTGTCAAAATCAAGTATCACAGTTCTAGAACAGGTGATATAAACGCTATCATGAAATAAAAACTATCAGAGGTAGGTACTCGCCTGATGTCCTGAGCAACTGATGAGGATCGATATCTGGACCGGTGTCGCGAGAACCTATTGCGAAAAACAGAATTAAATAGGGTTCTAAGGAGTTAAACTGATATAAAATAATTAAAAACAGGCTTCTAGGGATATTCTAGGTCAAACGGGTCAAACCAGTGAAATTCGGGTCAAAAAATCAACCCGGGGTCCAAAAAGTCAACTCTAGGTCAAAACTAGGTCAAACGTTGACTTTTATGGTCAACGGAGACAATTATGGTCAAAGCTAGGTCAAACTAGGGTGCTCCTGAAATTCTAGGTCAAACTGAGCTCATTAAGCTAGAAAACTCTCAAATTCGCCTCCTCGAGATACCGGGATACCCTCGGTATCCGATACCTCGCTCTAGGCCACGCACCCCGCCTAAACCCACTAAAACCTATGCTAGCATGAATAAATATATACACATGAGCATATAAAAATTATTCTGATACTATTCCTAGGCTATTGCTCAAATACCCCGCTTGAAACTCAATACCTTGGTGAGATACCTTGATATCTCAAGGTATTGGGATATCTTTCTCATACCCCTCTAACTTGCTATTTAGTTAGCTATCTAAGCTAGAAAATATATATCTATCACATATTATACATATCTAAGTACTTATGCATATATATATAGGTATCCACAACCACAATTATATACATACCTTACCTAAACTCATATATATGTATATATATATCTATCTAGACATCTATAGATATATATAGCTATAGGTATATATATATCTATACCTTAGATAGATATAACTATCTATATATCTATCTATTAACTATCTATCTATCAATCTATGTATCCATCTAACTACCTATTTATCTAACTAGCTACCTATTTATATCTATCTATCTAACTGTATAACTATTAGCTATCTATCTATCTAACTAGTTATCTATATCAAGTATTTATTTACCTATCATTCTATCTATCTATATACATATAGATCTCCCTCACTAATACTCTTCGATACCCGCACTAAGCTAGGTCGCGCCGCGCTCGCTGCTAGCTGTTGGAGATGCTGCTGTTGCTGCTGCTTACTCTGCTGCTGCTGTTGCTGCTGTGCAGCATGTTGCTGCAGCTGCTGTGCACAGCACAGCAGAGCGCTCTGCTGCGGCTGCTCGCTGTCGCTCCACACACACACACACACAATCACAACACACATGTATATATATATATATATATATATATATATATATATATATATATATATATATATATATATATATATATATATACACTCTAACATATAAATACACACACACTCTAACATATATATTAACACGCACACCTACATACTCATAAACACTTATGTATATAAATACACACACACACAAATAAATATATATGCACATAACTATATATATATATATATATATATAAACACACCTATATATATATATATATATATATATATATATATATATATATATATATATATACATACACACACTCAAATATATATATACACACACATAGGTATATATATATACATATACACACACACGCACACGCACACTTATACATATACATATATATATATAAATATATACACACTCACACTAATATACATACACAAGGACAAATATATGAATACACACATATATAGACACACATACATATATATATAAATATATATATATTTATATATATATATATATACATATATATATATATATATATATATAGACACAAACACACACACACATATATATATATATATATAGAGAGAGACACTTAAACACAAACACAACACTACACACAACCACGCACAAAATAATCTCCAACGCTCGCCCAACGGTCCCGACACGCACAAACAACTATATATATATAAAATATAATTCGAGAATTCTAGTACACACTCTCCGATGCTAACCCAACGCGCGCACAAGCCCGAAACTAGAAAACCAAGTCGAAATGGCCGTTCGGTCATTTCGACGAACACGCGGTGTGCGGTTCGGAAAAACTCCTGAAACGCCCACCAAACCAACTCGGAATCGGCCCAAAATTTGCCCATGGGTTCTAAACGATGCCTAGATCCTAGAACAAAATACTACCCCATCAATTCTAGTCCCGTGGCAAAAATGCGCACGCACTTACAATCGGCGACGACGAAAACCCCAAATTCGCTCGAAACGCCCGTTTCTCCGCGACACGACTTCCCGTGTCCGAACGGAGATACGCACTCACCCTCAAGACACTCGACAACGTCTACCTAGGTCCGTCTAACCTAGGACATCACCCAAAATTGGGCCAATTTTGGATTCCACCCAAAATTGACACAAAACCTAGTGTCAAAGTCTCCAAACACACCCAAACTCGTTCCAACTTCCTCCCACGGGTAGTCTTAGGGTCTAAGAAGGTTCTAAACCACTAATTACACTACATAAAAGTAATTAACAAGGGAAAAGTTAGGGTTTACCTCTTGGAAGTTGGAATCCCAAGGCCAAAGTCTCCAATCCACTTGAAATCACCTCCCTCAAGTTCCAAGCCACCAAATCTAGCCTCCACACTATGTCTAGGCTCTACACACCTAGGTTAGGAAAAAATGCAAGGTTAGGATTAGCAACCATGGAGAATAGAAGAAGAAAGAAGAGAAATAGGAGTACTTACTTGAAGTGAAAAGTAGAAAGGAAAAAGAAAGAAGTAGTGGAGAAGAAGAAGAAGTGAAGAAGAAGTAGAAAATAGAAATGGGGGAAGGAACTGCTGGAATACACGGGTAGGGGGCTGTGGGAACCGGCCAAGTTGAATATAAGGGTTTCACTAATGTCCAAAATATCCAAAATGCTCTCTCCTAACTTGGTTTTGGATTTCGGGTTCCAAAAGCGCTCAAACTAAATCCCAATCTCTCCAACTAACCCACTAAAAATATAATAAATATTCTAAACCCAAAAATAGGTCTCACAAGAGTGTGGGTTGGGTCGAACTTGGGTCCACTAGGGTCTGACACGGGTCCAGGCTAGCCAAAACCCTAAAACAATCAATAAAAATAATATAATCACTAATTAAATATAAATATAATTAATTAAATACAATACACAATTTACCAAATAAAAATAAAAAAATTAAAAAAAACCCTATTTTCTAGAATTGGGTAGTGACAAGCCTACCCTCCTTAAAATAATTTTGTCCTCGAAATTAAAAAATAAAATAGGACAGGAATGCAAGGAAAGAACCATACCTCAGGGCTCGAAAAGATAGGGGTATCGCTCGCGCATTTTATCCTTCCTCTCCTAGGTCGACTCACCCGGAGAGTGATGCCTCCACGCGACGCGAACCAAGGAAATAGTCTGGTTTCTCAACACCTTCTCTCGCCGGTCCAGAATCTCCACCGGCTGCTCTGGATAGCTAAGAGTAGGGCCCACCATGATCTCTGAGTGATCCAATACGTGACTGGGATCTGCCACGTACCGTCTCAACTGCGACACGTGGAACACATCATGAAATCTCTCCAGCGTAGGCGGCAAATCGAGCCTATACGCCACGGCGTCGACCCTCTCAAGGATGCTGAAGGGTCCGACGAAACGTGGGCTAAGCTTTTCGCCTCCACCGAAGCGAATAGTGCCCCGCGTCGGATAAATCCTCAGGAACACCAGATCTCCAACCTAGCACAAACAAGGTCTCTGCACTTAGTCTAAAACAAGCAATCACAAGCAAACACAAGAACAAAATCTAGATTCTAAGCTATACCTCGAACTCCAAAGGTCTCCGGTGGCTATCGGCCCAATGCCGCTGCCTGTCCTGCGCCACCCGAAGTCTATCTCTAATGAGCTTTACCTTCTCCGCTACATCAATCACCATCTTCGGGCCAAGCAAAGCTCTCTCGCCTACATCATCCCATGATAACGGAGTGCGACACCTCCGTCCATACAATGCCTCGAAAGGTGACATCTCGATACTGGCTTGGTAGCTGTTGTTGTAAGCAAACTCTACCAAGTGCAAGTGATCCTCCCAAGAGCCTCTAAAATTTAAAACACAAGTGCGAAGCATGTCCTCGAGTGTCTAAATGGTCCTCTCTGACTGACCATCTGTCTGTGGGTGATATACACTACTAAACTTGAGCTGGGTGCCCAAGCTAGCCTGCAGGCTCCTCCAGAAATGCGAAGTAAAGCGACTGTCCCGGTCTGATACTATGCTCACAGGAACTCCATGCAGTCTGACTATCTGGCGCACATACATCTCTGCTAGTCTCTTTATAGTCGTACCCACTTTGAATGGTAGAAAGTGGGCCGATTTGGTTAACCTGTCCACGATGACCCAAATTGTATCATTCCCGCCTGGAGAACGGGGAAGTCCAGAAACAAAATCCATGGTCACATGCTCCTATTTCTACTCCAGAATAGGTAACAGCTGGAGCAAACCTCCTGGCCTCTGCCTCTCCGCCTTCACCTGTTGGCACACTAAGCATCGGGATACGAAGCGTGCTACCTCCCGTTTCATCCCGTACCACCATACATGCTGTCTTAGATCTCTATACATCTTTTTGGCACCTGGATGCACAGAATACTGGGATCGATGCACCTCCTGAAGAACCTCCTCGCGTACCGACCCACTCGGCACACACAACCTAGTACCGTGCCGCAAAGAACCATCATCAGCAATGGTGAAGTCATCTGATAATCCAATCTGAACCTGCGCCCTGATGCTCCTTAGGGACTCATCCTCAAACTGTGTAGCCCTGATCCGGTCTACCAACTCTGACTGAATCTGCAGTCCCCACATCTGCATCTCAACTCCAGGCACTATCACCTCAATGCCCAAGCTTTCTAGATCTGCCAGAAGATAACGATCTGTAGTCAGGCACATAGCTACCGGATACCTGCTCAACGCATCCGCAACTACGTTCGCCTTCCCTGGATGGTACTGTAACAATATGTCAAAGTCTTTCATCAACTCCAACCATCTTCTCTGCCTCATGTTCAGCTCTTTTTGGGTAAACACATACTTCAAGCTCTTGTGGTCTGTGAAGATCTCCACACGCTCGCGGTATAAATAGTATTTCCACAACTTTAGAGCAAAGATGACCGCTGCCAACTCCAACTCGTGGGTAGGGTAGTTCTTCTCATGAGGACATAATTTCCTAGAAGCATAGGCAATCACCCTCCCATTCTGCTGCAACACACAACCCAGTCTCTTCCCCGATGCATCACTATAGATAGTGAATCCTCCAGAACCTGATAGCAATGTCAATACTGGAGCTGTCGTCAACCTCCTCTTTAGCTCATCAAAGGCAACCTGGAACTCCTCTGACTAAATAAACTCCACGTCCTTCCGAGTCAGCCTGGACAACGGCTCTGCAATCCAGGAAAAATCTTGAATAAATCTTCTGTAGTAACCTGCCAGTCCCAGGAAACTCCTGACCTCGTCTACTGAACTCGGAGCACTCCATGCCTCAACTACCATGATCTTTCTCGGATCCACCGAGATCCCCTCTCCAGTCACCACATGACCAAGTAATTCTACCTTGTCAAGGAAGAACTCACACTTCGAAAGCTTTCCATAAAGCTTCTCCTTCCTGAGAGTCTCCAACACTATCCTCAGATGCTCCTCATGCTCCTCTGGGATCTTCGAATACACCAAGATGTCATCTATAAACACCACTACAAACCTGTCCAGATGCTGATGGAATACCTTGTTCATCAGATTCATGAACACTGTCGGGGCATTAGTCAACCCAAACGGCATCACCATGAACTCATACTGTCCATATCTGGTCTGAAAAGTTGTCTTCGGAATATCCTCCTTCCTGACCTTCACCTGGTGGTAGCCTGTCCTCAGATCAATCCTGGAAAATACCCTTGCTCCGCTCAACTGGTCAAAAAGATCATCAATACGCGGCAGCGGATACTTGTTCTTGATTGTGAGGTTGTTCAGAGCCCTGTAGTCGATACACATCCGTATCGACCCATCCTTCTTTGGCACAAAAAGTACCGAAGCACCCCACGGGGAAGAACTAGATCTGATAAATCCCTTGTCCTAAAGCTTATCCACTAGCTTCTTTAACTCTATCAGCTCACTGTTGCTGACTCTATAGACGTACTGGGATATCAGCTCCGCGCATGGCACTAAGTCTATAGAGAACTCCACATCTCTGTCCGGAGGTAACCCTGGCAACTCCTCCGGAAAGACATCCATGTACTCCTCTATCAGTGTATGTAGCAACCTCGGCTCTACCACTAGGGCTCCGTAGAAGACTCCCTCCGTCTGCTCTGCTGCTCCTCTGGCAAACTGAAACTCTGGCTCACCCGGCGGACTAAACAACACTCTGCCTCCACGATAATCTATACTAGCACAATGCATACTCAACCAATCCATCCCGAGTACAATATCGTAGCTCGAAAGTGGCATTATGAGTAGGCACACACTCAACTCCCGGCCTCCCAAGGTAACTCTTCGATCTCTGCAGACATCACTGACTAGGATGATACCACCCCCGGTCGTGATCTTACAGAGTCTAGCTAAAGGTTCAGTAACAATATGGTATCTAACAGCAAAAGATACAGACACAAAGCTATGGAAAGCACCGGAATTAAATAATGCAAGTGCTGGAATAGAATAAAGAAGAACAGAACCTGAGATCACATCACCAACGGGCTCGGCCTCGTCTACGGTCAGGGCAAAAGCTCGCCCCTGCTGTCCTCCTCGGTGCTGCTGCTGGTGCTGAGCAAACCTCTGCTGCTGAGTCTGCAAAGGCTGTCCTCTCTGCTGTGCTGCAGGTGCTCTGGCTGGTCCCCTCTGGGCGGCTCCTCCGGCCTGAGTTGTACGGGCAATCACTGAAGGACAATCCTTCAGCTGGTGATCTGCTACGCCACACAACAAATATCTGCCCAGCCTCTTTCTGCAGATGTCCCATCCGTGCCCTGGCTTCCTACAGAAAGGGCAAATGATGGGTTGCCTCTGGCCCTGCTGCTGTCCCTGTCTCTGCTGCTGGGGCGCCTGCCGGAAGGGCGCACGACCCTGACCCTGGTGCTGCTGGGTCTGCTGGAATGGCCTCTTGGCTGGGCCTGCACTACTGCCTGCTCCCGAAGCATCTCTGCTCCTTTTGTTCTTCAGCTCCAAGTCATCCTCAGCTTTCTGTGCGTCGCTGACAATCTGCTCGAAGGTCGCCTCGCGGTCACTCCTAGACAAGGACTTGACCGCCATGACCAAACCTTTGTGGAACGTTTGCGCCTTCGCTGCCTCAGACAACCCCTCAATAAATCTGCCCAGACAGCAGAACTCTGCTGCATACTCGTCCACTAGCATACTCCCCTGGACGAGCGCCTCAAACTGGCTCTCTAAGGCACTGAGAGCCACATCCGGGAAGAACTTCTCCTTGAAAAGTATCTTGAAAGCCTCCCAAGTCAATCCCGGTACTGCTATCCGCGTATCTGTGCGGAACCAAGTAAGGGCAAGGTCGAACATCTGGCTACCCGCTGCCTCGATCTGCATGCTGGCTGGGATCATCGCCATGCCCTCTATATGCTCGATCCAGTCGTCGGCGTATAGGATCCCCTCTATACCCCGGAACTCCTTGGGCCACATCCTCTGAAAATCGATAATAGTACCCGACCTAGGATGCTGAGCCTACTCTGCCTGTGGCTGGATCTGATCCACTCTGTCCACCGCTGTCATAGCCACCTGATGAGCATTCTCAATGCCCATCCTCATAACATCCACCTGGCGGTGATGTACGTCCATCATCTCTCGGAAGAACGTGAACAACTGCGTGGCATCCACTGGTGCAGGCGGTGGTGGAGGAGGTACCACCGGAACAATTGGGGTGACTCTCGGATCGATGGGAGTAAGAGGATCTCCGAGAGAAACAGACGCTCCCTCAACCGCACGAGTGGCGAGTGGAACGGTAGCGGCTGCAAAGTCGAGCAGGACGAGAGGTGGCAGACCTCTCGGTGGCAGCTGCTGGAACGGTGCGCTGAGACTGTGTCTTCGGAGGTATCCTGAATGCAGATCAAAAGAAGTCAATACAGTACAAGAAACGATATCATCAAAGAAGGACAGTAATATTGCAAAAGAAAATAATTTCAGGAAAATTAAGGATAGCAAGAGAAATCAGGAAGGGTCCTAGTTGTGATTGAGCACACTCTCTCTACCTATATCCTATATACTATTGCAGGTAAACCTAAAAACTAGACCAGCATGGGCCTCCACCAAAAATGTGTCACGACCCGCACCCGAAAAATCGGGCATGAGTCGTGGGTACGTCCAGCCTACGCCGCAGAATCGGCGGTAGAACGCTGTAAAGTCCGTTCTAGGTCAACCAACTATCTATATATCTCACAAAAATTTGTCAATAACCTCTCCAAAAGGAGGGCAACCACGCAATACATATATGAATAATCCTCTCCAAAAGGAGGGTAACCACGCAATATATATAATCTCTCAATCACAATAACTAGTGGAAGAGTAAAAGCACGATATGATAGCAAAAGGAAAACAGAACCAAAAAGAGCAAGACAATATCCAAAATACAGTCCAAGTCTAAAATAGTCTACAATATCTCACAGCAACAAAAGAATAAGTAGAATCATCCAAAATAAAAACTGGGAACAACTCAGGAAATCCACCTAGCTAACTAGGGCGCTAACGGCGTCTCCTCGCAGGGCTCCTCCTCAGTCTCGGGGTCACAATCCTCGTCGACACCCGGCCCGTAGAACGTCGAGCAATAATCCTCAGGATCCTCTGGAAAAAATATGCCCAGTCAAGACTGGAGCGAAGTACATAACTCTGAAAGCAACTCCAAATACATGGTAACGTGTATATGACGAGCAATAGAAAAGTATACAAGATGCACAGGAAA